>CM042140.1:13635800-13665800 GCA_023376005.1 Doryteuthis pealeii | reverse complement strand
TCGTGTTTTCCAAGGAAGGCAAATTCAATTTCATTGGACACGAAGGCAAGATTTAGATACAGCGTAGGGAGAGAAGGAGGAATACGATTCTTTCTGCACATCCTTCATTGTTGAACAGAGGCAGATCTGTCATGTTCTGGGGTAGGGGGTGCTTTTCGACATCGAGTACCGTTCTTCCGGTGAAAACTGTAAAAGACCACAGACGAAGCCGGATATATTGAATTGTTGGTGGATAGTCAACTACCTGAGTGGATATTCTAGCAGGTCATCCACCCAGCCTGTCACAGCATAAAAGTGGTTAAAACTTTTTTTCGCCCGAAGTGGTATTCAGAATATCTTGAAGAATATCGACATATCTGATAAATCTAATGACCCTGTTGATGCGGCTTAGAATATGCCTACTGTATTACCCGCAGGGGGTTGTTGGCATCCTTACATCTGCGAAAGACGATGGCATAGTGTCCAAAAATTTTTTTTTAAAACTACGTAGCCTGGGTGGGTTGATATGGAGTATGTTCTTTTGCCCAAGCAGCAGATTACCCCTCTCCACACTACCACTGTGGTCCAAAGGAAAGGTAAGAGACCAATGCTGTTTGGCAACGCAGAAGGGTAAGACCCTACCAAACGAGTGTATCTTGGATATATCAGTAATTTGCATCTGATAACGAGTGTCGAGTTCTGGAGATCCGTGCAATGTGGTGTACCCCATCATTAGCATTGCTCAAAGGTCTACTCTGACCCGGTGTGGTAGTACTTGTTTGGGTCCCACCTATGGATCAAGTAGATCTGTTTAAAATTATTCGTATTCGATTGGACGGTTTTGAAAAAAAAGAACAAAAAATAAAATATAAAAACAAAAACGAAACCAAACCAAAACCAATCTCTTAGAAACTTTCCTCCGTTGAATATTTTTGATATTCAAAAACAGGCATAAAATCTGACACTACCACCCATATAATTATATATATGCACAACACACACCAACAAACACACACACAACACACACACACACACCACACACACACACATACACACACACACACATATATGTAAAATGTGATTCTAATGATATTATCTCTTGCGCACTATTCTGCATTAATGTTAAATAAACTCCATTTACCCCAATTAATTGAGATACTTCAGTAAAAAAAATTGCAAGATATTGTAAAACAATTATTTTTTCTGTTATCAATGGAACAAAAGCAAACAAGTATGAACTCAGCTGGGAATAAATTGAGAGATGATTTTAATATGAACTACCATCGTAAACATTCCTCTTGGAAAAAAGAAAAAGAAAAGGGGGAAAAAAGAAAAGAAAAATGATAAAAAAAGGATAAAGAAAAGAAAAAGAAAAGGGAAAGAAAAAAGAAAAGAAAAATGATAAACAAAAAAGAAAAGAAAAGAAAAAGAAAAGGGGAAAAAAGAAAAGAAAAATGATAAAAAAAGGATAAAGAAAAGAAAAAGAAAAGGGAAAGAAAAAAGAAAAGAAAAATGATAAAAAAAGGATAAAGAAAGGAAGACAAAAAGAGAAAGTAGTCAAAAAGGAAAGAGAAAAAGTGAAACAGAAAAAGAAATAGAAAAAGAAAAAAGAACAAAAGAATAAGAATAAAAGAAAAATACCCCCCCCCCCCGAAAAAAAAAACAACAAAAAAACAAGAAAACAGTCCGACATTCAAAGAATAATGGAAAGAATACGAAAAATGGTGGGCGTTAAGGAGAATTGATCACAGTAAGTTCTACTAAAAGTCAGTAATAGTTCTTTTTTTTTTCACTTGAAATGGTAGAATAGAACAAGCAAGAGACCAGTTTATGTATGTGTAGGCGTATCTCTATTTGAAATGCATTAAAAAATAGAAACCATTACCGAGGGGACACGGGTATATTTCTGTGTTATGTGAGTGTGGATACTCTTGCTTGTGTGATGTTCTCTTTTCTTTTCCTTTTTCTTGTTATTTTTTCTGACTTTTCTTTTACTCTTTTTCCTTTATATTATTTTCTCTTTCTCTTTCTTTTTCTTGTTCTTTCTCTCTTTCTTCCTCTTTTTTTTTCTTTGTTCTCTTTTCTATTCCTTTTTCTTTTCCTTTTTTTCTTACTTTTCTTTTACTCCTTTTCCTTTATATTATTTTCCCTTTCTCTTTCTTGTCCTTTCTTTCTTTCTTCCTTTTTTTCGCCGATTTCTTTCTCTTCATTGTTTCGTTCTTTCTTTCTTTCTTCCTCTTTTTTCTTTGATCTCTTTTTTATTCCTTTTTCTTTTCCTTTTTTCTTACTTTTCTCTTACTCTTTTTCCATTATATCATTTTCTCTTTCTCTTTCTTGTCCTTTCTTTCTTTCTTCCTTTTTTTCGCTGATTTCTTTCTCTTCATTTTTTCTTTCTTTCTTTCTTTCTTTCTTTCTTTCTTTCTTTCTTTCTTCCTCTTTTTTCTTTGTTTTCTTTTCTCTTCATTTTTCTCTATTTCTTAAAACTTTTTCACTTCTATTTTTCCTTCTTTTCCTTTCTTAGTTGTTCGTTTGTTTATTTTTTCAATGGCATACCAACTCTTTATGGGTTATCTAATCTCATGATTTTGATAATTTTCACACAGTTATACGGTTTCATGCAATCATTTCTATTTAATAATACGAATAATTTATTTGCACACAATTGTATTGTTTCACGGTTGTATAAAGAAAGTTTTCAGCTACAAAACACTGAGTCACCACCGTTGACAATGGATTTCTACACAGTGATCAGGTTTTAAGTTGTTTAAGTATCCCTATCTAATACTAATAACCATGTGGTTTCAAGTAAGTATTTCTATCTAATAATAATCATTTGTTTCACATAGTTATATCGTTTTAAGTAGTTAGAGGCGCATTGTGTAATGGTTATCGTCGTAGAAAATGAACACGAGGAGACGGGTTCAAATCCTGTACGAGATTGTGCACATTTCACATAATGCTAATACTACTGTGAAAGGTATGAATCCACAAATTCTCCACCCCCACTATGGGTAAATAGTAGGACAGACTGGCGTTTTTAACCTTGGTTAGGCAACCCATCTAGGAGAAGGAAAACTCTACAACCTGCTTAAGAAAGTGATCTTGTATCCCATCTTACTAATGCGGAGGGGTTGATATATATATATATATATATATATATATATATATATATATATATATTATATATATATGTGTGTGTGTGTGTGTGTGTGTGTGTGTGTAGGTGTGTGTGTGTATGTTTTCAAATGACTAATAATAATCCTTAATAAACAATTATTTACAGACATTAAGTATTCCTATCTAATACGAATAACACTGGTTTACAAAGAAATTGAGGCAAGCACAAAAATAGCTGTTTTAACCTAATTTGGGGGGTGCAGCTGAATTCAGATTTGAAATCCGTTTTTACTCATCACCTCTAGTTTTTTTAGATATGCATACTGTACATTTTGTACACATACTGTACATAAAGGCGTATATGCATTCAGAGTTAATTTCTAATATTGTGTGACTTATGTCTTCTTTTTTTAGTTATTATGCAATAAATGTAAGTGATAGCATTACATTATATATAGCTATATATCAAGACAGATTTGGGTAGTTAAGCGTAGCCAACACGTCTCAATCAACAGCCAGTAGTGCACTGGCAGTCAGCGCAGGAAGCTGTCGTCCCTCGCAGCGCAGGAGGAAGTTGTCCCTCGACAACTGTGTTACACAATCTTTTAGGTATATATTTGTATTACAATTTCCAACGACGCACATTTTATTGCCTTACATATGATTTAATTTTACTTTGTTTTTTTTTTCATATTCTCCAATGGCTTCAAGCTCGTCAAAAATCGAGGATGCCTCAACAAGGCCAATTCTTTCTGAATTGTATACATTGTGTCATCCAAGTATATCTATTCCGTCAATGTTCTTTATCTATCCTGTTTTATCTGTAATAAGCTGCTGCAACTGTTGAAATAAGCACGTATATACTCTGTATATACTAAAATGAGACTATTTAAAAGAGAACTAGAGGTAATAGAGCAAAACTGTTTATAAATTTGAATTCAGCACACCCAAATTAGTAAAAAACACCTATTCACATTCTTGCCCAGACAAAAATATTTTTTTGTAAACCAGTGTAATTTTCAAACAGATCTATTTGATCCATAGATTGGACAGGTACCACCACTCTGGGCAATGAAAGGTACCCCACAACCCGAGAACTGCAGGACAGGAGCCTCACCAAATGCAATTTAGTGTCATACCCAGGGTACCCATTTTTTTGGTTGTCATCCCTCTGTAGGGGATACAGTCAGTGTATGTTGTAGTTCACGTAGAAATCAATAGGGGTCATTAATTTCGTTGCACTCCTCGTATGAAAATAGATTGATTGATTTTAACAGCATGTCAACCCGTCTAGGTTTATTTCATGCCTACAGATTATGGAATTGCGTTCATTATACATTTTTATTTACATCTTTTGTATAGTTGTTTATTAAGATTTTTTGTACACAATTATATGATGCCGACGGGGCTAGATGTTACATAATCATTGGATCCCTAATACTTATATAAGGTAGTGTAGAAACATAATGGCGATTAGTGCAGCCCACGGCCTTGAAGGATGAGTGACAACGCCCGACCTCACTCTCACTTTGCCCTCCGGGGACAAATCGTGAGAACCGGAAGGCATTGAAGACCCTGTCTTCCGGTTTAATGATAGTAAGTTTAAGTCAGTTAGAAGTTAGAAGCCGAGCTCGTAGGATGTAAGGATCTGCGCAGACGTCTGGTTTGGGGATTAACAATAAAATAAGATCAAAGTAAATCGAAGTCTTTTGTTTATTACCTAAAAACTAACAATGACGCAGGGCTTCTGATAAGGAGAAATCCCCATAGAAGACCAGACCCGAAGTCCCCAAGAAAGTCCAGACCTTAGAAGATTCCAGACCAAGCCAAAGACGATCAGAATAGCAGCCAGCCAGAATAGAAAATACGACAAGAAGTAAGAAGTAAGAAAGGGTATACAACATAGAGACAATACGAAAAGGAAATAAAAAGCATTAACTACTAATGTGCATTTAGGTTTATTTTGTATCGTTGTGTACTAAACGGTATCACTTGATTCTTTTTGACGCCCTGTCGGCTGGGGCGTTAGAATGCACCTCTGCAGAGGGGTAAGACTCCCCCATCTGTTGGCCGTGGGTGGCGACCCGTGATGCTTAAGGATAGAGCCCAGGTGGATGAGCAGTTCATGACATGCAATACTCCACTTTGGCCCTATCTTGGGCTTGATGGGCGGTCGGAGAGGCCCCCTCCGATCAATCGGCTGGTCACGTCAAGCCCTAGCACCTATATGATGCCGATGGGGCTAGAGACAATACGATACGGTAAGGAAATAAAAAGCATTAACTACTAATGTGCATTTATGTTTATTTTGTATCGTTGTGTACTAAAGGGTATCACTTGATTCTTTTTAGAATACTAGTGTTTTTTTTTAACCAAAGGTTCCTGATTTTGACTCTACCGTGAGGAATTAGGAGTCCTCCAGATTGTAGGCTTATACCAAACGGCCCACTTGTACCCCCCCGTCTGGAACGAATAGACAAATAGAATAACTATGCAACAAGTCTGAAGCGATAACTTTCAGAATGGTTCCAAGAAGAAATAAATGATGGAAAAAAAAAAACAAAAAAACAAAACGAAATGAATATAAAGAAAGAATATGAAGATGGAACAAAAGGAGACGGAAGAGGGGAGAAGAAATAGTAAATTGTGGTTGTCTGAGAGTATTCTTTGAATAAATTGGTAGGGAAACGGAACAGTTATCTCAATGAATACAAAAGAAGAAAAAAGAAAAAAAATGATATGGAAATGTCTTCTATTTTACGAAACTGGTTTTATCTTCAGGAGAAATACTTTTATTGTCTTTTTGTCTTTCTGTTTTTGTGATTGCTTTACACTGAGCAACAATGTTAGGTTAAGAGACGAAGGAAATCTGAAAAGAGAGGATGGCCCTAAAGAAGAAAGGAAAGAATGAAGATAAGAGAAGGAAAGGCGATCGAAAGAAAGAGTGAAAGAATTAAAGAAAGGTAAAAGTTAAAAGAAAGAAAGAAAGAGAGGAAAAGAAGAAAGAAAGACAAAAGAAAAGAACGAGTGAATGAAAGAATAAAGAGGAAAAGTAATTAGAAAACAAAAAAAAAGAATGAAAAGAGGGTGAACGATAAAGGTCAAAAGAAAAGAAGGAAGGAAGTAAAAAAAAAGAAGAAAAAAGGAATAATCTAAGGAAAATTGATGGAAATGAAGAGACTAGAAAAAAAGAATGAGCGACTGAAAGAAATAACGAAGAAAAGAATGATATCAAGACAAAATATAAAGGTTAAAAAAAAGAAAGGAAGGAAAGAAGAACACGTAGACAAAGAAGAAGAAAAGAGGAATAATGTAAGGAAAATTGAAGGAAGTGAAAAGACTAGAACATTGCACTGTTTAAAGAGGCAGGGTTAGGGTTAGGGTTTCATGTTTAAAATCAACATTGAAATTTATTGTCTAGTAATAATGCCACACTCATTTTCATATTTAAAGTGGCAGGGAACCTTTTTCATGTTTAAAGAGGCGGGGAACCTTTTCATCTTTAAAGTCGACGTTGAAATTTATTGTCTAGTAATAAGGCCACACTCAATAAATCTTTACTATTTACAACAAAATCATAAGTTTAAACTTTTATTTAAAGAAACAGGGAACCTTTTCATGTTTAAAGGGACAGGCAACCTTTTCATGTTTAAAGGGGCAGGGAACCTTTTCATGTTTAAAGTCGACATTGAAATTTATTGTCTAGTAATAAGGCCGCATTCAATAAATCTTTACTGTTTACAACAAAATCATAAGTTTAAACTTTTATTTAAAGAGACAGGAACCTTTTCATGTTTAAAGGGACAGGCAACCTTTTCATGTTTAAAAAGACTTTTATTTAATAATGCAGTCCAAATTCAATTTTATATTATAACAACCGCAATGAAAAACTAGTTCGAGTATGTATTTACTCAACTCGTTAACCACAGGTAGAAAGTGACTCAAATTCGCAAGTATGGGGGATCCAGTGAGGATCGAACTCGCTATTCACAAGTAATGGATCGGTGGGCCTAGCTTGCTAACCATTATACCACAATGAACTATTAGAGAACGATGGGATGCCAAAAAAAACCCCCTCTAGTTCGAGTATATTAGCTGATAATTCTCGAGTTTATTCAATAAATTTAGTGAATAACCTCAATCTTTTGTCCGGCTCGTTACCACACACTTTCGATCTAGTAATATCGGATATTTACACTTAATCAATGATAGAAGCAAAAATAGAATAGCTGCGCTCGAATGATATTGTGGCACAAGTAAATAAGAAATTATTGGAAGTGAAAGGAAAAAAATCTTTTTAGACCTTGAAAGCAATAATAAAGATTCACAAAGGGTGTGTGGGATGTATGGATAAAATAGATTTTAACCTTTAACGCCAGTCTCTAATTTTTCTATTTAAATTCTTTCTTGCGAACTGGGACAATAGTAATTATCTTTCATCATTTTTGGGCGGTAGATTATATATATATATATATATATAATATATATATATATATATATATATATATATTTTTTTTTTTTTTCACTTTTATTTTCACTTTTATTTCTATTTTCCACTTTTATTTTTATTTTTATTTCAATGCATCTTTGCTTACCATTACTTTCATTCTTACTTTTATCTCTTTAAATTTTTTTTAATTTTTTATATAATTAACTATATTTAACTACCCAAAACTGCTATTATCGTAACATACACAACCTGTATTTTTTAAATACTCTCAAACCAAATTAAACTAGTTATTAAATAATTTTAAATTTTCACCTTTTAACTATTAATACGACCCATAACATATCTTTTATTAAATAATAATTGAAAAAATAATTCCCATAAATTAATCCAAATTTTTAATTCAATAATCAAAAACCGTTCCTGATCTACGAAAATGTAAACAAGCGTTCCTCTACTAAATTTAAGTCCCATTCCAACGGGCATGTTTATAACACCAAAGATTAATCGTAAACTCGATTAATTTAAAAGTAACCCTGAAGAATCTATCGATGAAACTCGAGTAGGTTACTCATTTCCATTCTTAAATAAATTTATGCTCTACATTGTATTGAGCACTTTGTATTTGTTTTTTCTTAACCTTAACCTCTGGATATTGTGCGCTTCCAACGATCGTTCTTATACCCACCGGTAAGTTAATACTTATACACACACACACACATATATATATATATATATATATTATATATATATATATATATATATATGTTTAGATATAGTTATGTACTAAGCTTGGCTTAGATGTGGCACAAGGCCAGATTATGGGACACCCAGTAAGAATCGAACTCACTAACAATGGTTTGCTAAGCTAGCTTGCTAACCATTAAGCTACATGAGGTGCCCATTTTTGGATATAGTTATTTACTAAGCTTAGCTTAGATGTGGCACAAGGCCGAATGTATGGGGCACCCAGTGAGAATCGAACTCACTAGTCATGGTTTGCCAGTCTACCTTGCTAACCATTACACTACGAGAGGCGTATGGTAAATGCCTACTCGTACTTATAGACTCGCCGATAGTCATGTGACCAACCTATTAGCCAACCACTGGCAGTGCTCTGCTGCTGATAGTATTATTTATACTGGCCTTTTCTGGCCATAGTATCATTACTACTTGGATCTTCTTGGACGACGGAACGTAGGATTGTATCACGGGACTTATTCACTTGCCAAAGGATTCTATAAATCAGGACTTACTTACTTATTTACTTTAAGTCCTTTTCAACTGGCCAAGGATGGCGACCAGATACTAAACAATATATATATATATATATATATATATATATATATATATATATATAGATAGATAGATAGATAGATAGATACAAGGGTATGAAAACACATAATATTGTTAAAATGAATATATTTTTATATCATTTTCATAGCTAATATTGAACAATATTTCGATTTATAAAAAAATCCTCATCAGAGCATAATGATAATTAGGTCCGTTTTTAGATGTAAATGTTTTTAATCTGGACTCATCGAGAGAGAAGCAGAAAATAATTTAAATTCAAACCAGAAGCCTTTTTTTCCCAAAAAGCGTGTATGATGATTTTTTATAAATCGAAACAACATTTTTCAAGAAATTAATATTTTTCATCAAAACAATGATAATTTGTCTATTTAAGTACTGCATTGATATTTAAGCTTACCTTTTAAAAGTTCAACGATAATTCTTCTGCCGCCACTTAATTTAAAAACAAGTTATAAAAATTGTAATTGTACAAAAATTTGTTGTAAAAGATTACGTTAAAATCGTTGAAAACAACCGCAGTGATTAAAAATTGAGAATCCAAAATTTTAGGAGTACAGGTTTGGACTCGGCCCGGAATGTTTTTTTTTTAAATTTGCTTACGGAGTCGTTCTGATTCCAAAATGGTACCATATGTTGGGCTACAGCATCTAGGAGTAAAGTTAAAAGATTGACACACTAACACACTAACATTCGTATTTATTATCTCTCTCTCTCTCTCTCTCTCTCTCTCTCTCTCTCTCTATATATATATATATATATATATATATATATATATATATATATATGTATATGTAGTATAATAAAATAAAAAACACAGGTTTAGTGGCCGACGCTACAGTGTTTCGATCTATTAATTAGATCATCTTCAGGGTTTTTGTTGGTATGGGGAAGGGGATAAAAACATTTTTTTTTATATCTCAGAATAAGGAGAAAGGCGAGTAATAGTCCTTGTTTATCGGTCTGTTTAAAATTTGAAGTCTGAGAAAAAAGAACGTTGAAAAAATGAATGGTTTGAAATATGACGTAAAATATTCTTTTTTGCGGTGTGAATATATATATATATATATATATATATATATATATATATATATATATTATATTATATATATTAGTTCATCAACCATAAATCGGTGACATACCAGCACCTTCATAGTTGCTGGAGGACAGAGAGACAAAATATGGTTTATAGGCGAAGTGTAGGTAGTTGAAGACATCATTTTTTTTTAACCATGACCCCCTAAACTTCTTGAATTTAGACAAAACGCACGCCCGAAACTTCTTACTCTGACATACAAAGAAGGTATTCCAGCTATACACCCCCCAGTCTGGGCTCATTAATCTTACTAAGGCAACCCATCTTGCTGAATTCAAACCAGTTATACCCCACTTCAAAATAAATAATAAACAAAAAGAATTGATCTTGTGTGCTAAGGGCTTGGGTAAATACATATTCAAGCAAGACATTTATTTTCCTAAACTCATATCTTGATTGATTTTTTTTTACAAAGGTTTAATTCTTTATACAACTGACTGTGCCGATGCCAGAATATTGACCCATTCAGCATAAAATCTCTTACATTGTTTATTCTATTAAACCACTAGCAAAGGACGTTTGCCCGGTCGTTGTAAAAACAAACATACATACACACAGACAGACACATTGAATCTTTCTTTATATAAAGGGGCGACTTTAATTTACTTTCACCGCCAGCATAAAGCAATGATCATCTGTTGTTTACAGACTGGATCCATCTGGTGATTGTAAAATATATTTAAAAAAAATGTATGTATTTAATAGTTTAAACACCGCCCCTTAATGGCAGCTGTCAAATGGCCGAGCGATTAACGAATCGGGTTTCGATCCTGGTCAGAGGTAGTTGCTGTGTCTAGCCACACTGATGAGATGTGAAACATCGAAACACTATGTCTGTGGATGACTTTTATATATATATATATATATATATTATATATATATATATATATATATATATTGTTAAAGATGAAACTCTAGCTTAGCACAAATAAGTCGTCTGAAATGTCGGATTCATTGTTTCGGTTTTTGGCGCCATGAACGAAGCACCCCTACCCTGATAACTGTAATTCCAGACTAAGCTTAGTTTAGTATTATTTGGATTATTCGGACTATTGTCCTCATCTTCATTGTTATCTCTACAACGTTTCGGCCGATGTGCCATCCGGCATTCTTCTGGTATTTTTTGTCGGACTCGGGAACCTTCTCGGACTAGGGAACCTTCTTTTCAGACTCAGGAACCTTCTATTCGAACTCTGTAACCTTCTTGTCGTAATCGAGAAGATGAGGACAATAGTCCAAATAACTCAAATAGTACTAATTATCAAGCCTCATCTCTAATATTCCGAGAAATAAGCTTAGTTTGGTTAAATACTTACCAATGTCATCAACTAGTATATATTTGTGAAACGCTAAGAATTAGATAATTAATTTTTCTGCCTTGTTTCAGAAATTTAGAGAAATATTGTGCATTTTTCTATTCCATGTGTGTACGGCTTGTATTCGGATAGATTTATGGTAAGGTATTCAGCTTCAATCGTTAAGAATAGAATGCAAATAGATTAGATTTCAGCATTCAGCAGACCATGTAATTTCAGAATTGAATCAAAATTGATTGCATATACAGAAATGAAATTGACTTTTATCCGTTTTTATTTGCAATTATGAATAGTTGAGGAAAACAAGAAAAAAAAAGGAATAACAAATACACACAGACACCATTAGATGCACACAAAATAAAACACACATTTATAAATACATATGTATATATTAGAATTATATATGATTATCACTTATCCCTGTATAATTATTATACTAAATATATTTGTATAACCATTAAACCTTGATCGAGATGTCGGCGGGGCTTAGAATACGTATCTCTTGTAAAGGGGTAAGAAACCTCCAGCAAAGGGGATGGCACTACACTGCATCTGATAGGCATCCCGTTTGGAGCTCTGAGTGTGTAGTTTCCCTTCATTGTCCGTAATGGTAGTACCTGTTAGGGTATCACATATATATATATATATATATATATATATATATATATATATATATTCGCGATTCGCCTGAAACCCGAGTCGGTCTTTTTTGAACCATTCGCTTTTAATCGCATATTTAGCTCTTTTTATTGAGTACGTTTTTAGTGCTAAAAATCCCGACGTATTTAAGTTGTGATATTTATTTACTTTTTCTGGATTTCAATCGTCACTACGGTATATATATATATATATATATATATATATATATATATATATATGAAAGGTAAAATGGATATGAATCCGACAATATGTGTAGAAAGTTTTGTAGAAAAAACAACTAGATAAACATCTTGTTGTTTTTTCTACAAACCTTTCTACACCACACACACACACACACACACACACACACACACACACACACATATATATATATATATATATATATATATATATATAAATGAAAATGGAAGTGAATCCGACGCTATGTTGAAAAGAGAAATAAAGGAAAGAAAGTATTGAATGGATAAAATAGGATATTTTAATTAATTTAACTTACACGTGTTTCGGTCAGGAGTTTATCCATGTGTACATTGTTCTATATATTATTATTTTTAAATAACAAAATAAAATGAAATGAAATAATAATAATAGAAAAAAATGTAGAAATGTTCCACACACAAAGAAATATCGACCTTCCTCAGAGTAAATCCTTATTTTTATGTTAATATAATATAATATATATTATATATATATTATATACATATATATATATATGTATATATAAAACACCACACACACACACACACACACCCACCACACACACACACACACATATATATATATATAATAATATATATATATATATATATATATATATATAAACACGCATATGTATATGTATACACTAATATATTTGTTTATACACACCCCAAACATACATATGTATATTTTAACACACGCTATTAAAATTACCACTTAGTTTTTCACGCTCTCAGCCAATCTTCAGGAAATTAACTATGGTTGAAGGCATTTCCGTTAGATATGCTTATATATATTATATATATATATATATATATATATATATATATATATATATATATATATATATATATATATATATGCGTATACTCTCCCCCATTGAATGTACACAAGCTTGGTGACACAATATATATTAATACAGGGTAAGTGGCATAGCAAGGCTTTATTTTCATGCCTGGAATTGATAACAGTTTATTATTAATCTCTAAGCACAATTCACAAGATTTTGACTCTTCATTACAGGCTTAAACATTGGTTTTATCTCATATCCCTCACGTGGCAGAAGTGTTGGATAAATGGATAAATACGGAAGTAGGTGATATTTGTTTTTTCAAGGGGTTCTTTTTTCTTTATCTTATCATATTTCTCAATATTACAATCCGTTCGATAAACAAACATCAGTACTATTCATATTCCCCAAACTCGGAGCAATCAATTCATTGGCGAACGCATAAAATCCATTGTTTCTTGGATTATTATATTGATATTCAAGCTTTTGAAGAGGTTTAACGCCATGCCATTGACCCCTCCCCTCGCCTCCCCTCGTTCTCACAGGATTCCAATCAATAATCTTGTTTCCAATTTTCTTTGATGGATCCGTAAGGAATCTCTGAGGAATTGACCATTTTTCAGTTGAGAGTCAATCGAAATTGCAAGCCCTTTGATGCACCGCTCTTCAAACAGAACCGTCTCTTTTAATAACATCCCTAAAATTAATTTATACCCCCAAAACTCTTGGCCAATAAGGTAGAACTTATCATTACAAATTGTTTCAATATGTAATTACATATTGGTATTTAGTAAATTCTTACGGTGCTTTCTTGAAATTAACAATTACTAGACGAATCGCGAATGCGTTGGGTTTTCGTTGTAACATGATTATATTCATGCTTCTATTTAGGAAGGAGTTAGGGATTCTAATTAGCATTTTATAGGCAACAGCCGTCCATGATTATATCCATGCTTCTATTTAGAATCAGTGAAAGATTCTAATTAGCATTTTATAGTCAACAACCGTCTATGATTATATTCTTGCTTCTATTTAGGGAGGAGTTAGGGATGCTAATTAACATTACCTAATTAACACCGGTCTATGATTATACTGATGCTTCTATTTAAGAATCGTGAAGGATTCTAATTAGAATTTTTATTGCTAACAGTCGTTTATGATTATATTCATGTTTCTATTTAGGAAGGGATTCTAATTAACACTTTCTAATTAACATCGGTCCATGATGATACTGATGCTTCTATTTAAGAATTAGGGGAGGATTCTTATGAGCATTTCGTAAATGGCGTTTAACCAGGGTGTTGATTATGCAAAATGATCATTCCATTGCAAATTAGACTGGAAATTGTTTTATTCTATATGTATTTACCCAACCCTTCCGCACGAGCAGAGGTCAATTTTAAGTGGAGTTAAACAGGTTTGAATTCAGAGTTTTCTTTCTCCTATACTGGTTACCATACCAAGGTTAAGGAGAAAAATCTGTCCTAATATTTACCCATAACTGGAGGGAGAAGAGTCGGATTCATACCCAAAAGGTATTAGTACTATACGAAATGCATGGAAACCTTCTCCATGATTTGAATTCGGTTCACCGTGTCCATTTTCTTTGACGATGACCATTAAACAACAAACATCTACTTTGTTTTATTCTATAAATTAGACTATTTTAAGTTTTTACTAAAATTAGGCGAAGTGGAGTCATGGTTATCATAAAAGGAAATAGACTCGGCGGGGCGATTTCGTACGAATTGTTGGAATATTTTGAATATATAAAGTGTGCTGGAGGCCACAACCTAAATTTATAGACTCTTCGTGGCTGCGTGCATTCAAACAGCCAATCAACTCGCTCGAATACGTGGTTGGCTGAATATTTAATGGCCTTCATGGAAAGGCATTCAGTTGCTTAACACCGACGAACGGATCAACAACCAATGATTCTGCTTAATACGGAAAAACATAAGGATTCTGCTTAACACTGAGGAATACAAGGATTCTGCTTAACACTGAGGAACACAAGGATTCCACTCAAAACGTCACAAATTTAATGCCACAAGGGATCTGCACTGTCAAGTGCTCTCACCTGCAGCCTAAAAATGGCCACAAGAATCTTAATACGAATGCCCTTAAAAAGGCATTTATTCATATACCCTTTCCATTTACCGACAGCTATGAGTAATATGATAAGTCAGATTGGGCTCTCTAGCCTTGGTAGGGCAACCAGTCTAGAAGAAGGAAAACTATGAATTAAAAATTAGGATTTTTAAAAATTCCTTCCTTCTTTATTTTTTAAAAATATGAGACAAAATAAAATATTATTGTAAAAAGGAATCAAAGAGAACAGAGCTAACAGAGAACATAAACAATCTTTGGTTTAAAGAGAGTTAAATCTCGTAGGCTAATATAAATGTTCAATTAGATCTTAGTCAAGTGTCGACGACTGATCGATATGGGAATCATGTTAACTTAGAGAAAATTTGTCATCGATCAAGCATTATCAAATTAGTCCCCGTCAGTTCTGATTTGGAACTTTGTCCAAAACTTTCCGATAACTGTGACCCTTTGTCTAACCGTCAGCGATTCCACACTGCAAAGGTCATCTGCTCTAAAGTTTACATTTCCAAACTGTTGATCACCGTAGACAAAAGCTGACGATCCCAAACATACGCAGATCAATGGGGATCAATGGAACTAGTGTCATTATTCTATTCATTATTCAGGCTAGGATCCCTATCTTTGTTGTTTTCTGTCGATGTGTTGTTCAGCCTTCCTGAGAAGTAAAGAAGTAAAGATGAACTCATAAACAACATCCTTCTTTGGAAACCCAGCACATGGACAATGCTAGTGCGGGTCGCCCAGCAAAGACTTACATAGACCAGCTCTGTGCAGATACTGATGCTGCGCGGAGACCTATTCAGAGACAATGAGTGATAGTGACGGTCAGAGATTGTCATGGATATCCGTACTGCTGGCGCGACATAATGATGATTTGATGTGTACTGCCTAAATTTCTTGAGACAGAAAAATACTGTATATAATAATATGAAAACATCAATCGATCAATTATTTTATTGATTTTTTAACGACATATTAACCCCGATAGGGTTATCTCATGCCTAGATATTAGGAATTACATTCATTGAATATTTATATTTATATTTGTGCAATTACCTCTTCGGAGTTTTTGCGCAGTTATATGCTATCAAATATTCCCATCTCATACTAATAATTTACACGCAATGATATGTTTAAAAATAATTATTTATATCAATAATAATAACTTGTTTCCACACTTATATGGTTTCAAATAACTAAATAATAATAATCCTTAGTAAACAATGATATCAAGTATAATTGGCGCACCTTGTATGTTTCAAGTATTCCTATCTGATACAAATAATTTATACACAATTATATGGCTTCAAGTAGACAGTTCTGTTTAATAAACTCATTTGTTTTCAAACAGTTATATGGTTTCAAGTAAACTCATAATAAGAATCCTCAGTAAACAATTTATAAATTCAAGTAACTATTCTTAATATAAACAATTTGCATACAGTTATATGGCATCAAGTATTTCTATCTAATACCAATAATATTTAATTTGACCCATAGATGGGACTCTAATAGGTACTAGTATTCCGTATCAGAATGGACCTGTAAGTAATGGCAATGAAAGGGTACTTCGCACTCCCCAGAGCAGAACTGGAGTTTCATCATCAGATGCAATTTGGTGTCATACCTAGGACATCAGATAGATAGATAGATAGATATGAAAAGATGGAGAAATTTCGATAGATAGATAGATTAAGAGATATTAACAGAATAGATAGATAGATAGATAGATATGAACAGACTGAAATAGATAGATAGATAGATAGATTTGAACAGACTGGAATAGATAGATAAATAGATAGACATGAATAGAGTGAGATAGATAGATAGATAGATAGATATGAACAGACTCAGATAGATATATGGGAAGATAGATAGATATGAATAGAGATAGATGAATATATATATATATATATATATATATATATATATAGAGAGAGAGAGAGAGAGAGAGATGAACAGACTAATGATTGGACTCGTGAAACGCAGAGCTGTAATTTAGTAATTTTATTTATTGTTTAGTACTGTTATATTAGATATAAACTTTAGGTACATTCATCTTTTATGGGGGCACCCGTAGTGTAATGGTTATCGTCTTAGGAAATGGACACGGTGACTCTAGTTCAAATCCTTGACGAGGCTGGTTGTATTTTACATGCAAATACCCTTGCAATACATTCATCTATTCTTCCTCCAGCTATGGTTAAATAGTAGGACAGACTGAGCACTTTAACCTTAGTATGGCAACCATTCTAGGAGAAGGAAAACTCTGAATTCAAACCTGTTAAAATCTACTTAAAATTGACCTTGTGTCACATCCTGCTCGTGTAGAAGGGTTGGGTAAACATATACATTAATCTTTTATTGATTTCACTGCCGTTCTAGGTTTTACCGAGCTGTAGACTTGGAAATCCCAATTCACTTATCTCTCTCTCTCTCTCTCTCTCTATCTATATATATATATATATATTATATATATATATATATATATATATATATATATATATATATAAATGTATGTAAGAGTGGATGTGGGGATAGATATGTACGCGTGTGTTATCAATATTATCCTACCTTTCGTTATCCTTTTCTATAGGTCACTTTTTTCCATACGAATCTTGCAATGTTCTCGGGCACTCCGCCATTATCATTCCAATGAAAAGCCCACGCCCCCAAAATTGGCAAAAAGTCCATCCGGAAACGACATCTACCTGACAAAAGAAGACCCTCGCTGTATGTTTGGTCCATTTATTATACACGTACCGTATTTGTACGTTATTATCAGATTTAGCTGTGTGTGCCTATTAGTCTGGGCAATTCTCTATTCAAACTGGACCCTGAAGCAGAACGGTTCAGTGTCCGCTCTATTATTTCCCGGTCCCTGACTTAAACTTACTACGAATCTTAATCATTACTCTCGGCACATCAGATTGAACTCAGCTTTTCAACATATATTTTGAAGTCAACACTTTGCAACAGATTGCGTTGGACCCTCCCTGCATCGACACTTGTTTTAGGATAACGTTAATATATCTAAAAATCTGAGATTATTCATTGAAGATGGGGCGAAACTATTATTTTTTTTTAATAAGACTTATATGAAAGTGGAATTTAGTTGGGATTGAAATTCAACAAGTGTTGCTTTATTACACTAGCTGGCCGTTAAACATTTTTCCAAAGGTCCAACAGATCCACATTTTATGCTGAATTAAAAAATACCATTCATTGTTTGTGGTCAGGGTCTTGGTTTTAAGAATATGCTTAAATACTTAACGACACGTTGTACTTAATCATAACACTAATTCAAAAGCCTTATGGTCTACTTGTTACAAATAAATAGAGTTTATAATACTGTTCTATACATTTCAAAGAAAGAGCTTATATCTTAAAACGTTGATCTGATTAGAAAAAAATGAGTACAGTTTTGTAATAGACGTAAAATAACTGCCTTAAAATCAGATATTAAATCATAGGCCAGTGTTATTATTATACTACATCTGTCCCATAATAGTTGTCAACATTTTGTTTAATTTTTATTTTGAAAACTGAGTTATCTATTTTTTCCCACGGCCGGTTGAATTAATAAATAATATATATATATATATATATAATAATATATATATATAGTATATATATATATATATATATGTTGTGTGTGTGTGTGAAGAGAAAAAATGGAAGTGAATCCGACGTATGTAATATATATTGAAAAAATTGGAAAAAACGAAGGTTCAAATGAAATGAGTGATATTTATTCAGCCAACGCTGCAGTGTTTCAATCTGTTTAGTAGATCTTCTTTCGGGCTTTTGTTTATATAAGGAAAAGTAAAATTTATCATAGAATAATAAGGAGACTGTGACAGTTTGTTTAAAATGTTTTGAATGGGAAATTAGCGCTGTTGAGAATGACACCAATCGCCGTCCCAGTACTACAAAAGCCTAGTTAATCGACAGATTTAAGGTAGTTTTTGAGACTCTTCCCAGGGAAACTGTAACATCAGCTTGCTCCAGGTTCCGGATCAGGATTGAGGCTGTGATCGACTCTAATGGCAGTTATTTTGAGTGAAACATATATATATATATTATATATATATATATAATATATATATAATATATAATATATATATATATAGAGAGAGAGAGAGAGAGAGAGAGAGGGACACACACACCACACACGCGCACGCACGCACGCAACACCACACACACACACAGACAGACAGACAGACAGACAGACAGTGGAATACGTAAACAAATAAGATTATTGTATTAAGATTTAACAATTCTTAAAATTGCAGCTGTGGGGAAAGCTAACATCAATATAGATTGATTGATTGATTGATTTTAAACGGGCATGTCAACCCGCGTAGAGTTATTTTATGCCTAGATTTTAGGGATTAAAATGTAGAGTTAGCTCATTTAGTATTCTTCGCTGATGCCCAAGTTTTATGACTATTACTCATGCAGAGAGCAGAGATGCAAATCTTCGGATATCATACCATTTAATAAGACAGAATTATTGCTAGTATACTCAGGTAGAGAGAAGTCATACAAATATTCAATAGCATATCCTTTACATAAGGCAACCATATAGCTAGTTAACTCTGGTAGAGAGTAGACATGCAAATCTTATGATCATCATATTTAATAAGGCAGTCATATTGTCTGTAGTAAGAAGGTAGACATGCAAATCTTATAATATCACATCATATTTAATAAGGCAGTCATATTATTATGACGAAAAAAAACCCCAAAAGAAATAACAAAAAAAAACAACAAAACACACACACACACACACACACATTCAATTTTAGATGAAACGAAACAAAGGAAATCCGGACGAAGCAAAACAAAAAGAAAAATAAACAAAAAGAAAAAAAAAGAAGAAAAAGGAAGAAAAAGAAGGAACGGAAAAGAAGGGAAAAAAGAAAAAAGAAAAAAGAAAAGAGAAATAAATGAAGAAATAATCTCAAGAATTTGATCATAGGGAAACATAATGATTTTTCACAGGATCAATATTCATGCTTTACCTTCTGCCAAACGATAGACATTATTGATAGCAAAGAAATAATTCGAGCTGTTGCCCAAAGAGAGTCTCCGAATGATAAACGACTTCAAAGAATTTCATTCCACATATTGGAACACTTGCACAGACATTTCGAACTGAGCGGCAACAAAACGATGATAAATTTCTCAGACAAAGTTGAAATTTTGCAATCGTTTTCTTCTATGTAAGTAAATAACTAGGTCAGTTAATGAGACAAAAGAGAGACACCTGTGACTGAATCCCCTGAAGGACTGTCAATATTCATTTGTTATAAACGTTGTCTATCTACATTAAAATATCATCTATTGGAGACTTATTGTTTTTTCAATTTTTTAATATACTTACATACCGTTGGATTCATTTTCATTTTACCCAAATAATATATATATATATATATATATACCAACCCCTCTGCCAAGCAGGATGTGACACAAAGTCAATTTCTTAAGCGGAGTTCAACAAGTTTGAATTCAGAGTTTTCCTTCTCCTAGACCGGTTGCCTAACCAAGGTTTATATAATATATATATATATAAGAAATGGATATAAAGAGTAACCTACTCGAGTTTCATTATCTGAATCGTCAGGGTTACATCCGCTGAATTAATCGAGTTTTCGATTAATATCAGTTGATACCACGTATTTCAACAGACATGCGTGGTATCAACTGATATTAATCGAAAACTCGATTAATTCAGCGGATGTAACCCTGACGATTCAGATGATGAAACTCGAGTAGGTTACTTTATATCCATTTCTTAAATGAATTTTGCTCTACATTGTATTGAGCACTTTGTATTTGTTTTTTCACGGTCTTAACCCCTGGATTCTGTGCGCTCCCAACGATCGTACCCATATCCACCGGTAAGCCACTACTCATATATATATATATCTTATAGTGCTCTCTCTTTGTACTGTATTTCCGTGAAAATTAATAGCAGTCATTACATTCGGCGCATTCTTCATAATTAAATTCAATGTGTTATTTGTTTGTAATTTTCCTGGATGACGTTTATTGAATCGATTAGGATTGTTTTCATTTGTCAATTTGGCAATAAATCTTTCTTGAGGAAAATACAAAAAGAAAAAAAATCGCGAGTCGCCTTTGTTTTAATATGAGGTCATGATAAATCATTTTAAATCAATTTGGTATTTATAGTTACAAAATGATTCTATTTCATATTATCATTATTGTTGTTGTTGTTGTTTGTAACTAATTTTTGTTTGTTTTTGAACAAAATGATATATTCATTTATAATCCCATAAAAAACAAAGTACCAACATATTCAGTATTTTATGATTAGGATATAAATTGAACTCAAGAAAATGAATTATTTTAAAAAAAATTCCAATTACGTCTGCCCCAAATATAAAATCTGCATTTTTTTTTGTTTGCGCTTCAAGGTTAACCCAAGGATTATTCGTAAAGGACATATTATATTTGATGCCATTCAAAACGCTACCTAAACAACTTATTTCACACACACACACACACACACACACACACACACACACACACACAAACCCTGTCCGTTGGGACTGTAGAATACGCCGACTGCACCTCTACAGAGGGGAAAAACCTCCCCCACGAGACCACCTGTTAGCCGTGAGTGGCAACCGTATTGCTTTATGACGGAATCCTAGTGGCTGAGCTGTCTATGATATGCAACACTCAACTTTGAGGCCTCCTCGGATCAATCGGCTGGTCATGTCATGCCCTAGCACTTATATGATTGTCCCGACCGTATTGCTCTTATGGTAAATCCCAACCCTTTTCGTCATATATGTGTTAAAAGGTGATGGCTGAGAGTCTTAGTGTCCTGGGTATGATGTTCAACTGTATTGGGGTGAAGTTCTAATTCTGGAGCTCGGGGAAGTGTGGATTACTCTTTCATAGCGATTATTCCCAGGTCCACTCTAACCAGGAGTAGTAGTAGTATTTGTTAGTGTCCTATCTTACGGGTTAAATAGATTAAAAATGATTTAAAAATGTGTTTGAAATGTCTCCACCATAAAATAACCCAAGTGTTGAATTGCCGTAAAATCTAACCAACTACACTCCACACACAAAAGATAAAAACATCCGCCTGGTTTTACATGCGAAGTTAATGTGTTTTATAGGAAAATGTTTACCCAGTGCACCGTAGACTACAAGTACTTGTAGTTAATCATCATCGTCATCATCATCATCATCCTCATCCTCATCAACATCATCATCAACATCATCATCATCATCATCATCATCATCATCCTCAAGGCGTGTTGATAGCACGAATTACCTTGACCCTCTCTCTCTCTCTCTCATCATCGGTTCCTATCGAACAGCGCTTTTGCAAAAACAGAAACAACAACAACAAAAACAACAACAACAACAACAACAAAACTCTCCACAGCATCCAGTGTCCACACGGAGCTGATGAATATCATTTTTGCTAGTCGGCTGACACTGGTGCGTCCGTGTGTAGGAGTCTATTACTTACCCTTTTTTTTTTTTAAAGAAACGTGAACCCATTTTCTTTCATTAGATCTATTCACTTTCGTAGTACGTAATCTAGGTAGATTATTATTATTTAGACCTTTACTCCAAGGATTAGTTCATGTATACCCCTACAGACTATAACTTCAGTATATTATTTATACTATCATTTGTGTCCGATAGGTTTGCGTTGTAATATCGGTCCATGATGATATTAGTGATTCTTTTTAGGAAAAAGAGAAAGATTCTAATTAGCATTTCATAGTTATCTCCACTAGGTCATGGATTTAGATAATTAAAAAGTGTGGATTACTACTTAATTGCCATTGCTCCCAGGTCCACTCTGACCTTGAGTGGTAGTACTTGTTAATTTTTCATCTATTGATCAAATAGGTCTTTATTCCAGAAGTGTTGCGTATCCCTATTCTTGACTATCTCTGTAATTCATCCATCATTCCATCTATGCTCCACTTTCTCCGCACTATCAGTAATTCCCAGCATGAATGCACTACAATACAAATATTAAAAAAAGAAGATTACTGTGTCATCTATATTCTTCTTGAATAACAAAAACTTACCAGGGCCATTACTAAAATCCTGGCCATGGCACCAAATCGCAATAAGTTGCGTAGCCCTCTCTTAAAAAGTCTTCTCTTACTCCTACCAGGTTTCTGCTCATTCTTCCATTGTATTAAGTCGAGTTTCGTCTCGCCTTTCGGTTTGGATGTGGTCTCTCTGTTCCATCACGCTCTTCTTTGGTCTCACAGAGGCATATTGATATTTGTGTACTTCATTCTCCCGGATATTTTTTACCCCATACATTTTTAACTAACATGCGCGTGAGTGGGCCTGAAGCAGAGACAGGAGTGGCGTCCAGACCGCTAGACTCAACTCAACTTATTTCTAATTCTACTTTCTCAGCGTCACATTGTCACGTGATCCTTTAGGCAAGAAATTATTTCACGGCCCCAGAAACTGAAGAATAAACCAACGGAGGTCCTAACGCTCTAGGCGAGAAGTATTTTTTGTGTTTCTTCTTCATATACGCATCAACAACTAGTCTGGAATAAAGAAAACACTGAATTCAAGACATTTTAATTCCACTTAAAAATTAACCTTACGTCGCATCCTTCCGTGGTGGATGTGTTTGATAGATACATAAATAAGAATTTTATTGATATATAGATTATTATTAATCGAAAAATATATTTGTTTTTATTTTCGTTGGAAAACTGAAATTCAACATAAGATAATAATCACTCAGAGATGTTGATAGGTATGCGTTCTGCGTCCCTGACGCATAAAAACCGTATCTATGCGTCCCAGTGTTTTTCTCTTTTCTTCCTTCACCATTTCAAGCTAACTGTAAATACATTTCAATAGTTTCTTAGAAACAAATTACACAGGATATGTTACAAGCTAGGAGTTGTTTCCCAGATCATAAATAAAAACCCTTCAATTTATTAAGAAACTTTAGTTGGGATCCATCAAATTTCATTCAAACCAAATATACGCGTGCTATCCAGGAGAAAGAAATTAGGGTCCTACGCGTGCTATCCAGGAGAAAAATTAGGAATACGAAAGGAAAAGCCGTTCTAATAAACATTAGAATTAGAGGTGTTCAGAATGTAAAGGCCATCGTTGTAGGAAATGGACTCGGTGAACTGGACGGAGCTATTGGCATTTCACATAGCGTTATTGCCATTGGGAAAGAAATGCATCCGACTATTCTCCCTTCAGTTATGGTTATTCCCCTTAAATATTAGTATGGCAACCATATATATATATATATATATATATATAGTTTGTGTTTAGAATGGCTTTTTGCCGATAATTTTATAATGTACATACAGAGATTGATTTTTCTCGATTTGTTTTAGCCATACATTTAATAGGTATTCCCGCCTAATTCATTATTAATTAATTAATTTTCAAAATTAGGTACGACTCCAATTAAGCACTTTATATATTATATATATATATAATATATATATATATATATATTTATATATATTATATTACCAACCAATCAGCACGAGCAGGATGCGACACAAGGATTTCTTGGAGTTTTAACAGGTTTGGATTCAGAGTTTTTCTTCTGGTTGCCTAGCCAAGGTTAAAGAGCCCAGTCTGCATTACTATTTACCCATAGCTGGAGGGAGAATTGGATTCGTACCTTTCCCAAGGGTATTAGTGCTATGTGAAAGGCAAACAGCCTCGTCCAGGATTTGAACTCGGGTTGACGAGTCCATTTCTTACGACTCTAACCATTACACCATTCACCTCCATTATACATGTTATTATGGCAACCAGTATATATGAATAAAAACTCTGAATTAAAACCTGTTAAACTCTGCTAAAACATTTGACCTTGTTTCGTATTCTGTTCGCGAGGATGGGTTAATAAATACATATTCAGCGTTAGAGGTAGCAGTAGAAAGCAATTTTCTCTCATCCAGAAAACTATTCTAAAAACCCTTGAGTTCAGACCGTACCCCGGACACTTGATTCCAAATCGTACCCTAGACCCGAAAATAACCAAAGTTCTATAATTATTGACAAAAATTGGTATCTCTAATTCTTACCCTCCTCAAGCCGGTCAACAATCACCCACCATCAGCGCTCATGTTCCATATTCCCCAAACGCAACACAAGCATCAATATAACCATGAATTACCGTTACAACGAATTAAAAACAAAAAATACATACTATTTAAAATCTCACTGAAATAGGAAAGTTAATATTTAAGATTATTGACCTTATTTTCATACATTAGTATTAAATGGTGAAGCATATTCGCTTATTTCAGATTAATTTTTTTAGTACTTAAGAAACGATAAATAAGACAGGCTTACCCAGCCAAATTTCGTAGAGGAAAGAATCTTTGAAGTCAGGACCAACGCTACTAGACCCTAACAAAGCGTCTTGAGAATAAGCTAGATGGGAGCTGCAGAAGAATGCTGCGTGCGGTCTTGAACAAGTCGTGGAGGCAGCACCCCCACAAGGAAACAGCTGTACGGTCACCTGCCCCCCCCCCCACCATCTAACAAACTATCCGAGTGAGACGGACAAGACATGCAGGACACTGCTGGAGAAGCAAGGATGAACTCATAAGCGACGTTCTCCAATGGAAGCCAACACATGGACATGCAAGTGTGGGGCGCCCAGCAAGGACCTACATTGACCAGCTATGTGAGGATGCTGGTTGCTCCGCAGAGGAGATCCCAGATGCAATGAATGATAGGGAAGGTTGGCGAAAGATTGTCATGGATATCTGTGCTGCATGCGCGACATGATGATGACCGTTACAAAGGGAAGACAACGTGATCACGTGTGGTCTAGTCATATAATAAAAACTACCAATTATAGGCCGTAAAGACTAGAAAATTGCTAAAACCCATACATTTGATTTAAATGTAGTTTTAAAAAGCTACAATCTTTACTTCTACTAGCAAATATATGCACCCTTCGGGTGCAAATATTTAGGTTTTGATGTAATAAAATATTGTATCAAATAAAACTGAGGGGTTATAATCGAAAAATAGAACAGCTTTAAATCTAACTCTTCCATCATTTTCCATCACTCCCGTCTTTCATTTTTCCTAATTTATCAATTTAGTTAGATTATGAAGTATTTAATAAAATTACAGTTCTTTCGTCTTGTTTATGGATTTCTTTTAAGATTTATCCCCGAGATTTTTGCTCAGATTCGTTAAGAGAAAACCAAACAATTAGAAATCAATAATACTAAGCATATATTTATTAAAATCAAATTCTTAATATCAATATGCAAATTAGCCTTCTCGTTCACACTGTAAACCGCTATTTTGTTGAATATATAAATATACTTGAATGTCAATCATATGTAGATTAATCCAACAGTATTAATAAGGGAAAACAATTTTATCAATAATTGAGGTTTAGATGAAAATAAATTCATGGTGAATGTGACGTCAATAACTAAGGGAATTGTGACTTGAGTAGTGATATAGTTTCGGTTACAGACAGACAAACACACAATCTCCATTATATATTTTTATAATATGTGTGTGTGACCTTTGATGGGAGTTTTCAGTAAGTTCCAATTGATTTCCGTATATATCACGAAAGAGAAAAAAGAATGAGATAATTATGCGTAGAAAGGAAAATAAAGATAAAAAGATAAAAAAAAAACAACAGAATTTTTCAGTGTTCTATTATTGAACTGAAAAATAAAATGTTACAATCGATAGATTATATTGATAGGATTTGATCGAAGAACTTAAATAGAGAATTGAAGATGTCTCTTTCTTTCATTGGTTGCATAAACTTGTTAGGCTTATATTACCAGGAGATGGAACTTTGATGCTAATTCTAAAGATAGTGGCAACAAGAATAAAGTTCCATTAAATTGATAAAACGTATCGAGAACACCAAAGAGAGATGCAAATACGTCAGCTGCATGGAAGAATGAGTAAATTATAAATGATTTTCACAAAGAAAGAAAGACAGAAAGAAAGGGAGAGAATGAAGAGCAACAAAAAGGCAAAAAAAAAAGAAGATAAATAAAATAAGGCGAAAAAGAAGATGAAAATAAAGATGGGAAAAAAGAAGAAAGCAACGATAAAGATAAAAATTTCCAATCAAGAAATTGAGAGTGAATAATGAAAAAAGTGCAGATTTGAACAATAGAACTTGGTATAGTTGAATATATATATATATATATATATATATATATATATATATATATATATTATTATTATTATTATTATTATTTATATTTTTTTGCTTGAAGGCAATTACAATGCGCATATCGCATAAAATTCGATAATTATAGAAGATAATAGTGACAAGTGTATTTCGGTAAAGAAACTTTAACTTTAAAGTTGAAACAGTCTGTACGATGTTCTACACACAGTTAAAACAGTCTGTACGATGTTCTACACACAGAATAATTATTTACCGAAATTCACTTGTCATTATTATCTTCTATAATTATCGAATTTTATGCGATATACGCATTGTAATTGTCTTCAAGCAAAAAAATATAAATAATAATATATACTTTATCCAACAATGCTTCTAAAATAAACCAACATCCAAAAATCTTATATATATATATATATATATATATATATATATTATTTCTTGATTGGAAATTTTTATCTTTATCGTTGTTTTCTTCTTTTTTCCCATCTTTATTTTCGTCTTCTTTTTCACCTTATTTTATCTATCTATTTTTTTTTGTCTTTTTGTTTCTGGGGGGGGGGGGTTCCACTGAAGGCCGCCAACTCAAGCGTAAACGCAACGCTCTCCTATATAAGGGATGGAGCACTCTATGACGGCCTTTACACACAAAGAGATGTGTGTATGAAAACAGTTAAAATCCCCTTCGCATTCTGTAAGTGAAGACAGCCTAATGGTTAAGGTGTCGGACTGGCACCCAACTGATCGGATTTCAATTCCGGCAGTAGGTAGCTTACAAAATGTCTAGCCACACTGAAGACACTTGATAAGTCGAAACACGTGTTTGTGGATGACTATATATATATATATATATATATATATCATAATCATCATCATTATATCAACACGGATATCCAGGACAATCTCTCTCCAGCCGTCCCAATCACTAATTTTTTGGGGGAGGTATTCTACGCAGCATCCAGTATTCGCACAGAGCTGGCCAATGGCGTACCCATGTGCTGGATTCCACAGAGGATGTCGCTTATGAGTTCGCCATTGCTTCTCCAGCAGTGTCCTGCGTGTCTTGTCCTTCTTACTCGGATGGTTTGGGTGATATGGGGCAGGTGGCCGTACAGTTGTTTTCTCGTGGGGTGCTTTCCACGATTTGGTTAATATATATATATATATATATATATATATACATATACATATATATATATATATACAATTTTCAACATATACATTTTGATATTTATATACCTCATATTTATACACACACACACACACACACATATACATATATAGACCTCATATAGATATATAAGTTTTATATACTTTTGTAATACTTTTGTTTTTCTATTTTCTCCACACACACACACACACACACACACATTGTATATATATATATATATATATATATATATATATATATATATATATATATATTATCCGGAAATATTAAGAATAAAATGACAGGTTAACAAACAACATCATAGCTACCTTCTTTTTTCTTTACACTTGCATTGTGACAGCCTTCAAAACCAACCAACATCCAATATAAACACAATGCTCCAAGCAAATTACAAAACCCTTTTATATATATATATATATATATATATATATATATATATATATACGTGTGTGTATATATGTGTGTGTATGTGTGTGAAAAATGTAAACGGAATACTTTTCTTACGTATATGCATTTTCATCCACCCTCCCTTCCCTTTCTTCTGCTATGGTGTATCAAATTTAATACATTGTTTTCCTCTTCTGGTTTTTTGGCCCATTGTATTTCATGGTTCATCGCCCAGATGATTTTTCTTTTCTTTTCTCATTTTATTCCCCCTCCATCTTTTCTTCTTTGTGTCTTTGTCTTCCTATTTCTTCCGCTTTTTCTTTTCTCCCTGGACTTTAAAATTTTGTTATCTCTTTGTCTACATTTCGAAAGGTTGTGGATTATTAAATTCATTCTGATGATGTCTTTAAATAAATGAAGATAAAAAATATTAATTGAATCAATTATTTGTGTTGATTTATCTACCTTCCCATTTATATTTTTCACATTTTATTCGATTTTTCAAAACTGTTGTTTCTTTATATATATATATATATATATATATATATATATATATATATATCTTAGAAAGGAAGGAAAAACTCAACACCGTAATTCCATAATAAATTTATTTCCAATTTTGGTCGAAATAAATTTATTATGGAATTGATATTTATATACCTCAAATTTATTATGGAATAACGGTGTTGAGTTTTTCCTTCCTTTCTAAGATAAATATGCTCTGTATATAGTCTAAAAAGTTTATTATACATTGAGCTCTCTTTAGTGATTTAAAGATTCACTGTATTTATACATACTGGATCATACAATAATAATACAGTGTGTCTTAGAAATCACATATAGAATCATCCCTTACTACCAAGTTTTGGATACCTCTCATATATATATATATATATATATATATATATATATATATATATATATATATATATAAGGTTTGTCAAAAAGTATTGGCATTTTTGTACATTTTGACACAGCTAGTATTCTAAAAAAAAAATTAACGTTCCATTCATTGTTCATTTCTATCTTGGTAAATACATCTTCAAACTCGGCAATTTTATGACACACCTTGTATTCTGAAAAAAAAAATAATGTTCCATACATTGTTCATTACTATCTTGGTAAATACAGCTTCAATCTCAATACATTTATGACACACCTTATATATATATATATATATATATATATATATATATATATATATATAT
>CM042140.1:13608300-13628300 GCA_023376005.1 Doryteuthis pealeii | reverse complement strand
TTCAAATGTAAGGCTAAACAAATCGAGAAAATTTAATATTACATATATGCCCGCCTAAATTCATTAACTATTAACTAATTAATTTTCAAAATTATATCAACCAGAAATTGTAAATACATTATTATTTAATAAATATATATATATATATGAATAAAGAAGAAGTGAATTACAATCCTAATACCTGCAGTACATTTAATATATGGCATTGATTATCTATCAATGGGAATGGCTATCGATTTGGGTTTAGTTCGGAGAACCGAGTAAGTGAAGTAATTTATTACTCGTTTGAAAGCTACTGGCTGTTTCCTGAATAACAGAAAGGATGTCGCAAGAGAACAAGAGGAGCAGATGACCTCATTATATATTGACCAGCAAATTCTCGAGGAGGAAAAATGTTGACATGACATGGATAGACTATATAAAAAGGTACATGACATGATTCTACAAACTTAGATAATAGAATGTCTGAAAATGTTAAAAGATATGCAAGTTGTAAACTTCCTCACAAGTGCTATGGAAAGCTGGAGGTGGAACTAGCAGTAAGAGGACAAATCCTAGCAGAGGTAAAAATCCAAAGAGGTATCTTCTGAAGTGCCTCGCCCTCGCCACTACTATTTGTTATGGCAATGATGCCACTAAATTATAAATAAACAATGAACAATGGTGACTTATTCTTGTATAACATCAAAAGAAATTGTCTTTTCATTTCAATATTTATCAAGATGGAGGGGGATGCTGACGGAATCTAAGCACTTCCGGTGCGACACTCCACACGAAATCGACCACGTGTTAGTCACATTCTGGCTTTCTGAGGAATCAAATACCTACCTACCTACCTACCTACCTACTCTCTAAACAAAACTGGCCAGTTTCTCCTTTGTGGAAGTTATTTTTACTCGGCGTCGATTGACCGGGTATCTGATGTCGCTAACATAGAAATGTTACAACTTGAAATTTAGCGCAATAATTATTGAGTTCTTTGGCATCGAAATTTCGAAAAACAACCAAGAGATGTTTACTTGAAGATAGTTTAAAGCTGTTCAGGTACCAGCGCTATGTTTCCCCAACTCCCGTAAGTATTTTCTTAAAGACACACACACACACACACACACACACACACACACACACACACACACACACACATCAAACTAACATTATAAGTTCTTAAATTCATATATACATTATATACATATGCACGGATCTTCATAAATCTTTCTCACCACCCATCCCTGACAGCCAACGGACCTGGACGGTCCTCTGCACAACATCAAGTATCTGTACAGAGCTAATCGATGTAGAAATTTGCTGACAGACGCACACTAGTGCATAGGAGAACGTCACTTATAAGCGTCCTTGCTCCTCCAGCAATGTCTAATGTCTTGTTCGTGTTACCCGGATGGTTTATGGGATAGGAGGCAAGTGCCTGTACAAATATTCTTTTGAAGGGTGTTGCTTGTAAAATCTGTTCAAGACACACGCAGCATCTTGTACATTTCACATCATGGTTAAATAGATAAAAAAACACTGAGTATAAAAAATTGAATATTGAGAAAATGAATAAAGGACGTCTTCGGCATAAAATAACCCGAGGGTTGACATGCCGTAAAATTCAACCAAACAAACAGACAACCTCCTATTACAATCTAACCTGTTCTAATGTCTGCTCTTCTATCTGGGCCATATCTGGTTGTCTGGGGGTTCTTCTTTATTGGTTTCGTCTCTCTCTCTTTCTCTCTCTCTCTGCTTTCACCTTGGTTCTTATTAATCAGGAACACGAAGGCTTAATTCGTATACACGTAAGTTTATTCAATTCCCCGATACCATAACACTCGTGCAAGGAGAATTAGTCAAGCACAGATGAAAGATGTCGAGTCCCCTTGGACACTGACTTGACTGAGTTTTACTTTCCCGGGAATCATCAGATCACATGACAATCTTGGCCAATCAGAGCCCTACTTCCGATGAATTTGAGTTCATAAAACTCTATGAACTTTACAATTACTGTTAAATTTAAATGTAACTAGACTTCATTACAAAAATTATAGACTATGCCTATTCATTAAGTAACAAATATGCAAACACAATATAGTAACAAAATATGTATTGAAAACTGGACCATGCTTATAATTGAAAAAGTGAAAAGATGACTAGGACTGCCCAATCAAGAAAGCATCTGACCTTGGATAAAAAATAATAGAAATACCTTAGAAAAATTAGAAGCGGACACAAGCAAAGACGAAAGAAAAAGCAAGAAAGAACAGAAAACTTCTTGAAACTTCTACAGAAGAAATCTAATCAAAGGAAATAAATATCTGGACAGTTTCTCTTGTAATATCCTATGGGCTATACTTAAACTGACAAGGAAGGAATTCAGACAGATGGACCAAAGAACTAGGAAATTGATGACGATGCATAAAGCCTTAAATCCAAGAGATCATATATACAGATTCTATATGTCAAGAAAAGATGAAAGAAGAAGATTCGTCCACATTGAGAATAGCGTAGATGAAACAATTCAGGGACTCGAAAAATATACAAAAAAAAAAAAAAAAGAAAAGAAAAAAGGGCAAAGAAAGACTAATTACAGCAGCCAGTAACATCATTATAAATAGAGATAACTTAAGAACAAACAGAAAAACGACAATGAAAAGATCTAGAAAGCAAAAACGAGAAGAAAATAACTGCATGGATACTTCAAGCAACAAAGTTTGGAAATTGCACTTCAGAAGGAGAAAACTGAAAAAGAGAAACTGAATCTCTAATAATAGCAGCACAAAATAATGTCATCAATAAATTATATAAAAGGAAAATAGCATAATTGAAAATATAGGTTATGTAGTAACAAAGATAAAGCGGTTAATGCAGCAAACTGGCACACAAGGAATGCAAGACTATGCACGACTGAATGGGGACGGTAACCCAGTGGGAATAAAAAAAGATTAAAATTTGACCATGCTAACAAATGGTCTAAATCCAGAACAGAATATGCCCAAGACATATAAAATTCTCTGTGACTACCAATTGTAGTTAGTGCCCCCTTGGAATGATTCCTGAACGCCTGGAAAAGAGACTGAAGGAGTTAGAGATTAAAGGAAGAATCGAAACTAGACAAACCACAGCACTGTTAATATCAGCTAGAATACTTAAGAGAATATACTCTCCACATACAGACTCACAGAATCACATGTTCTATCTATCTATCTATCTATCTATCTATCTTATCATATGAAGAGGAGATGGACACCCTCAAGTATACCAATGATGACCAAACACGTTATGCTAAAAAATCACAATGACTTTTTCACACCACCCTAATTACAAAATACTTACATATATATATATATATATATATATATATATATATATATATATATATATATATATATATTTGGAGGATATGTGCTTAATTGAAGTCACACCTAAAATGTATTTTCTAGATTTGTTTAGCCTTACATTTGAACATATATGCCCGCCTAAATTCATTAATTATTAACTAGTTAATTTTCAAAATTAGGTGTGACTTCAATTAAGCACATATCCTCCAAAAATTGTCGGCTAAAAAGTCCATATAAAAAATAAACACATTGTTTACTTACTTTCATGTATATATATATATATATATATATATATATATATATATATATATATATATATATATCATAATATTCGACAAAGTTCCTATTGATGTGGAATTAAAAAGAAACTGAGTATCCTCAACCCCGCAACCGGTAACTAACAAGTAAGTCCTGGATACCAGACATGGTGCCGTCAAATTAGTACGGTAGATAAAGAGTTCTAATTTTGGTACCTTAGAAAAATTATGAACCTTGCCTACATGGTCCCCCCGCCAGTCATTTCTATATGATATTAGTGTGTGACACGTCAGGGTGTTAGGAAGAAAAAAAAAGAAGGGTGATAACAAGGAGATTGTGCGATCCATTCCGTTTAAAGTGACTTGACAACAGGGCAGTTGTCAGTTACAATATAAACTGGGACGGTCTGAGCCCGGCAATTAGCATGCTACGAAAAGTCTTGTATTTACCCATTTACTGGCCCTGATGGTTGAGTGAGTTCGAGATCGAATCGCGGACGCAGCATACGGGTGTTGGATCTCAAAGCAGGATAATTGACTCTAAAAAGAAACAAGACAGGTGTGTAGCCGAAAATCGTGTCAAGATTATTTGCACTTAAGTCTGAAGGGCTATACCCATTTCGATGTCACAACACATTGATATTTATCTTTCGTCTTTATTTGATTAATCTATCTATCTATCTATCTATCTATCTATTATCACTATTGTGCATCAGTAGTCAGTCTTACCTTAATATATATTAATTTACCTGCCACACCTGCAGGAGCACATATTCTATCTATCTATCTATCTATCTATCTATCTATCTATCTATCTGTCTGTCTATCCATCCGTGTATCTATCTATTATCACTACTGTACATCAGTCAGTCTTACCTTAATATATATATTAATTCACATGCCACACTTACAGGAGCTATCTATCTATCTATCTATCTATCTATCTATCTATCTATCTATCTATCTATCTGTCTGTCTATCCATCTATGTATCTATCTATTATCACTACTGTACATCAGTCTGTCTTACCTTAATATATATCAATTTACCTGCCACACCTGCAGGAGCACATATTCTATCTATCTATCTATCTATCTATCTATCTATCTATCTATCTATCTGTCTGTCTATCCATCTATCTATCTATCTATTATCACTATTGTGCATCAGTCAGTCTTACCTTAATATATATTATTCAACTGCCACACCTGCAGGAGCATATTCTATCTATCTATCTATCTATCTATCTATCTATATCTGTCTGTCTATCTATCTATCTATCTATCTATTATCACTACTGTGCATCGGTCAGTCTTACCTTAATATATATATTAATTCACCTGCCACACTTACAGGAGCACATCTATCTATCTATCTATCTATCTATCTATCTATCTATCTATCTATCTATCTGTCTATCCATCGTGTATCTATCTATTATCACTACTGTACATCAGTCAGTCTTACTTAATATATATATTAATTCACATGCCACACTTACAGGAGCACATATTCTATCTATCTATCTATCTATCTATCTATCTATCTATCTATCTATTATCTATCTATTATCACTACAATCAGTCTTATGTTAATATATATTAATTTACCTGCCACACTTGCAGAAGCACATATTCTATCTATCTATCTGTCTGTCTGTCTGTCTATCTATCTATCCATTTATGTATCTATCTATTATCACTACTGTACATCAGCCAGTCTTACCTTAATATATATATTAATTCACCTGCCACACTTACAGGAGCACATATTCTATCTATCCATCTATCTACCTATCTGTCTATCTATCTATCTATCTATCCATCTATGTATCTATCTATTATCACTACTGTACACCAGTCAGTCTTAATATACATATTAATTCACTTGCCACACTTGCAGGAGCACATATTCTATCTATCTATCTGTCTGTCTGTCTGTCTATCCATCTATCTATCTATCTATTATCACTACTGTACATCAGCCAGTCTTATGTTAATATATATCAATCTACCTGCCACACTTGCAGGAGCACATATTCTATCTATCTATCTATCTATCTATCTAAGTTGCAAAGTGAGATTGATTGATTTTAATGGCATGTCACGATCTATTTGACCCATAGATGGGGCGCTAACAGGTACTACCACTCTGGGTTAGAGTAGACTTGGGAGTGATGATAATGAAGGGGTTCTCCACACCCCAGACCTCTGCAGGAGATACAGTCACCATATTCTAAGGATGGGATTGGAAAGTTTGGATCGAACTCGCCTTTGAGGAGTTTGCCCAACCAGTTCGGCTCGGATAGGATATGACACAGGGTCGCAGATTTGGGTTATCAAGTGGGGATCGAAGAGGCTATTCAGCTGTAATGCATCTATGAAACTATATCGCTACAACTACTCTACGCATTGTGGGACGCATTGGGATTCTTAGGATAAACGTATAAAGTTATGTCTTGCGTTTAGATTCTTCGTCATCTGTGATGGTTTTCAAAAATTCAGAACCATGAGACACCCTCATTTCAGAAAAAAAGGCGTACCCCCCCCCACACACACTAGGAAATTAGCATGAAACCGGAAAGCTACTGTCTAGTAAGATATTTTAGAGACTTTTCAGTTAAAAAGAAAAAAGATGAAGAAATACGGTGCACACCAGGTGATTGAGAGCAAAAATATAAAAAGGAAACAACGTTAGTATTATTTGGATTATTTGGACTATTGTCCCATCTTTATTGTTATCTGTACAACATTTCGGCCGACGTGCCCTCCGGCCTTCTTCAGGTATTTCTTGTCAGACTCTGGAGCCTTCTCGAACTCAAGAACCTTCTATTCGAACTCGGAATGCCATCACGGAACTTTGAACCCAACCCCTGATTCGATCCACGGGGCATCCTGTTCTCATTCTGCTAACCATAGCTGGGGTACAGGTGTTAAGCTGTGTTAATTATCATTCTATTTTACTGTTGCCCTTGACCAGGACTGAACCTGTATAACTGTCACTTAGAACTGTCTTAACCCAAAGCCTTTATCCACTACGCTATGTGACCAATTGGAAACGTTGTACAGATTACAATAAAGATGAGGACAATAGTCTGAATAATCGAAATAATCATAATTTATTATCAAGCCTCATCTAAAAAATCCAGAGAAGTTGGAAACAAAGTTATTTCACAGAATAAAGAATCAGTTTATATATACTGGGTGTTTCATAAAACTGTGGCAATCCGTGAAATCAGACGTTATCAAAAGTCTACAGAACTTCTCACCAGGAAGCTTCCATTCCAGCGTTTGGTTCGTGAAATTGCCCAAGACTTCAAGACTGACCTTCGTTTCCAGAGTTCTGCTGTCATGGCTTTGCAGGAGGCTAGCGAGGCTTACCTAGTAGGTCTTTTCGAAGACACCAACTTGTGCGCCATCCACGCTAAGCGTGTTACCATCATGTCTAAGGACATCCAACTTGCCCGCCGTATTCGTGGGGAAAGAGCCTAAATAACTGAATCATCTGACACCTCAAAACTGCCCTTTTTAAGGGCCACTTTAAAGCATCAAGAACTTTCTCGCATCCAACAAGTGTATTTCCAGCACTAGTACTTTCATAAAATTATATGTTGTTATTAAGGCAAATGGTTGATGAGGTTGAATGTTGATTTTCTGGGCAGACATACCCATCTCAGAGTTAAGAAGATACATAAGGATGATGTTATTTGTAAGATTTTAAGTACACCATATATACAGTGTAGACCATAATGATGAGACACATTTTAAATGCTATTTTTGTTGCAGATTGACTGTTTGTTTTGCGCGGGATGACGAAGATAACAAAGGACTTTGTCCTGGTGGTAGCGAACAAAGAAAACGTGTAAGCGTTTGAGAGCAACAAAAGACTTCATCTGGACAAACGCTAATTTGAACAAAGAGAAAGGACTTCCGGTCAAGGAACAAAAGAATGTGTGGGCGGTCGTCAGTATTTAAACAGGTCATCAGGTAGCCCAAGACAGACCCGAAGAGAGACCCCAGAGAGACGGCGAAGAAAGCACAAGGTGTCTGACCGTCGATACGGTCGAGCGCTGCTGCGAGCAGTGAGGCTCGCCCACCACCTTCCACCACACCAGCAGTGGTAGTGCCCATGATCCATGCCGTCACCCAACCCACCACGAGGTGAAAGAAATAAACGTTAAAAGTCTTACTACTACATATGTCTACGTGTGAATCCTTATACTCCATTACTAACACATACGACCCAGCAACAGTATATACCATGTGCGATGTTGTGGTCTGAGTAGAGCCGCTATGCAACATTTTCTCAGATTATAAAAACGACACAGAGTACTAAATATATTTATTACATAACTTATACGCGGGAGTTTTAAATGTTATCTAAGATTTGAATATTACATTAAGTTTTTATTACTTTTGATTTTGATGGTCATCACGATGCCGGGAAGTCCAAAAGAAATTGCATATGTAGTCGAAGAATACTTCGCCAGCCAAAGATCCATCGTTGCAACCCAAAGAAAAATCCGACATAATTTTCGGGTATACGCAGGCAGGCCCCACACCACAGCGGAACTGAAAGAAATCATCCGTAGAGAGATAACAGCTATTCCATTTAATATACTAAACCACACTTTATGTGATTTGAAAAATCGAGCTCACGATTGTTTTCGTCATGATGGTGACCATCTCAAGGACATAATATTCAAATCTTAGATCACATGTATCACACGTGTATCAGTTGTACTTAGAACTTTGTGTCGCTTTTGTAATCTGAGAAAATAGCATTTAAAATGAGTTCCATCCGTATGGTCCACCCTGTACTTGTGTATAAGTCGACCTCATATACAGGAGGTTTCATAAAATTAGCTAAGGCAAAAATCTCTGATTTTTAATGCTCATTTTCTAGACAGAGAGGATCTATGATATCAACTAAAAGTTACTGTAAGTTTCTCAACTATGAGGTCATCAAAACAATGTATATACATACATATATATATATATATATATATATATATATATAATATATATATACACACACACACACACATATATATATATATATCTATATATATATATAAATATATAAATATATATATATATAATCAATAGTAATGGTATTATGGATGATTTGGACTCATAACTTAAAGTTTCATGGTTATGCAATCCTCAGATGAGTCAAATGGTTGAGATCTTAAAAACCAGTAGTTTTTTAGCGTTTATATATATATATATATATAATATATATATATATATATATATATAATGACCCAAGTTCTTAAGCAAAATTTTAAAGGTAAACTAATAAATGAATGAATATAATAGCAAATGCATTTTCACCCCCCCTTGAGTATGGCAGAAGAGGTGTTATGGTGTAGGGACCTTCCCAAATGCTTGTATTTATGAACTGCTTTACTTCAAAATCAATTAATACGGCAGATTACCTCTTTAGCTTTGGTACGGCGACCAACATAGAAGAAAGAAAAGTCTGAATTCAAACCAACTGTCATCATTATCCTCATGTCACGATGTCAGCGCAGATATCCACGACAACCTCTCTCCATCCCTCCATATCGCTCATCATTCTCGAGAGGTCCTCTATGCAGCATCCTGTATCTGCACAGAGCTGATCAATGTACGTCTTTGCTGGTCGGCCCACACTGGCGTGTCCATGTGCTGGCTTCCACAGGAGGATGTCACTTATGAGTTTGTCCTTGCTTCTCCAGCAGTGTCCCGCGTGTCTTGTCCGTCTTACTCGGATGGTTTGGGTGATATGTGGCAAGTGGCCGTACAGTTGTTTTCTCGTAGGTGTTGTTTCCATGTCTTGTTCAGGATCACCTGCAGCATTCTTGTGCAGCTCCCATCTAGTTTATTCTCTAGTCGCTTAGGTCCAGGTGGTGCAGCCATACAGCAGTACTGACAGGACAACGGCCTGGAAGAACTGTCTCTTTAACTTGTCTGTGAGACTGGATTTTCATATGATCGTCAATTTATTTATTGCGGCCCATGCTTTCCTATACGTGCATTTACGTCGTTTTCTGTGGAGGAGATGTTACTAAGTATCTAAATTGTTCTACCGAGTTTAGGAGATGTCGCTTTTGTTTTTGAAAGACATGAACTCAGTTTTATCAGAGTTCACGTACAAGCCGGCAAGGTTCCTAGTTTGATACCGGCCCTCGCCAACTCAGCGTATGGGTAGCACAGGGATCTGTGCAGTAAAGTAAGGAGCTGGTGGTAGGTGTGGTGCTTCACCTCAGATGCAAAAACAATCTCCTTGGTCTAACGTTAATGAAAAGGGGATAGACTCTCTCGCTGATTGGCTAATACCGACTTTAGGCCACCCTGACGACATACATATATTTTTTCTCTTTGGTGTTAATTTTTAATTTAACTTTAGCTTTGGTACGGCAACCAACATAGAAGAAAGAAAAGTCTGAATTCAAACCAACTGTACTCCGTTTAAAATATTGCCTTGTATCGGATCCTTTTAATGGCGGAAGGGATTGGCTAAATAAAGAGGTACATGTCTACGCACACAAAGATGTTGGTGGAGTGAATAGTGTAGATAGAAAAAGTGATACCGTAGTGAGCTTCATTGCTTGATCAAAAATAAACATGTATGAATCTTGGAGACAATGGAATATACTTGGAATGATGATTTCTGCAAGTAGATATTTACCCACCCCCTTTGCCAGAGATGGGACGTGACACAAGGTCGCAGGTATGAGGCATCTGTCGAGGATCGAACTCGCTTTTCAGTTGTAATGATGATTTCTGCAAGAATGAAAATATCTCACACGCTCACGCACACGAATACAGGTACAAGTCCACATACAAGAGCTTAGTTCGGTTTGGTGAATACAAAGTTTATCACTATTCTATACGTAAAGAAATACATAATATTAAATAAGTATTTTTTAATAGATTGTTTGAAGCATTGTATGTATGTGTAAAATATAAATTTGAAGGCAATTTACAATGCAATGTAATAGGTGTTAAATGATGTTTATTTACCTAAATATTTTCGTTCCTTCAACTTAATAACAACAAACGGTTACGCCGGTGCCGTGGGATGGGTACTAAAAAAACACAAGTACTTTTACCTCTGATGATGAGAATTTTCTCGAAAATATTTAGGTAAATAAACATCATTTAACACCTATTACATTGCATTGTAAATTACCTTCAAATTTATATTTTATAATATTAAATATTTAAACTGAGAACATTTTCCTATAACTTAGGTTACATAAATCTTGATCCTCAGGTAAACAGGAAAATAATTATATTGAACATGAAATAGCTGTTAGGGACCAGAGACTACAAAATAAAAAGCATGGCATTTAATTGGCTAATAATTATATATATATATATATATATATATATATATATATATTATACACACACACACACACACACACACACACACACAATATATATATATATATATATATATATATATATATATATATATATATATATATATATTTGAATAAAGCCTGAAAAGATATCAGAAGATCTGAAACACGTGTCGCAAATGTAAGATGAAAATAATAATTAAAAAAAAACATAATCCATTTTGCGGACCTTTTTTTTTTTATAAAATATTTCATTTTCTCCCGTTGGAACCAGAAAAACACTTATATATATATATATATATATATATATATATATATATATATATATATATATATATATATATATATTTGCTACTCCGGTGTGTTCGCTGTAGTAGCTTTAGTAGTTAATTAAAAAACTGCTCAATACATTTAATGAAACATAAAGCATTGATAGTTGTAGAAAAGTTTTTTTCTCTATACCATGGGTTCGGTGTTCAAGATACACCTTCTTCAGGAGAAGATACACTTCTTCTGAAAGTGTATCTTGAACACCGAAACTATGATAGAGAGAAAAACAATGATAATAATGATAAATAAAACAAAGTATGAGCAGTATGAAAACTGAAAAACTAAGATGTCACAATCGTCAGACACAAGACGTTTACCTGTCTGATGATTGTAGCATTTTCTCGCCTCATGAGATTTATAGTAACCACGATACAAACACGAGTAATTTAAACACATTTTGAATCACGAATTTCCAACCAAGACGAGGTGAGGAGAAAAACTAAAATGTCACAATCGCCAGACACAAGATGTTTACCTGTCTGATTGTTGTGGCATTTTCTGCTATATGGGATTTATAGTAACGACGATATGAACACGAGTAATTTTTAAAAAATCTGAAGACGAGGTGTGGAGATGGCGAACTGGATGAATTGGATACAATGACACATTGTGTTGATCGAGTCAGACGAGGTGAGGCAGACTGCCAGATTAGGTCAACGCTTTGACCTTAATAACCCAGTCCATATGCATACTCATTAACCTCACATAAACGAAAGGGTCAAAATGTCAGCACCAAAACAAAATAAATAACTTCATCTTTTCACCTCAAAGACCGACTCGACTGATAATTATAATAATCAGATTTAGAACATCTTCTCCCGAGCAATGCTTATCACTCATTAACTAAACCTAGCTTACTTTATCACAGTGCTTCCCAATCTGGTCCGTACGGCCCCTAGTAGCCCGAGGTAGTTGTAACATAGCGACGACTGCTATGCAAACCAGGAACGGTTAATCGTTAGATGGGAGAGGAGAAACACAAAAATACAGTTCGTCCACGTGTTTGTACCTATGTTGACTTATTATCTCCGTCCACTATCTGATTTGGTTTCTTTGCTTAATGGCATATCACCATTCGTGTGTTATTTAATGCCAGATCCATCCTTGTCGAAGAACAGCAGTAGAACATAGCTGGGTGATGCGGGGTTTCATACTTTTCTCAAAGGTATTAGTATGAAAATAACAGAAGTCAAATTACCACCGAATATATGTTTGGTTGTTTTTTTTTTATTTAGTTTTATGGCATATCAAACCTTGTAAGGTTATTTAAAGCCAAAATCAGTCCTTATATTATTTTTAAGCAATCATATGCTTTCAAGTCCTTAGTGATACTAATCACTCATAAACAGATATATTTGATCCAAAGATGGGGCCACAACAGGTGCTACCACTTAAAACCGACTTAAAGATATAATCGGGTTAAATGGAGCCGACGAGCCGAGTTCAAATTCTGATGAGGCTGTTCATACTTTGGCTCTAGCTCTAGGTAAATAGAAGTGTAACACTGGGTACGGCAACCGGTCTTTTAAAAAAGGAAAACTCTGAATTCAAAGCAGTTGCACTCAGGTTAAGAATTAACCTTGTGTCACATCCTGCTCGTAATTACAAACATGTGCTACCAATCTGGATCAAAGTAGACCCCTGGTAGCCATGGCAACGAAGGAATGCATCAGTATTTTAATGAAACCCACTACTGGATGCAGTTTAGTATCATGTCTAGGATACCCTTCTTTTTTTGGGGGGGGGCTTTTACCTCTTTGTAGATGAGAGTAATCGGTGTATTCTAAGCCCCAGACAGAAGGGCCGGTTTAGCTCAGTCGGTAGAGTGTCCGACTAGGAACCACAAGGTTCCTGGTTCGATACCGACCCTCACCAACTCAGCGTATGAGTAGCACAGGAATCTGTGCGGTAAAGTAAGGAGCTGATGGTAGGTGTGGCGCTCCACCTCAGATGCCAAAAACAATCTCCTTGGTCTAGCGCTAGTAAAAAGGGGATAGACTTCCTTGCTCTCTGGCTGATACCGACTTTAGGCCACCCGACGACTTTACTTTTACTTATATATATATATATATATATATATATATAGTTTGCTATATTCATAAATAAAAAGTACTCTATATCGTTGATAGAGCATGTATATTTAGGTTTGTGTAGCGAAAACATAGTCAACATGACAGTTTCTCGCCAATGCGAATTTCAAACAAATCACTTGGTTTGAAAATCACATAGGCGAGAAACTGAGTTATCAAGTGGTGTTGAATTCATGTTTTCCCTTACCCTAACACACACACACCCACGTATATATATATAGTGTATTTTGGCAAATAATTCATTATTTAAGCAAGTTTTGTTAAAGACCACGGAATATTTCTTCTTCATGATTTTCAGGTGTAGATGTTCAAGTCTTTTGTTGCTTTCTTACATCGGAATTTAGATAGTACAGTAAATATCTCATATCTCTTACCTATGCACTTTCAACCATTTTGCTGGTCGTCCTGAAGGGAATTGTTGGTTGAACTGACTGTTATATATATATATATATATATATAATATATATAATATATACACACACACACATATATTATATATATGTGTATATATATATATATATATATAATCAATAAGCGCGGAAATGACGACACCACCTTGAAAAAATAACTGTAACTGTCCAAATAAGAAAAAAGAAGAATGATTGATATCTATCACCAATGTAGTTGACGGGAAGTGGGGAAATAATTTATATGGAGTCCCAGGTTGTCATCGAAGAAAATATGGCGGTAAAGAATGAGACATGCGCAATGCAGATTGTGAGGAGAAGTGGGAGGTGCTGTCGTTGATTTATTAGAAATTACGCAAATTCATGTTCGTGCCAATCGGTCAAACGCAATTGTATAACAAACACAGACGACTGGCGGGAAGTGTTTTTCTCTCTGTTAAGTAGGGACTTGTTATTACGCATTCATCTAAAATAATAAATAAAGAAAAAGAACAAATAAAGTATTTTGTGCTCCTTTCATTGGGAACTGCTATTTGTCTTAAAGATTCGTTACATGCTGCATAAAGCTATGATCATGTAGACAGTCCCCCAAGAGCCACGAATCTGTCTATATCAATAATTTGAAAAAAATTGTTTGTCTGTTCTCAAAAAACAGCCAAAGGGTGAGATTTAGAGCTACCAAATTTAATATGTGACACAACGTCATTTTTTTAAGCGGAGATTGAATTTTTTTTAAAAAGCTTTTAAAAAAAAAAATGCTGGTTTGAATTCAGAGTTTTATTCTCTTAGACTGGTTGCCTAACCAAGGTTAAAGAACAAGGTAGATATTTACCCAAACCGTTCGCTACGAGTAGGACGTAACGCAAAGTTGAAAATATAAGGCATCCAGCGAGCACTGAACTCGCTATGGGCCTGTAAGATTAGCATGCTATTCATTACACCAGATGGCACGCACTATGTGTATGCACTAAAGTTTGTTGGAAAGATACTGAGAAATTTGGAAAAATCTGTCTCTCTAAGAAAAAAGACTACTAGATAAGGTGAGTGGTTTGAGCTGAGATCCAAAGGTGGCGTTTATTAGTGTAATGGTTATTGTTGTAGAAAATGGACACTGTGAACAGAGTTCTACTCCTTGACGTAGCTGTTTGAATATTATACAGTGCTAATACTCTTGGGAATGGTATGAATCTCACTATTATCCCTCAAGCTATTGGTAAATAGTAGGGAAGACGGGTCTGTTTAACTTTGCTATTGCAGTCTAGGAGAGGGAATCTTTGGATCGAAACCTATTAAAATCCACTTAAGAAATTGACCTTGTGTCACATCCTGCTCGTGCGGAGGGGTTGAGTTAATACCAAGGGATAAGCTACATGCACCAAGAGATTTGAATTAGAAGAGAAATTATTAAATCAGGTATGCTTTACTATCTATTCATAGCTTAAGAAAAAATAGATCTATAGCTTTTCAAATGGCAGCGCTAAGCAAAACGCAACAGTCTAGTTCACAATTTGAACTTAGGTCGCCGATTCCATTTCTTATGATGGTAACCGTTACGCTAAGAGCACAATTTGATATGCATAGGGAAAGAGTTTAACAGAGAAATAGTTTTGTTTTTCATGGGGAAAAGAAGGGTTCTGATCGAGGATATTTTACAAGTGGAACACTACACTAACGATTCGAGATATCGCAGAGTGCGTGAAATGCGTTTTTATCGATCTTGTAAGGTTTGTGTGTGGGTGGGGGTGGTCTGGTTGCGTTCTAAGATCAGCATCTAAAAAGTGTCTTTTATGAGATGCGGCCTCCGGAGATTAGTACAAAAGACAATGTTGGTGTTTGTTTTCTTCTTTTCTTAGAAAGAAAGAAAGAAAGAAAGAAAGAAAGAAAGAAAGAAAGGAAAGAAAGAAAGAAGAAAGAAGAAGAAGAAAGGAAAGAAAGAAGAAAGAAAGAAAGAAAGAAAGAAGAAAGGAAAGAAAGAAAGAAAGAAAGAAGAAAGGAGAGAAAGAAAGAAAGAGAAGATAGAAATGTGGGGAAAGGGAAGGTAATAGAAAAGAATAAAGATACATGAAAAAGAGTTGTGTTATAATAATGATAATATAATAAGTTGAATGATGATGATGATGAATGAAGAAGAAGAAGAAGAAGAAGAAGAAGAAGAAGAAGAAGAAGAAGAAGAAGAAGAAGAAAAAGTGAAAATGAAGATAATAGAAACGAATGATTTGTTCCCTAGTAATCCAAATGAATTCAGGAGTGAATATAAATACCACCATTGGATTCTTCGTAAAATTCTACCCTAGAAAAGTTTTGTATGATCTTGGTACAGAGCTCAATTGCACCCAGGACAGACGAACTGACAGATAGACAGAGGTACCACAAATATTGAATAATATTTCTTTTCTTTAGAACGTAACTGCATTTAATTCATTGTTTTATTTATATTTCATTGTTATATATATATATATATATATATTGGTTGACTATCCGACTACTGTATGCAAATGTAAATGCGTGTTACTTTTATGTGGGTCTTGGCTAATTAATCAAGCGTAGTTCCATTTCACCTAATTTCAGCATTGTCCATACGGTAAGTGCTGACGCTGGCGCCATATATATATATATAACAACCCCGAGTACGAGTAGGATGTGACACAAGGTCAATTTCTTAAACGGAGTTTAACAGGTTTGTGTTCATAATTTTACTTCTAGACTGGTTGCTAAGCAAGGTTAAAGAGCCTAGTCTACCCTATTATTTACCCTTAGCTAGAGGGAAAATAATTGGATTCATACCTTTTCCAAAGTTTATTAGCTCCATGTAAAATGAAAATAGTGTCGTCCATGATTTGAACTCATATCGACGTGCCCACTTCCTGGACGGTAACCGTTACACCATGCACCACTTATATAGGATTATATTTTAAGGCTAACATTTCGGTTTAAAAATCAAAGTGTCGATAAAACCCTCAGAAATGTTTCTTTGAAATGATATATATATTTACCAACCCTATATTAGTTAAATTATGATATAAGTTCCCTGAGACTACGGCATAACAGAACACCCAACATTTCTGAAAAGTTCATTTATAGTAGCAGTTCTGTACACATTTTCTTCGTTTGGGAGAATGCTAAAAAAATGATTGATCCAAGTTCAAAGAATAATTCATCTACATCAGGGATCACCAAACTTTTTTCACGGTGGGCCGTATAATTGTAAAAAAAAAATAAATAAATAAATAACCAGCGCGGGCCACATTATTATTGCTTTCAATACTTGCTAGCCAGAACGAAAACTCTTTTGTGAAAAATAAGTATGCAGTGAATTTTAACTTTAAATCGCAATTATTCATTTTAAAGAAGATCGCTTCAAATTAAACATTCTGATCAATTGTAGTTTTATTAAAATCTTGTATATATTGAAAATATAGGGTTTCCTCTTTCCAAAATGTTTGTCTCATAACTTTTTACCTATTCATTGCTTCGCAGTAGCTCTTTGAAAATTACCTGAGTTTTTCAAGCTGTTGTAACAAGTGAAAATTCGGGATCGCGTAAGAAGCAAGTGAAATGCTCACACGCATGGAATTTTGTAACCTGCCTACAGTAGTCAAGTCACTGGAGATTTAATAAGCTTAACATGATATTTAAATTTAAATGGTATCAGAACATCTCGCGTTCCGTACGTTTGAACAAACAAATTCAAGTACCGTCGGCGGGTCTGATAAAATTCCTTCGTGGGGCGGATTCGGCCCGTGGGCCGTAGTTTGGTGACCCCTGCTGTACACAATACATTGCCATTACTCTCATATCTTTAAGATATGAATTTCTTAAAAAATATTTTTCCTGCTTTAGCGGCGGGGCTTAGAAAACAGTTGGTTGGTTTGTTAGTTGCTGATGCCCACACCTCATATAATATTACACTGTACTTAGGATTATATCTTAGTTAGGGTTAATATTTCGGTAAATGTCCATAAAACCCTATGAAATAAATGAAAATACAGAAATGTTTTTTTTTAAAGTTATAACCTTTCCCCCCTTGGGCATAACTTACGTAGGTCCATGGAATAACAAAAGTCTCAAAATTTCTGAAAACTTCCTTAATTGTAGCAGCCCTGTACAAGGTTTCTTCGTTTGGGAGAATGGTGAAAAATTGATTGAAAATAGATTGTTTAAAAACGCCATCAGGATTTTCTAAAAAAAATCAAATGACTTTTCATGACTTTTCAGTAGACTTGACTCTAAAGGAAATAACATTTACCGATTCCACCTCAGTGTTAAGGAACACATTTTAGTATCATTTATCAGCTACTTCACAAGTTTTGAATTCTTACCCTGCGTAGAGGACTACTTCCGTTGGTATTATAACGATTTCATTTTAGGTTAACATAACACAGAAAAAATGACACCCCCATAGCTCAATAAATTTAAGACGGTTTATTTTAATGTATAAAGCTTCCGATTAAGTTCGGCTAGAAGCCACAAGTTTCCTAGTTCGATACCGGTCCTCGCCAACTCAGCGTATGAGTAGCGCAGGGATCTGTGCGGTAAAGTAAGGAGCTGATGGTAGTTGTGGCGCTCAACCTTAGACGCCCCTCCAAAAAAAATCTCCTTGGTCTAACGCTATTGAAAAGGGGATAGACTCCCTTGCTGACTGGCTGATACCGACTTTAGGCCACCCCGACGACTTTACTTTTACTTTACTACTACTACTACTACTACTATATTACGGTCATGTCTCGCTGAAATCACCGCTTCCGGCTAGATCACCCAAGTTAAGCAGCGATGAACCTTTTCAATAATTAATTGGGTGACCACTTAAGAAGCAGCAGGTACTGTAAGCAATCTGAGTTCTTTCTTTTATTAAAATGAATTGATTCAGCATTAAATGACCCAAAACGGGTTAATATGCCGTAGAACAAAACAAGCAACAACCAAATACTAACACTACTAAAAATATTGATAGACAGAATAAACGATATTCATGAAGCCATTAAAGGAAAGGAACAGATAGATAGATAGATAGATAGGTAGATAGATGAACACAGATGTGAAGAGTTTTAAATTGATAGACTGGCAGATAAATATATCAACAGGCTTGGATAGATAGATTCTTCATTTTTACTGGATTAGTAATGGTTTATCAATAATCGATACTCAGAATAAAGACTCATAGACACTCATTTTTAGAAAAATCAACACGATTATGAGATGTCTGAATGAAAATATATCAATGTTTTGTCGTATGAGGAAATCTAAATTTCACTCTAACCTTAACAGGCGCCATCAAAAATAAAAAGTTTCGTAAAAAAAAAGAAAGAAATGAAAGGGTTAACAGAATGAAGGTGCCAGAAAAAATTTCCTCTTGCAATTATTTTCGGAGTCTAAGCAGGCATCGCCCTCATCAAAATGGTCTATGTCCATTCGTTTATTTTATCCCCGAGATAATAAACCAGATAACACGAACGGTGGGAGCAATAAAAAATCGCAAGGGGAAATTTCTCGTTTGTAACTCATTTAGACAACGAAATCATTTTCGTTTGGTGCGAAACGCTACGGCTTTCATGATAGAAAATGGCGTCGTATTGCCGAAGATAAACTGTTGTTTCCAAATAGACCCGATTAAAAATACATGCAAGATTAATTTGAGTTTTTTTTAACAAACTGACTAGTGACACAGAACGTACTGATCTAAGTTCAAAGAATAATTGCTCTACCCAATATATTGCCATTACTGTGATATGTTTAAGATATGAATATCTTAAAGTCTTTTTCCAGCTTTAATGGCGAGTCTTAGAATACGGTTGCTGGCTGGCTGGCTGGCTGGCTTGGTTGGTTTGGTTGGTTGGTTGGAATTTTACGGCATGTCAACTCCAGTTGGGTTATTTTATGTCGAAGATGTTTTGTTTTGTTTATTTTTTTGTTGGTATTCATTTTTTCTAAAACTCAATTTCTTTGTTAAACCCATTTGTAAAACTCAATTTTTGATCTATGGACCAAAGTGGAACTGAGAGTAATGGTGATGAAGGGGTACTCCACACTCCCCAGAGTTCTAGAATTGGAACTTCACCACTAGATGCAGTTCAACGCCATACGCAGGCCACTAACACCCTCAGCCACCGCCTTCGTAGCACATATAATAAAAAGATTGGTTGTTGCCATATTTGAAATACGGTCGGGATAATCATATAGGTGCTATGGCTTGACGTGACCAGCCGATTGATTGGACAGATCGTCGCCGA
>CM042140.1:13550800-13605800 GCA_023376005.1 Doryteuthis pealeii | reverse complement strand
AAAAATATAAGGCTGTTAAATATTGATTTCACTTGGGCAATCTTAGTGTTTAACATATTTGTCGAAAGAATGGTTTCTTTGTTTAATGGCATATCAACCTTTGTGGATCATTTAATGTATGTATTGACCTAACCCCGGTTGCGACACATGGTCCATTTTTTTAAAGCCGAGTTTAACCCTTTGGGGACATTTATGGTGAAGTCAGTTAATATGGTACAACCACGTTTTATAGTATATGTATATATATGCGATAGCGCTAACATTATATACTATATATACTGCACACAATGTAGATATAGTGGATATGTGGGAGAAACAGCAACACCCTTTAGACTAAGACTAAATAACCACAAATCCACTATAAATCTCAAATCCCCGCATAGTACAATAGCACTTCATTTTAACACCTTATCACACAACCTTACACACCTCAAATGCATCTTATTAGAACACGCATTTCCAACAACGCAATCTAGAAAACAATCAGAAACTAAATGGATTCTAAAATTACAAACGCACGTGAAGGGATTAAACGCAGATATCGGAATTCTCCGTTATTACAAATATTTCACAGACGCTGCCACTGTCGATAACAACAGAGACAAAGAAACCGTTAAACAGTAACATTTGACAAAGGGTATCTAACGAACCTGAAAATTTATGAGAAAAAATAATTAAAAAATAAGTGAATCCAATACTCCATAATATCGAGTTCATTCATTTATACATTTTTTAATGCTTCATAATAACGCCCAATTAAAAATTAAAAAAAAAAAAAAAAAAAATATATATATATATATATATATATACCAACCCTCCGCCTAAGCAGAATGTGACACAAGGTCAATTTCTTAAGCGGAGTTTAACAGGTTTGAATTCAGAGTTTTCCTTCTCCTAGACCGGTTGCCTAACCAAGGTTAAAGAACTCTGTCTTCTCTACTATTTAACCATAGCTAGACGGAGAATAGATGTATACATACCTTTCTCACGGGTATTGGCACAATGTGCAATACAAACAGCCTCGTTCAGGATTTGAACTCGTTTCGCAACACACCACGCGCCTCCAGACACCACACGCCTCCAAAGACATCCTTAAAGAAAAACAGTTGTGGTACCTTTCCCGATGGTATTAATCCAAAAATGAACCATTTGAGTTCTGGCAGTTTACTGTATTTGAAGAAAATTGGTTTGACCGGGTTTCTTTGTTTAACGCCATTTCAACCTCCGTGAGTTATCTAATGCCAAAGCCGTCCTTGTGAAAAAATAGTAGAAGTACTATTTAATTCATAGCTAGAAGATGTTTGAGCTCATATCTTTCCCAAAGCTATTAGTCCGGAAGCGAACATAATAGTACGTTAGTTGCTATGTCACGGGTACTCCCCCGTCACCGAAAGAAAAGATACAGGTAAATACTATAAAGGTAGAGAGAGAAGGAGGAGATAGAGATAGATAGATAGATAGAGAGGTAGAGAGAGAGAAGGAGGAGATAGAGATAGATAGATAGATAGATAGATAGAGATAGAGAGAGAGAGAAGGAAGAGATAGAGAGAGATAGATAGAGAGAGAGAGAGGGAAGGAGGAGATATAGATAGATAGATAGATAGATAGATAGAGAGAGAGAGAGAGAGAGAGAAGGAGGAGATATAGATAGATAGATAGAGAGAGAGAGAGAGAGAGAGAGAGAGAGAGAGAGAGAGAAGGAAGGATATATATATATATATATATATATATATAGAAAGAGAGAGAGAGAGAGAGAGGAGAGAGAGAGAGAGAGAGAGAGAGAGAGAGAAAGACAGAGAGAGAGAGAGAGAGAGAGAGAGAGAGAGGGTGGGGGGTGAATGAATAATTCGAGAGAGAGGGTGGTAAAGATTAATTTGGGAGAGAGAGAGAGAGAGAGAGAGAGAGAGAGAGAGAGAGTAGGAGATATAGATAGATAGATATAGAGAGAGAGAGAGAGAGAGAGAAGGAGGATATATATATATAGATAGATAGAGAGAGAGATAGAGAGAGAGAGAGAGAGAGAGGGGAGAGAGAGAGAGAGGAGGATATATATATAGAGAGAGAGAGAGGAAAGAGAGAGAGAGAGAGAGAGAGAGAGAGAGAGAGAGAGAGAGAGAGTGAGAGAGAGAGGTTGGGGTATATGGAGAGAAAATAAAAGATTGCACGAGAGATAATGTGAAGTTGTATTTTTTACTTAATGGCATATCAACCTTCGTGGTTATTTAATGCCAAAACCATCCTTATAGAATAATAATAATAATAGTGGTACTATTTAACCCATAGATGGTGGGATGAGGGGATTCATACCTTTTTCTATTTGTATTAGCCCGAAAGTGAAGGTAATAGCGCGATTGAACCAGTTTACTCAGATGTCGCAGTCTAGCACATTAGCCACTACGCCAAGGGAACCCCTCCCTTCTTAAACAGACGCCTAAATCATAAATTTTCCTGTCATCAGAAAATGAAACTTTAAAAAAGAAATTATGTATTTACATTTGTAGTATGTGTAATGTCTATCTGGTTACCATAAACATTAACCTTGTGACGATGTTTATCAACTCATAAGTCACCACAAAACATAGATTCCATACTATTAGCTTAAAATCCCACCAATGAAGCTGACCGCTGTATAGAAAAGTATTTATCGGATCATATAAAATTGTTTGTCAGCGCGATAGGTTGCAATTTTAGGCATTCATAATCAGATTTTAATGTACGTATCGAGCAGAATTATATTCCCTTGCCTAATCTACAGACGTTTTTGACTAGATAAGAGGACGACTGATCAGATTATATCTGTATTTATTGTATATTTATGGAATAATAAATGTGAGATACAACACTTTTAGGGAATAATGCTAAAAATAAAGTTACTCGAATCGAGGTTTACGGTCAAGTCCCGTTCAGAGCACCGGTTCCCGCTAAATCATCGAAGTTAAGCAGCGATGAGCCTGTTCAATACTTAGATAGGATACCATTTAAGCAACGGCTGGTACTATAAGATACCGAAGATCAAAATGACTTGATTCGGCATTAAATGACCTGAAAAGAGTTGATATGCCGTAAAACAATCAATCAAACCAACCAATCAAATTGAGACTATTGGAAAGGCAATGGCCACAACTTATTTTAGAAGACTGGACTTTACGATTTAAACGTTGTTGTCAGTGAGTAACCCCCCACCCCCCAGTGGCCGAAGCACATCGGATCCCGTCCGAAGGACGGTTTGAGAATGCCTACGGGACCCCAATAGGTACTACCACGCCGTGTAGCGGAAGACCTGGGAGTAATGGCACCAAAGGGTGGACTCCGTACTTCTCATAGCTCCGCAATTGTTTTGATTGCTTAATAGAATAAAATACAGGTAATATATATATATATATATATATATATAATATATATATATATATATATATATATATATATTGATTATAATGTGTACTATATTTATAAGTTGATATTGCTCAATATCTTAGATAGAAAATGTATATGTAAGTTAGAAGTGTGAGGACATCAAGCTAACGGCGCTTGGTTACTGTCAGTTTCTCGCCTATACCATATTAAAACCAACTCGGTTTGAAAGTCGCAGAGGCCAGAAACTGTCAATAACTTTTAAATCGATTTAATTATATATATATATAAGAGAGAGAGAGAGAGAGAGAGAGAGAGAGAGAGAGAGAGAGAGAGAGAGAGAGAGGGGGGGGAATAGGAGAGAAAGAGGTAAACATACACACAGAGACTATAAGACAAATAAGGCGACCCCTAACAATTAAAGAAGTTACCATTGACCTTATGCTTTCGCTACGCTAACTTTATATATATATATATATATATATATATATATATATATATATATATATATCAATCAGTACTATTCATTTGTACTTTTATCTTAGACGTTATAATGGTGGGAAGAAATATTGAAATGCCAAATTGACAATTATTTTAAATTGACGCCGAATCTACACGAAGAAGCTTTATGAAATAGTACTAGCAAATATCTGCACCCTCCGGGTGCAAGTATTTAAGTTTTAATGTAATAAAATATTGTATTAAATTAGAAAGGCTAATGAAACTAAATAAGAATACAGATAAAAAGATTTGAAACAGAGGGAGTATAATAAAAGATTTGAAACAGAGGAAGTATAATCGATAAAATAGAAGAATTGAAATTTACTCTTCCATCACTCTCGTCTTTCATTGTTATTTTTTCTAATTTAAGTATTTAGTTAAAAGAGGAAGTAAAGAATAAAATGACAATTATCTTGTCTTGTTAATGGATTTCATTTAAGATTTATTGAAGAGATTTTTGCTTATATTCATTAAAATAAAACCAAACAGTTAGAAATCAATAATACTAAGCACATATTTATTAAATTCGATTTTTTAATATTAATATGCAAATTAGCCTTCCCGTTTACACTGTAAACCGCTATTTTGTTGTATATATAAATATAATTGCATGTTGTTAGTATGTAGACATAGTTAACAGTATTAATAATGTAAGACAATTTTATTAATAATTGAGGTTTAGATAAAAAATAAAATCATGGAGAATGTGATGTCAATAACTAAGAGAATTGTGACTTGAGTAGGAATATAGTTTCGGTTACAGATAGAAAAACACACAATCTCCATTATAATAAGATATATATATATATATATATATATTTATCAATCAGTACTATTCATTTGTACTTTTATCTTAGACGTTATAATGGTGGGAAGAAATATTGAAATGCCAAATTGACAATTATTTTAAATTGCCGCCGAATCTACACGAAGAAGCTTTATGAAATAGTATATCATTGAGATTTCAAGACCTTTAAACCTTTTTAAGGAAGATGCAGATTAGTGTGATTTGAACATTATTGGACTGACCACATTTCATCCTGTTGATAAATTCTTATAATTAACTTTTGTGTGTGACTCCAAGAAAGAAAGAAGACGTCTGACGTCGTCGTTTTGTTCCATTAAATTAGACTTTTATAGAACTATACTTTAAGATATCGCCGAGATTTGCATATGAGAAGAGGAACCATAAGTTGTTAGGAGCCGTTTGAATTCATGTTGCTATTGTACTTAACTGAATGGGGGGAGAGAGAGAGAGAGAGAGAGAGAGAGAGAGAGAGAGAGAGAGAGAGAGAGAGACAGAGAGAGAGAGACAGAGAGAGACAGAGGAGAAGAGAAGGAGAGAGAGAGGGTGGGTGGGTGAATGAATAATTCGAGAGAGAGGGTGGTAAAAGATTAATTTGAGAGAGAGAGAGAGAGAGAGAGAGAGAGAGAGAGAGAGAGAGAGAGAGAGGGTGTTTGGGTGGATGAATGAATAATTCGAGAGAGAGGGGGTAAAAGATTAATTTGGGAGAGAGAAGAAGAGAGAGAGAGAGAGAGAGAGAGAGAGAGAGAGAGAGAGAGAGAGAGAGAGAGAGAGAGAGGGGTAAATATTAATTTGTGATACAGTGATAGATAGATAGATAGATAGAGAGAGAGAGAGAGGGGGGGGTAAAGATTAATTTGGGAGAGAGAGAGAGAAAAGAGAGAGAGGGGTAAAATATTAATTTGTGATACAGAGATAGATAGATAGATAGATAGAGAGAGAGAGAGAGAGAGAGAGAGAGAGAGAGAGAGAGAGAGGCGTAAAAGATTAATTTGGATAGACAGAGTCAGCGAGAGATAGATAGATAGATAGAGAGAGAGAGAGAGAGAGAGAGAGAGAGAGAGAGAGAGAGAGAGAGAGAGAGAGAGAGAGAGAGTGTGTTAAAACACGATGCCTCTTCAGGCTTGTGAACGGATAACTCACCGGAATCTTGGTAGGGGAGAGATGGACCGGAAAGATGACCACAGTGAACCGCTTTTGTTCGTAACGAAATATAATTATGTGCTGAGTAGGCGCCGTTGATAGCAGGAAAGGTAGTTGCAGAGAAGACGTCGGAAGCCACACATCTTGTTGCATTAAGACCAAGAGTGATGAGTTATCCAGAACGAGCATCTTGTGCGCGCACTTGTGGTGACAGGCTCCAGCTTCTTGAGAAATAAATATTATTCAAGTATTCCACGTGCCCCGGGCCGGGTAGGGTAGGGTGGGGTGAAGTCGGTGAATGCTTAATCATTGACTCTTGAGTTTTACACATTTTCTGTGTCTAAAAGTGACTTTTATTGTTTGCATTATAGTGCACATTTTCGGTTCTTTTGTGGCGCAGAGGTGAATTAACCCTGGAAACAAAGTATTAGAATTGTTTGGCGTTTTGTGTGTTCGTATTCTCCTAGCACCTCCCGCCCTGTCGGCTGGGGCGTTAGAATGCACCTCTGCAGAGAGGTAAGACTCCCCCAATGGGGCCACCTGTTGGTCGTGGGTGGCGACCCGTGATGCTTAAAGATAGAACCCAGGTGGATAATCAGTTCATGATTTGTAATACTCCACTTTGGCCCTATCTTGGGCTAGACGAGCGGTCGGAGAGGCCCCCTCCGATCAATCGGATGGTCACGTCAAGCCCTAGCACCTATATGATTTTCCCAACCCTATTGCCCTTATGGCAAGCCCCAACCCCTTTTTATCATATGAGTGCTAGAAGGTGGTGGCTGCGGGTCTACATGTCCTGGGAATGACATTAAACTCTATCTGATGGTGAGGTTCCAGTTTTGGAGGTTTGGGGAATGTGGAGCACCCCTTCATCACCATTGCTCCCTGGTCCACTCTGATCCGGAATGGTAGTACCTGTTAGGGCCCATCTATGGGTTAAATAGAAAAATGTATTTATAAAAAAATTGTATTATCCATTAAGAATTGATTTATTTCAAAACTTTATCGGCATTAAATGACCCACTGAGGTTGATATGCCGTAAAACAAAACAAACCAAACGAAATCCTAGCAGCTCGAGTTGACGCATGGGTCTCACCACAGGTAGAATATAACACAGTACGCGAGCGTGGGCATCCAACTAGGATCGACAGTCGCTATTCAGTAGTAATAGATCTGAGACTAGCTTGCTAACCATGACACCACAATGGGCCCGGGTACTTTCGGCACTTCGAAGTGCCATCATCTGGGCTGATGTGTTCCAGTTTTTCAAATTATATCAATGGATGTGGAACACATCAGCCCAGATGATGGCACTTCGAAGTGCCGAAAGTACTCGAGACCTGAACTTTGGTGGACTAATCCACAAATTCCACCCAAATATTAAAAAGTTGGCCAGAAAACTTGAAAATATCACAAATAAAATTGTTAAACAGGAGATGTGTCTTTTGTTTAATTCAACATGCATATATATATATTTTATACAAGTTTTTTTTTTAAATGTACAGACAATTCTTGTCGGACAAGTTTTTGGTTGATCCTTTCTAATTTTCGGGCCATCTTTTTGGTATCGGGGTGTAACTGGTGTAACATTCCACCAAAGGTTTCAAAACGAGTGCTTTCGGCAATACAGTTTATATATGCAAATACCACACACACATATGTGTGTGTGTGTGTGTGTGTGGTGTAAAATATAAGTGTGTGTATATATATAATTGTTATAGTAATTTACCACGCACGCATAAACTCTTCCAACTATAAATAGCAGCAGGTTCTGCACTTAAGGGAGAGTCAATATTTCAGCCGACAATTGATAAGACCACCTCGCGAGTAACCTTCTCATTTGTCTATGTTTGTACTACTGTTCTTTGTTAATATATTTGTTTAACTCATTTCCTCTCTTGTGTCTTTATTCTGTCCCCTAACCAGGCCACAACAATAATATGAGTGTGTGCGTGCGTGTGTGTGTGTGTGTGTGTGTGTGTAAAATTAGCCGTCATGATTAATTAACAAGATAGACCGAATTGACCGTGTCAGGACCTGGATGATCTTAACTGATTTGGCCCAGCAAGGACATACGACGACCCCAGGGAAAAGAAATAACAAAATCAGATGGATATGTCATTTATTCAGGAGATAGAATCAAAATAAAAACTGCCACTAGGGAAATGATAACACATTTATTCTTGGTGAGAACAAAGGACTCTGTTTGCCTTGAGACTGATTCCCTATTGTAAGCGTTTACAGAGGTTGGAGGTCGTTGCTTAGGATTAATATTAGACTATCTATATATATACATAAATACATACATAAATACATACGTACGCAAAGTTTATAGACACATACATACACATATACATATATATATATATTTACACCGATGAATAAAAGTGATAAGACAAATCGGAATATTCTACTGAAAACACTAAGAGATATACGATGGCACAGCTTTACGTCGTCTCAAAAGAAGAGTATTAGGTGCTTCGACCAGTCGTAAACTCACCGGAATTTTGTGTTGAATGCAAAGCAAATTACTTTGAAGAAAATTGAAGTTTGACTAATTGTTCATGCCTGTCTTGGTAAATGAAGCTTTAGTCACCTTTTGAACACACCTCTTCTCCCCATCTGTCTCTGTCTCTGTCTCTCTCTGTCTCTCTCTTAAGGACACAGTTAAGTAATGTTTATGTGAGGGACAAAATGAAAGATGTTAAGTGTATAGTGAATGTGTGAATATGATGTTAATTTTTATATGCGCGTTTGTTTACGAAAGCCAATGACGTGATCATTGCATGTGCAAAAATGGGAGGTGAAAATCATAGGATGACGCATGCATGAACGTGAATGGGCAGAGAACAAAATGTTGACAAAGATATGACGTATTTCATATGGAAAATTAATGTTAGAAAAGTAAGAAGATTAAAACAATATAAATCCATATAATCCATATATACGCATATCCACACACACACACACACACACACACACACACACACACACACACACATATATATATATATATATATTATATATATATATATATATTATATACATACAAATTATAATAATAATGATAATAGAAAAATGTAAAAATATTCCGTACACAGAGAAAATTCGACCATCTGAGTGAAATTTTATTTTGAATGAATATTTTTACATTTTTCTATTATTATTATTTCATTTTATTTGTCTATTTAATAATAATGATAGTTTGAATCGTGTACACATAGATAAACTGACCGAAACACATGTGTAAGTGATATTGATTAAATTCCTCTTTTATTATCCATTCTGTACTTTCTTTCCTTTATTCATTTTTCCTCTCACACACACACACACACACACACACACATATATATATATATATATATATATATATATATATATATATATATATATATATATATATATATGTGTGTGTGTGTGCGCGCGCGTATGTATTAAGTATGCATGTTTATATATAACCATTCATAATATTTACATTTATATGGTTGAGTATGTACTTAAGTGCATTGGGGTAAAAGTTTTCCCCAGTTTATGCCAAGATTTAAGAAAGAAATTCTTCATGCAGAGAGAAAAAGGGGATTCAAATCATAGTTTATAAAATGAACGGGATTCAAATTTATCGATGATTCGATACGATGTGAATAAAAACATTTTTTTGAATAAGTATGTTAGTGCTTTTTGATTTTTAAAAAGAAATTCTGGAATGGAAAAGTTATCTGCACTTGTCAATCTGCCACCAACGTACACAGTGGCACAGGAAAATGATTTCTCCCGCATAAATACCTACATAAAAACAGGCAAGAGCTCACGTGTTGACACATTAATAGATACGATGAGGAACGCACTGATATAGACATGTATACAGAATCTACATTCGATATTTGCTCTGTGTGTAATGCATGGATATTAGAGTAGGTCGATTTTTCACTTTTTAAAAATATCAAATTTTCCATCTATGCAAAAGTTGTGTGTTAGTATACTGAATACTGATAGCAAAAATTAGATTTTTTTTACTTGTACCATTGTTTGAGGAAATAGCATTAAAGATCGTCTGCTGAAATTCACAAAAAAATCCTTGTTTTTACAAAATTTGGCCTAGAAATTGGTTAGAAAGTTTACCGTTTTCAATATTTAAATGAAAGTGTTATTTTATTTTATAAAAATAAAACGAATTAAATATTATAAAAGGAATTCAAATTGAAAATGTGCCCCCCCATCACCATCGACACCTCCGATATGCTGATTTTTACATCATTAATTATTAAAACCAAGAATTTTTGTGAATTTTACATATTTCACATAGATTTTACAATGTTCGCATAGATGGACAATTTGATAATTTAAAAAAAGTGAAAAATCGACCTACCCTAATGGACATAGACATAACTAGGTACGCACTGATATAGACATGTATACAAAATGTACATTCGGTACATGAATTCAGACGCCACACAATTATCCTCCAGGTGCAAATCGGACTGGAAATTACTTTATTCTCAAAGAGCATTCTATGTGTATTGCTTTTCTTTTTCTAGGTTTTTCCGAGGTCTCAAAATTTTTCGTTTTACTTATTTTTTTATCCAGCCCTACCGGATGAGCAGGATTCGACTCAATGTCATTTTTAAGTGGAATTTAACAGATTCTTTGAATTGAGAGTTTTTGTTCCCTATATTTGTTGCCATACCAAGGTCAAAGAGCCCAGTCTGTCCTACCATTTACCCATAACTGTGGAGATAGTAGGATTCATACCTTTCCCAAGGATATCAGCTCTATGTGAAATGCAAACAACCTTATCCAGATTTGAACTCGGCTCGTCGTATCCATTTCAACGATAACCATTAGGTATTGAACGCCTCCACAAAATAATTATAATATTGCTTATGATACCGATGATTACACTGTTGCTGATGATGTAGTGATAACTTTTTTTCTTTCTTCATTATGCTTTCCAGCTTCGACGGAACAAGGGAAAAATAAAACAAATATATTTTTTTTTCTGTTTGGAAAAGGGACCGTGTTTATCAAATATCGATAGGAAGCTATAAATCTATTTGTAAGCGGGAATCGGTTTAGGTAATGAAAAATCTTTTCCTTCGATTCAGGATGTGGAAAAAAATAGTTTCATATGTAATCAAGAAAAATGTTCTAAAGTTAGTAACACTTACAAGAGAGACTCTGGTTTGCCGACATACAGAAATAATTTTAATGGACGCCTCAGAAGTGTAAACAAAATCAATTGAAAAATTGAACCCAAACAAACAGTAAAAATATCAACGTAAAAGGATATGTAAATGAAATTATATTGAATATCTGTCTTTTTTACCGATGCGCATATTCACGTGTTCGTGTTTCTATCTATCTATCTATCTATCTATCTATCTCAGTATGTTCGAATCTGTTTCAGCGTCTCATACATCACTCACATACTCACTACTCAATTGAACCCTCTTTGTATGTCTCTCTCTCTCTCTCTCTCTCTCTCTCTCTCTCTCTCTCTCTATATATATATTATATATATATATATATATATAAATACATGTCCCAGTATATCCAAATGCATTACAATGACTCACTCATACAATTACTCACACTGCCACTCAATTTAACCCTCTGTATGTATGTATATATATATATATATATATATATATATATATACACACACACATACACATATATATATATATATATATATATATATATATATATATATATAAAACACAACACACACACACACACACACACACACATATATATATATATATATATATATATATATATATGTGTGTGTGTGTGTTTTGTTTAAATTCAACGGACAATTCTTGTCTGATAAGTTTTTGTTCAATCCTTTGTAATTTTCTGGCCATCTTGGTGGATTTATATACCAATTCCACCCGGATATTAAAAAGATGGCCAGACAATTGGAAAGGATTGAACAATGTTGTCAGACAAGAGTTGTCGTTGTTTAACAGAAAAAATTCTGCCAAAATATACTTTATATATATATATATATATATATATATATATATATATATATATGTGTGTGTGTGTGTGATGGTTGGTATTAGATGTTGGTATTAGTGTGTTTGAATCTGTTTCAGTAATTCACTCACATACTCACTCACATACTCACTGAACCATTCTATTTAACCCTCGTTGTATATCTATCTATCTATCTGTCTAGGGATGGGGTATTGGATATGTATCTATCTATTACATTCTGTTCATGTCTATCTACCCCTTCTCTCTATCTATACCAGTATGTTTTTATTTGTTTAACTCACTCAATTCAATCATATTTCTATCTCTCTCTCACTCTCTTACTCTCTCTCTCTCCAATCTATCTATCTATCTATCTATCTATCTAAGCTTGCTCTATCTCAGTATATCTTAATCAATCAAGCAATCAATCAATCAATCACTTTCAGTCAGTTCAAATTGAATAATCTTACTTTGCTCGCATCTGTTTATATTCTTCTTCTTCTTCTTCTTCTTCTTCTTCTTCTTCTTCTTCTTCTTCTTCTTCTTCTTGTATTACTCACTCACTCACTCACTCCAATTCAATCAATCAATTTCAATTTATGCATATCTATTATTCTTGGTCTATTCTATATCCGGCTGTTTATATCAATTCTAATCTGTTCATATCTGCCCGTCTATTTATCAATTGATCTTATGTCTCACACACTTAGCGTCTCTTCCATTTTTCAATATACTATCAGCAAAGTCTCTTCCTGTGTCTTTATTATATATATATATATATATATATATATATATATATATATATTTATTATAGCCCTTTCTGCATTCTCGTTAATCACGACCACGTGTTGCACAGTCATCTGCTTACTTCAACCGCGTATCTTCGTCTTCTAAATTTCTTCTAACTTCTTTCAACTGTCTGCTCCTTTATATCTGGTTGAACATTTTCTTTATCGGGGTTGTCTGTTTCTCTGTTGTTGTATCATTGTTTTTATTCTTTTATCATGGAAGAAACACTGGGGCATATTTTCGTGTACACTTATCATTTACCGATGCAAAATTAACCCGAGCGCATGGATAGAGAAAAAGCGGAGACGTAATATACGTACGTCCAGAAGGGCGCTTTGGTCTCAACTCCAACTAACTAAATTCTACTTTTCCAAGAGTCGCCTAGTCACGTGACTCTCTAAGCCAATGAGGAGCCCCATTCAAGACTAACTTGAGATTAAGATCTGACAATCAAATTCCCAATGATTTCCCTTTGAGTTACCGTTAATTTCAATATCTATACTGCACTTCCTTACAGAAATGATTGTTTATGCCTATCCATTATGTAACACACATGTTTAAACATATCCCCAGTGAGTCTCATCTATGGATTAAATAGGAAAAAAGAGTTAAAAATGTGTTTAAAAAATTGATTACTCATCGAGAATGAATCTATTTCAAAACTTTGTCGGCATTTAATGACCCACCGAGGTTAATATGCCATAAACCAAAACAAAACAAAAACAAACAAAATCCCACGGTGATTTTAGCTTTGGTGAAAACGAGAAGTCGCACTGCGTCAAATCAGGACTGAATGATGCGATAATGCACCCTAACAACTCTGCCTGTGCGAGACGTTAAGGACGGTCAGTCGGAATATTCAAATAGACTTGCTACTTTCTGTAATATCCGTGGGGTCTTCAGATCTTCTCTCACGGTTGGTCGCCAATTTATTTTCGATTTCAGTCCCGAAAGAGTTTTGCTTTTTGAAATCCTGCCAAAACATGGATCGCTTAAGGAGATTCTTAACCATATTTGAAGTATGATTACAATATTTTTATATTGGCTTTACTAATTGAATAATTCTCGAAACCAATAGAACCCAAGCGGCCGGTATTTGTGCCGAGACCTAAACGTACATATATTCGGGTGACCACGGACAGGATGTGATACAAGGGCAATTTTCTTTAAGTGAAGTAAGGCTGGTAGGATATCAGAATTTTCCTTCTCCCAGACTGGTTGCTAAAGAGCCTATTCTATCCTACTATCTACCCATAGCTGAAGGGAGAATAGATAGCTTCATGCTATCCAGAAGAGCATTTGTGCGAATTCAAAGGCAAATAACCTCGTCCAGGATTTGAACTTGCCTTTCCAGTCATCTTCTAGAACAATCCCAACCCCTCCAACATGATTAGGATGTGACACAACATCATTTTTAAGTGAAGCTGATTTGAATTCAGAGCTTTCCTTCTCCAATACTGGTTGCCTAACTGTTGTGGGGTTTTAAGGGGTCAAATAAGAACAAAACGACGGGTAACAAATGTAGGAAAATGTATTAACAAAAGAGTAGACAATTACAGTACAGAGAAGTAGGAAATACGTCCGACAAATAGAGTTATGAGCTGACTCGCATTGGTTTACTCTCAAGCCATAATTGTCCCTGTTACTTATAGTAACCGTCGGCGCATTCCATTAGTCTATAGGGTATATCACCTATAACACTAACCAAGGCTAAAGAGCTCAGTCTGTTTACTATTTACCCATCTAGGCATAAAATAACCCCAAACGAGTTGACATACCGTTAAAATCCATCAACCAACCAAACAACCAACTATTTACCCATAACTATGTCTCATGCACATTCTATAGGCATTTTATACGAAGAGAAACTCAAGCTGTCTCGTTAAGGATTTGAACTCGTCCCAAGTTCAAATCCTGAACAAGGCTGTTTGATTCTACTTCCTACCACGATAACCATTACGTTAAGCGCGTCTCCTAACGTGTATTTCTGGGTGCGTGCAAACAGAGAAGAAAAACGCAACAGCCTAGTTCAGGATTTGAACCCGGGACGCCGATTCCACTTCATACTACGATAACGATTACGCTAAGCGCGTCTCCTTACGTGTATTTATGTGGTGTGGTGTGCAGGCACATGTTGGTTTGACAAGTGTATTTTTTGGGAACAATAGTTTCCAACACATTTTCTCTAATCAACTTGACTGTTTTCATTGATAGATAATGAGCGGAACAAGCCGAATCGATTGGTTGTCAGTTACGCTCCGACGATGATTGGCAAGTCAGCCACCATGTCTAATGAAGTTGGACAAAGAGCGAATCATTTATTAGGTTTCCTGTCTTGTTCTTTTATGTAATGGCCGATGTCCACTCTGATTTTAGAATGTTTATATTATTGAAACATGTTCGATTTTTCCTGCTGCACGTTTTTTATTATTTTTTTTTTTTAGGGAGTAAAAAAAAATTCCATCGGCTTAAATATCTCATATCAAGGATCAAACAATTTCTTTATTTTGAAATGATTCTTTCAAAATATCTTTTTCCTGACCCCCCCTCTCTCTCTCTCTCACTCACACACACACACACACACACACAAATCTATCAATCTATTTCAGTCTGTGCACTATCTATCAATCTATCTTAGTCGGTTTCAATATATCTATTCTACATTTTTATCCCAATCTGTTTCTCGCTTTCTCTCTCTCTCTTCTCTCTCTCTCTCATATATATATATATATATATATATATATATATATATATATATATATATATATATATATATATATATATATATGAGAAACTGTCAGTAACTAAGCGCCATTGACTTCATGTCCACGTTACCCAAACTTTATATATATACTCCCACTTTGGTTGATTTCTCTGAATAGGGATTTAATTGCAGATTCACCGTTCTAGCGTCTAGCTAACCCTCGCATTGTTTACATATGTTTGAGGACTCTAGTGAATTCATTTCCGCTTACAAATGTAGAGATTAAATATTCTCCTATATTTGACAGCTGCCTCTGGCCGTACGGGTTAAAGGGCTTGGCGAACGAAAGTTCATTCGGGTCTCAAACCCGGCCAGGTGCTGTTACGGTATAGCCACACTGATGAAAGGTGAAACCTTGAAACACGTGTCTGTGGATTACTTATTTATTATATATATATATATATATATATATATATATATATATATATATAAATTCACTTGAAACCTTATAATTGTGTATAAATCATTAGTATTAGATAGAAATATTTGAAACCATACAACTCTGTGCACATTATTTATAACTGATCAGAATACTTGATATCATATAACAATGTGGAAACAAATGATTAAAGACAAATTAAAAAAGGGGTCCCAGTGGTGTAGTAGCTAGAAATAAACCCCCTATTACCCCCTATTACCACTTAACGACAAGGGTGTTTTTGTTACCGTATATTAAAGTTTTGAACAGAAATTCTAGCTGTTCCACAGAGTTAACTTTATTTTCTTCTTGACATACCATTTAATGTGAACTTATCAATAAAATGTTAACTTTGAATAAAAACGATCTTTTGGGTTAAAACTAAACGCTTCTAATGCCATCCAATAACAAAAAGTGATCTGTTTTTTTGTTACCAAACAGAATATTCTACCTGCTGCCCCGTAGAATTTTGGCATAACATTTAATGTGCACTTGTCTTAGTAATTAGAATAGTATAAGTAAGTAAGTAAAGTTGTCGGGGCGGCCTAATGTTGGTATTAGCCAGACAGTGAGGGAGTCTATCCCCTTTTGATTGTCAAACTTACTATCAGCTTCTCACTTTACGGCAGTGATCCCTGTGCTACTCATGCGGTGAGTTGGCGAGGGCCGGTATCAAACCAGGAACCTTGTGGTTTTGCTCAGATAAACTATCTATTTACTGGGAGGTATACATAACTCTGGTTTAACCTAGGGCACACACACATACCCCTCTTTCCCCATTATTTATTTTTTGTCCCCCCCCCACTCTCTGGTTTACCCCATTTGTTCTTATCAATTCTTTACATTCTGACTTTTAATTGTCAACCGGTGTAAATACTTGAAAAAGTACCGGTCGAAAAGGCCTTTGTATCCCCTTTATTTTATATTTTATTTCATAATAAAATATCACCTCCCCATTTTACATATGATTCCTCTACTTTTAGTAGTTTTCAGATAAACAAGTACTTATTGATAAAAGCGATCTTTCTGGTTAAATCTAAACGCTTCTAATGCTATCCAATGAGAAAAAGAACGAGAATGGATTTTATTACCATTTCATGTGCACTTGTCTACCAAATGCATTAGTGTTGTTGAAACGTTCTCGGTATTTTTTTAAATTCTCTTTTTTAGTAAAGGCAAACACAGGTTGTAATTGATCTCTACTCAGTCACTGAACACATTGTCCGTGGAATAACACAAGTCTTCAGATTGGCACCAGAAGGCGCTGTTTATTAAATAACCTTGTCAGTAGACATTAAACATCGCCTATGTAGATAGCATAACAAAGTTAGGATTACACAATTATTAAATTCCTTTTACATCTCTTAGCTTTTTAAATTCGCATAAACTTAATTCTTTTTTTTCTTTTAGTTTATTTCTAGTTATTTTCCCTACATAAAACGCACATATAGACGAAATAAAAATGATATATATGAACATATATATATATATATATTTATATATATATATTATATATATTATTTATATATAAATATGAAAAAAAGGTATTCAGAGGCTGATTTTATTATAGTCAGAAGTATTAGCCAACGCTATTTGCATTATTAGCAAAGGTTTCGTTTTTTTAATATATCAAACCATCATAAGGGCATTGATAATACTACTACAAAATAAAAAACACCCTCCGGGCGATGTAAAAATAGATTTTTGAAACATATTTCCTGAGGGGTAGGAGTAAAAAAATCAATGTCAGCGAGTTTGTACCCTAAGTAAGTAAAATCATCAAATTCATTAAAGGATTAAAAAATAAAACAATTTGAAATGTAAACTTTAAATATGTATTAAAATAAAACAAACTATATATAGATATATAATACCAGTCATGTATTTATTAAAACTTGTTTTTAAAAAACAATGAGGACTGTCTAATGTTGCATGTTCAAATTTTGAGTGTATTTATTCTGTTATGACGATTTTGGGTAATGTGACGTAAGCAGTGACGTAATCTTTGTCACAGACAAAAACCGGAAGCGAATCTCCATTATTAATAGAAGATGTTATGTTGTAACTACTGAATATCATTCAATATAAATATGGAAAGAAGAAAGCATAGATTTCTATAGCCATTCGTAGCGTTCTATTTCAAAACTATGTGACGTAATTTGTATTCGAAATTATTAAAGAAAATGTATGTATATTTATTTGTTTAAAATGTTGCTTAAACCATATCCTTATTTTATTTGTTATTTGTGTACATTTCGACATTCAGTTTGAATTTATATAATAAATATTAAGTGACACGTATATAATACAAATGCATTTAATAATAATAATAATAATAATAATAATAATAATAATAATAATAATAATAATAATAATAATACTGGACCTTGCCAGAAAACTGAAAAAGTTGTGGAATATGAAAGTGAAAGTGATACCGATTGTAGTTGGTGCACTTGGAACAGTCCCAAAAGGATTAGAAAAGGGCTTGGAAAGTTTGGATATCAGAGGAAGGATTGAAACCATTCAGAACACTGCACTGCTGCAAGCTGCCAGAATACTCAGAAGAGTCCTGGAGACCTGGGGAGACTTGCTGTCACTCAGACTCCAGTGAAAGACCATCAGCTAACACTGATGTGAAAACTCAAAAGGAGTAAATAATAATAATAATAATAATAATAATAATAATAATAATAATAATAATAATGATAATAATTACTATGTGCCACGTATCAACTGTGAAATAGAAAACACGATCATCAGATTATGTAAACTACTCGGAGGACCACCATTTGAGCACTCTTTTATGGGTTCTCAAACTGGCCTTTTCTTTCTCATATATATATATATATATATATATATATATATATATATATATGATAACTGCATCGGTTTGTGTTTTAGTTGTTTATGTCTTTTAGTATGCCATATTCATACACCCTAAAAATTGCTTTTAGTAATAAATTAAATTTCAGTCTGAAATCTATATTTAGATATGTATGATAGAAATATATATATATATATATATATATATATATATATATATATATATATATATTATATATATATATATATCAGTAAAGTCTGGAATGAATCTTAGGGGAATGAAAACGGAATTGATCAGTTCAAAAATCAGATTGACATGTTTCGCTAGAGGATATAGCGACATTAGAAAGTCAAATGCTAACCTTAACCCTAACCCTCCAGGGAAACATGTCAATTTGATTTTCAAAATGATCATTTTTTTTTCTATTCCGTCAGATTTCATTCGAGATTTTACTTTATCTATCTATCTATCTATCTATCTATCTAATGTTGTTGAGCCAGTTTGTCTGTTTGTGCGAGTCTGCATAAATTGTTTTGTTAAAACAACCACTTCTTCCGGTCACAAAATATTTTCTGATTAGCCTGTAATATAAATTGACAAAATTCATATATTGCTTTAAAATTCGCTTATCAAAAAATTAAAAAATATTTTGGAAAAAATAAAAGATGAATAATCATTTGTTATTTCTTATTTCCATTAGGTATTTGTTTTGTCGATATCTTTTATAATTAGTCTCGGTTGAGATTGGGTCGTTGAGATAGGGTCATTATCAATTTCAAGCTTCTCGCAAACAGGCAAGGTCAGCTCAATTAGAAATCGTACCACCCGCCTAAAAAGTTAATTAAACTGATCGAAAAAATAAGATATATCTATCTACTTCCCTCACGGAAGAGGATTTTCAATTTTTCTATTCTAATTTTAAGTGGAGGCACCCGTTGTGTAATAGTTATCGTCATATGAAATGGAAACGGTGGAAATCAAATCCTGGACGAGGCCGGTTGCATTTCTTATAGAGCTAATACTCTTCGGAAAAGTATGAATCAAACTATTCTACCTCCATCTATGGGTAACTAGTAAACAAGACTGGCTCTTTAACCTTGGTATGGCAACCGGTCTAGGAGAAGGAAATCTTTGAATTCAAACCTGTTAAACTTAAAAACTGACCTTCTCATATTCTACTTGGGGTTGATTTGTCTTATGGGCTATTAGTACTTTTCGGGTCAAGTCATTTTGAAATCAAATCAAGTCATTTTTCATATTAGGTTGCTTAAAGTACCTGCTGTTGCTTAAATGGGCATATCTATCTATCTATCTATCTATCTATCTATCAGTCTGTTTTTATATATTCTGATTCCATATATGTATATCTTTTACAATCTGTATTCTGTTTATCTATCTATCTATCTATCTATCTGTTTTTATATATTCTGATATTATATTTGCATATCTTTTACAATCTGTATTCTATCTATTATCTATCTATCTATCTATCGGTCTGTTATTATATATTCTGATTCCATATATGTATATCTTTTACAATCTGTATTCTGTTTATCTATCTATCTATCTATCTATCTATCTATCTATCAGTCTGTTTTTATATATTCTGTTTTTATATATGTATATCTTTTACAATCTGTATTCTATCTATCTATCTATCTATCTATCAGTCTGTTTTTATATATTCTGTTTTTATATATGTATATCTTTTACAATCTCTATCTATCTATCTATCTATCTGTTTTTATATATTCTGATTTTATATTTGTATATCTTTTACAATCTGTATTCTATCTATCTATCTATCTATCTATCTATCTATCTATCTATCTATCTATTATTGAACAGGATCGTCGTTGTTTAACTTCGGTGATCTAGTGGGATCATGTCGAGAGGTTCGATAAATACCAACTTTTGAAAATCTTGTATGGTTATATTTCATTTATTCAGAGCGTAACGATTTTATAGACTGAAAAAAAAAAAGAAAAAATCGTGAAACACTGAATATCTGTTTTTAATTTACATAAGATTAGACGTAAAAATATTATAGTTGAATTACATTGCTGATCACGTGTACAGACCAATACGTGCACGGGTTAAAAAAAGAAGAGATGTATCAACAGTATTCAACACCATACACATACTTTACCAAAGTCTGCATCATCTTTTAGGGGTTGCAATTTCATTTTCCGTCAGTATATCACTCTTTATATCTCACTCTTTCTCCCTATCTATCTATCTATCTATCTATCTATCTATCTATGTTTTTTATATATTCTGTTTTTATATATGTATATCTTTTACAATCTATCTATCTATCTATCTATCTATCTATATATCTATCTATCTATCTATCTATCAGTCAGTTTTTATATATTCTGATTTTATATATGTATATCTCTTACAATCTGTATCCTATCTATCTATCTATCTATCTATCTATCTATCTATCTATCTATCTATCTATCTATCTCTATCTTTCTATAAATCTATTTCAATCTGCACATTATATATTCCCTCTCACTCTTTCCCCCCTCTCTCTCAGTATATATATCTCAGTCTGTTCCCCCTCTCTATATCTATTTTAGTCTGTTAATGATCTCTTCCTCCTATAGCTCTGTATATCTTTTACAATTTGTATTCTGTCTATCTATCTATCTATCTATCTATCTATCTATCTATCAGTCTGTTTGTATATATTCTGTTTTTATATATGCATATCTTTTACAATCTGTATTCTATCTATCTATCTATCTATCTATCTATCTATCTATCTATCTATCATTCTGTTTTTATATATGTATATCTTTTACAATCTGTATTCTATCTATCTATCTATCTATCTATCTATCTATCTATCTATCTATCAGTCTGTTTTATATATTCTGATTTTATATATGTATATCTCTTGCAATCTGTATATCTATCTATCTATCTATCTATCTATCTATCAGTCTGTTTTTATATATTCTGATTTTATATATGTATATCTCAATCTGTATTCTATCTATCTATCTATCTATCTATCTATCTATCTATCTATCTATCTGTTTTTATATATTCTGATTTTATATATGTATTTCTTACAATCTGTATTCTATCTATCTATCTATCTATCTATCTATCTATCTATCTATCTATCATCTATTTTTTATATATTCTGTTTTTATATATGTATATCTTTTACAATCTGTATTCTATCTATCTATCTATCTATCTATCTATCTATCTATTCTGATATTCTGATTTTATATATGTATATCTCTTACAATCTGTATTCTATCTATCTATCTATCTATCTATCTATCTATCTATCTATCTGTTTTTATATATTCTGTTTTTATATATGTATATCTTTTACAATCTTTATTCTATCTATCTATCTATCTATCTATCTATCTATCTATCTATCTATCTATCTATCTATCAGTCTATTTTTATATATTCTGATTTTATATATGTATATCTTTACAATCTATCTATCTATCTATCTATCTATCTATCTATCTATCTATCTATCTATCAGTTTGTTTTTATATATTCTGATTTTATATATGTATATCTTTTACAATCTGTATTCTATCTATCTATCTATCTATCTATCTATCTATCTATCTATCTATCTGTTTTTATATGTTCTTATATTTCAATTAATGTTATTTCAACATCTGATTGAATTTAGAAGTGTCACCATCGAACATCTGAAATCCCTGAGTTGAATGATAATCAATTCAAGTCGGTATATGGATAGCTAAGTAATTGTATGTGTGCGTACACAGGTGAATTGATAGACGATGGTGGTTGCTGCTACAACGTCTACTACTGCTGTTTCTCATATCACCACTCCTAATAAGTTAATTATAATCACCAAAAGAAAAAAAGAAACAAATATAAAGAATATCTTAAAATTTAATTGAAAGGTGGAAGATTAATATGTGACGATGATAAAGAAGAGTAAAGTAGAGGCTGAAGAAGACATAGGAACAGAAAGAAAGAAAGAAAGAAAGAAAGAACGAAAAAAGAAAAAAAGAAAGAAAACGAAAGAAGGTGAAAATAAAAGAAGAAAAAAAAGAAGGTGTGAAAAAGAGAAGATACATCGGACAATTGAGAAGAAAATGAGAATGGAATCAAATAAGAAAAAAGAATATGGATGAAGATGAGGAGGTAGGAAAAGAAAACGAAAAGGTTGAAAAAGAAAACGAACAAGTGAAGAAAGAAAGAAAAAAGTAGTGAGGAAGGAAGAGAAGAAGAAGGGTAAGGTAGAAGTTAGAGAAAATAGAGGAAAATAAAGAAATAAGAGGAAATGGGAAGAAGTAGATGCACAATAAAGAAGAAGAAGAAGAAGAAGAAGAAGAAGAAGAAGAAGAAGAAGAAGAAGAAGAAGAAGAAGAGTTGATGATGATGAAGAAGAGGAAGAAGAAGAAGAAGAAGAAGAAAGAAAATAAGGAGAAAGTAGAAGGAGAAACTAGAAGGAGAAGAAGAAGAATGAAAGTAGGGAGGAACTAGAAGAAGAAGAAGAAGAAGAAGAAGAAGAAATGATGATGAAGAAGAAGAAGAAGAAGAAGAAGAAGAAGAAGAAGAAGAAGAAGAAGAAGAAAATGATGATGATGATGAAGAAGAAGAAAGAAAATAAGGAGAAACTAGAAGAAGAAGGAGAAGAAGAAGTAGAAGAAGAAGAAGAAGAAGAAAAAGAAAAAGAAGAAGAGAAAGAAGTTGATGATGATGAACAAGAAGGAGAGTAGGGAGGAACTAGAAGAAAAAGAGGAAGAAGAAAGAAAATAAGGAGAAACTAGAAGAAGGAGAAGAAGAAGAAGAAGGAAAGTAGCGAGGAACTAGAAGAAGAAGAAGAAGAAGAAGAAGAAGAAGAAGAAGAAGAAGAAGAAGAAGAAGAATGTAAGTAGGAGGAACTAAAAGAGTCAAAATGATAAGAAAAGGTGTAAGGAATGAGACTAAGACGTTGAAGAACAAAACCAAAAATAGAGAACCGAATATATTTTTATAAAATTCTTGTAATGTTTTTATGTAACTGTTATCGATCAAAAACATTGCATTGTGTCGATATTTCTATCTGAACAATACACAGAAAATTCTTGAATTTTGATAATAAAGCAATTTCCAGTAAATTTGCAACTGAATGATTATTTGGTCTAGATTATCATCGAACATCATTTTTTATCATCAAGATTCTTGATATAGATAAAAGATAACTATGGAATGTCAATTAAATTCTTCACTCCTTCCTAATAGAAGTATCAATATCATCATGGACCACTGTTAACTAGGAAATCTCAATTAGAGTTCTCCACTCCTTCTTAATAGAAGTATCAATATCATCATGGACCACTGTTAACTAGGAAAAGTCAGTTAGAGTCCTTAATAGATGTATCATATCATCATGGACCACTGTTAACTAGAAAAAGTAAATTAGAATTCTTTACTCCTTCCTAAATAGAAGTATCAATATGATCATGGACCACTGTTAACTAGAAAAAGTAAATTAGAATTCTTCACTCCTTCCTTAATAGAAGTATCAATATCATCATGGACCACTGTTATCTAGGAAAAGTGAATGGGAGTTCCCTTCTTCCTAAATAGAAGTATCAATATAATCACGGACCATTGTTAAGCAGGAAATGTCAGTTAGAATTATTCCCTTCTTCCTTAATAGAAGTATTGATATCATCATGACCACTGTTAACAATGAAATGCTAATTAAAATATAATCCCCTTCCTAAATATAGCATCGAATCCATCATGGACTGCTGGGACAACGGAAAATATTAATATTATTAATATTTTAAAATATTAATATTTTAAAAACCTAACTAATATATATTTGTAAGGAACTGGTATGAAGACGTAGGATAATTTTAAAAGGGAATATTGTAAGAAAAGAGGACGAGATGAAAACTGAATGAAGAATAGAAAGAAAGGAAAATATGTGTGAATGAATGAATATAAAATGATCAGAAGTTGGTGAATATTCTATGGCCATTCGAAATCGAATTAATTTGGCTTTATTAATTCATAAGATCAAATGAGATTATTTTCTTTACGCTCTTTATTCTATTATTTCTGTATTTAGATTCAAATTCGCCATTTGTATTTAAAAAAATAAAATAAAAAGAAAAGAAAATGGATCCACAATAGAAATTTGTACAATGAATTTGCTTTGTAATTTCCTTTTTATTTTTTGATTCATTTATTTAAAAAAAATCTACTTCTATTTTATCTTTATTTTCTGTTTTATTTTCATCTTTTATTTTATTTTTATTTTCTGTTTTATTTATTTTTATTTTAGTTTTATTTTTACTTTTATTTTTTATTTCAACTTTATTTATAATTCTTATTTTCTTTTTTTCTTAAATTAATTATTTTCTTTATCTCGCTATTTAGTTGCCGTCCAAGTTTTCTTGTTTTCTAAGCAAACATATTTCTCTTTCTTTCTTTCTTTCTTTCTTTCTTTTTTTTTTTCTTTCTTTCTTTCTTTCTTTCTACATTTTCTATTTTTCGTTCTTTTTTTCTTAGGAAAAATATTTACCTGAATCAATAATTTCTTTCAATCCTTCTTTCTTTCTTTCTTTCTTTCACGGTAAAACATTTCTTGATAAATTATTATTTTCTTCTTCTTTCTCTGTCTTTTTAATTTCACTTCCTTCCTTCTTTCCTTCCTTCCCCCTTCCTTCCTTCCTTCCTTCCTTATTTCCTCCCTTCCTTCCTTCTTTTCTTTTTGACTTTTCCCCTGTGTTTTTCATTTTAATTATTTTGCATTCTATCATTCTAATTATTCGCTTGTGCCGCCAGAACGTAACGTTTAATTTGAATCAACTATTAAATTATCCCAAACCAACATTAAAGACGTTAAAAAAAAAGAAGAAAGTTCTATAAAGACGGACTATTTTTAGCTGCCTATACGCATCTCTTCTAAGATGGTCATTAATGATAACGTCTGTCATGACTATTTCCCAGAATGCAAAGCACATAACAAAAGAAAGGAAGTTTGCCGACTTATCTCACGAAGCATTGATTATAAATTTGCGACTTACGTTGGCTTTGTCAAAAAAATAATCTTTCATTATCGGCACTGAAAAAAATGAAGCAATGACAAACAGAATTTACTGTAAACTGCTATGCATATATTTAAAAAAATATTCGAATCAACAGGCGATAGGACCAAGAAATGAATTCTTAGCCCACCAGGTTTTCCCATGACGACTTCGATGCAACACATGTCCTATTATGAAACACTGAAATACGAGTTCAAATCCTGGACGAGGCTAATTGCATTTCACATGGCACTAATACCCTTGGAAAAAGTACGAATCCAACTATTCTCCCTCCAGCTATGGGTAAATAGTAGGGCAGATGTGCTCTTTAACTTTAGCATGTCAACCAGTTTAAGAGAAGTACAACTGTGAATTAAAACTTGTTAAACACCGCTTAAAAAGTGACCTAGTATCACATTTTACTCGTGCAAAACGGTTGGTAAATACATACTATGAACCAGCGTCATCATCTATTAATAATGGAGATTGTCTGTATTTCTGTCTGTAACAAAAACTACGTAATAGCTCTACGTCACTGCTTACGTCACAATATTCTTATGCTATATACACCCAAAATTTGAGTAAGCAATTTTAAAAATTGTTTTTTACTCCCCCCCCTTTTTTTTACAGTAACAAGAAGTTAACTGAAAAGTTTACAAATAAATAAATACCGACGATTTTGTGGAAAATTGACGTGGAAAATATTCAAAATAATTGTTTGATTATTACATGCATGCAACATTTTATTTGAGAGGGACGGGGTCAGTTTTCATTTCAAATTGTTTTATTTTTTTTTTACTCCTTTAATAAATATGAGGATTTTGCTTATTTATGATACAAACCCTCTGACATTGAATTTTTTAATTCCCACCCTCTCAGGCAATGTCTTTCAAAAATTAATTTTTACGACGCCCGGAGGGTGTTTTCTGTTGCTAGTTCCAATAATCATTTTCGGCTATTTATATACTAAAATCGTTATAACTACCTACCTACCTTCGTCCTTTTGCGTACGTCACGCTAAACGGGTTGATTAATAAATTAATCGTTTTTAATGGCATGTCAATCCGTCTAGGATTACTTATGCTTAGAGATTTTTAAACAGATCGTTTTGACCCACAGAAGGAACCCTAACAGGTAGTCCCACTCCGGGTCGGATTGGACCAGGGTGTAATGACTATGAAGAGGTACTATAATGTAAATAATATGATGTAAATAATATAATTATGCCTGTTTAGTTTTTAAATGCCATCCTTGGCCAGTTGAAAAGGGCTTAAAGTAAGTAAGTCCTGAGTTATGGAATCCATTGGTAAGTGAATAAGTCCTATCCCGCGTATAAGTCCTGGGTTATGGAATCCTTTGATAAGTGAAAAAGTCCTATCCTGCGTATAAGTCCTGAGTTATGGAATCCTTTGTCCGTCGTCCACGAAAGTCAAAGTAAGTATGGCCAGTATGCTCAGTATGCTCAGTTTAAGTATTATTTCAGCAGCAGAGTACTGCCAGTGATTGGCCAAGAGGTTGATCACATAGTTCTCGGCGAGTCTATATATATGAGTGGGCTTTTAACACACACCTTATATACAAAAATCTCAACAATGCCAATACAAAATTGATTATACGTATAAGAACAAGTGTAGCTTGTGTGGTGACAGAGATGAAATGGCCAATCATATAATAAATAATAAATAATAAACAAACGCAGCACATTGGTGCAAAAGGAATAGAGAGGAGTCTTCGTTACGTAATGGCTAAAAGTGCTGGACTGTGATATCCTAGTAATCGAGTTCGAACTCCATTCACGCTATAACGTTTACTTTCGGACAAATACCCCTGGGAAAGGTATGAACCCCGTCCATTACTAACGGGTTAAATAGCACCTCTAATTTTCTACTGCAAGGATTGCTTTAACATTAACTAATTCATGAAGATTGATATATCATTAAACAAAGAAACCAAACCAAACCATACAAAAAGAATTGAAGATTAGGAAAGTCTTGAATTTCTCTCTTCTTTCTCCCAGCTATAGCACCAACTCTTTAGAATTGGTACAAGAACCCGGCAAGGTGGGAAAGGTAATCCACTGGAAATTGTGCACATTAAAACCTGACAAAGTTGACAAGATAATCTTCACCTTTAGTTGGCTAAATTCCTAGCATAAAATTGTGCGTGCGCATTATCTGAAATGAACTAAATTGTTATTAAGAATACATTTTATGATATTTTTGTGTTAAAGCATGCAGTTGTATTGTTTTCGAAAAAGTTTCTAAGATTTGTATATTTCGCACGGAGACGTTCAAAATGGCTACCGGCTTGTTTCAAAGTGAAAGTCTGTTGGCTAAATTCCTAGCATAAAATTACCGAAATGAACTTAATTGTTATTAAGAACACATTTTATGATATTTTTTGTGTTAAAGCATGCAGTTGTATTGTTTTCGAAAAAGTTTCTAAGATTTGTTTATTTCGCATGGAGACTTTCAAAAGGGCTACCGGTTTGTTTCAAAGTGAAAGTAAAGGGAGGTTACTCTAATTGCCTTATTTGCTAGGAATTTAGCCAACTAAAGGTGAAAATTACCGTTGACAAATAGTATGTACACAAACCGGAATCAGTGACTGACATCGCGAGATTCTACGAAAGTAATCCGAATGAAAGCGTTGTGGAAATAGTCGAATTTGGAGCCAAAATACCGAGAAACTTTATGGGCGTCCCACCATGGCGTAATGGTTAGCAAGATATTCTGGTAGATCCATTACTACTGAATAGCGAGTTCGACACTTGCTGAATACCCCATTTCCTGTGACCTTGTGTCACATCTTACAAATTGCAAACAGGTTAGATATGAGGGCGTCCTATCGTGTTTTATAGTAAGTAAGTAAAGTCGTCGGGGCGGCTTAATGTCGGTATCAGCCATGCAGCGAGGGAGTCTATCTCCTTTTCACTAGCGCTAGACCAAGGAGATTGTTTTAGCATCTGAGGTGGAGCGCCACACCTACCATCAGCTCCTTACTTTACCGCACAGATCCCTGTGCTACTCATACGCTGAGTTGGCGAGGGCGGGTATCGAACTAGGAACCTTGTGGTTTCTAGCCGAACGCTCTACCGACTGAGCTAAACCGGCCCTACTACTAGCTAGCGAGTTCCCTCCTCGCTGGGTGCCCCATAGTTTAGACCTTGTGTTACATCCTACCAGTGGTGAACGGGTTCCATAAATACCCACTGAGAAATTTCCTAGCATGAGGCCTAATATTATCCTGATGAAATATTACAAAGCCATTTCTGTTAACTACAATAATCGTAATAAGCTATTACACACATTGTCACCTTTGCCAGAGGACACGTGAACTTTCGAAAAGGATTGGCAAGAATTTCAATTATGTCTGTATATAATAAGGATTATCCCGTGTTTACGAAGGTTACCTCCATTTTTCACAATGCTACAATGCGGATATCTTGTGAATCGTACTGTCTACACTAAACATCATGTCTAGTAGCGTGACAAACTTGTTTTAGAATAAAGATATTCATCTATTTATCTACAAAATACAATTATATATATATATATATATATATATATATATATATATATATGTTATGTTCTTGTGAACGTTGTTTGTTTGGTCTTTTTAAAGCATTGGAAATAAGAACAAAAAGAAAAACAGAACAAAAATCAGAATTCTTATATATTCAACCGTTGCTCTATTTCTGGTTTAATTTATTCCGATATTTCGGATGAACATTCACCCTTTCTCAAGGTATGTCAGACGGTCTGGAGAGAAAAATGCAATGTTGTATATGAGGGCAAAAAAATAATTAAATGAAGTGAACGTATTTGGCGTGTTTTTAGCCGTTAATTTCTTTTCGGAATTGTGTGACGTAACTCATTCGAAATACGATCATGGTAATCTTTCTTTCTTTCTTTCTTTCTTTCTTTCTTTCTACCAATAGTTTTTCTTTCTTTTTTCTTAGTAAAATATTCATCTAAATCAACTTGTCTTCTTGCTTTCATTCTCTTTCTTTCTTTCTTTCTTTCTTTCTTTCTTTCTTTCTTTCACTGTTAAACATTTATCTTTCTATCTTTAAAGTCATAGCTCAATAGAGACAGGTGTCTGTAAATATTTCTTCGCACTAATGTTCGACCTCTCATACTTTTCCCATTCGGCTTCCGAATAAAGCGGGAACTCTCAGCTATAACCAATAAAGAGTAGTAATTTTTCTACACCCCTCCAGCATGACGGAAGATAACCGGTCTTACAAACATCTATTTTATCACTTTAATACAATGGCTGACAGCATTTTATTACATTAGGCCTGTCAAACCTCTTACATGAGACGGTGATCCCATAACACAGGCCAATCAGCAACCCCCATAAATGTTCTGATGATATACTCGCCAGACGAAATAAGCATGAGAATTTGTGATTGAGCGACAGAAAAGGGGGAATAAGTAAATAAATAAATCGAAATAAATAAAGTGACGAAAGGTAAAACGAAAACAAGAAATTGTAAAAATGAGCAACACAAAAACTGAAGGGAAAAGGGACTTATATTTATGACTGAGATGCAAGGGTAAAATGAATATATATATATATATATATATATATATATATATATATATATATATATATATATAGTTCAATGAAAAATCAAAACAAATGAAAGTTTTTGCTTTTGTTTATTCATTTCGGAACGGTATTATTATTACAACCATTGGTTTCTTGCTGAAAGCATTCATCAGGTAAAACGAAACGGTCCCTTTGAAAATGACAGAAATGGTGTAAATGGTCAAATGTGTGCGTTTTTTTTTAACTGTATTCTCGTGTTTGCGTGTTTGCGTGAATATCCTCATGGCACACATTTGTTTTGATTTTTCATTGAACTATCAACGCTCTATCACAGATATTGAGCACTCTTCTAATAACACTGTACGTTGGATTACTATTACTTTTTCTAGTATACTAGTGCCAACCATACACATTAATATATATATATATATATATATATATATATATAAAGTGGAATATAAATAAGTTCAAAATGGACGAAGAATCTGGGATTGGCAAGCTGGTGTAGTGGTTAGAATCTCCGCCTGTCAGCTTGGCAGTTGAGGTTTCGAGTCACATATGGAGCAGTCTCCCATGTCAATAACCTTGCTGATGAGACCTAATAGGTCGAAATGTACATTCATATATATATATATATATATATATATATGAATGTTAAAGATCTCAGTAAAGAGAACGTTAAAAACACAACAAAAATAATGATAAAAACAGATTTTTTTGAAAAAGGACAGATCTCTGTACAAAATATCAAGATCAAAATGAATATTCATCATTTTGAATTTTTCTTTTCTTTTATTTTTCACTTTTTCATTATAACCAACAAAGTTTTCCATCATCTATTACACACACACACACACACACACACACACACACACGCGCGCGTGCACCCCCCCACACATATATATATATATATGTATATATATAAATATACACAGACACAGACACACAGACATACACACACACACACACACACATATATATATATATATATATATATATATATACACACACACACACACACACATATATATATATATATATATATATATATATATATATATATATATATATTTAAATTCTGGAGGAAACCGTCATGCAATGGTTATTGTCATAGAAAACGGACACAGCGACACGAGACGACACTGAACGAGGCCGATTGAATTTTACATGGCGCTAATACCCTTAGGAAACGTATGCATTTACATATTCTCCTTCCTGCTATGGGTAAACAGTAGTACAGACTGGATTCTTAAACCTTGGTATGGCAACCGGTTTAGGAAAATGAAAACTCTGAATTCAAACCTTAAAAATTAATCTTGTGCCATATCCTTCTCATACGAAGAGGTGGTAAATATATTTAGCTGGTTTGAATTCAGAATTTTCCTTCTCTTAAACGGGTTGTTGCACTAATTTTAAAGAGTCCATTTGGCGCTATAACTGGGAGAGAGAAGAGAGAAGTCCTAGACTTTCTTATGCTTCATCCAGGATTTGAACTTGGATCGCTGAATCCAATTCCTAAGACGATAATCGTTACGTCACATAAATGTGCGTATATACATATAGGAATATCATAAATTCATCCGACAGAGCCGGTTCCGTGAGTATTTTGAATTATTCATTTTACCACATGTCACGTAGTAATAATTCAATCCTACACCTCTGACCCATAAATCTAATACCTTTAAAGCCCTCGTGGTGTTAGACATTTAAACAAATATTGCTTATATTAAATTATTTGATAAATGTCTCAACGGTTGCTAGAATTCGCCCCATCGAACAGATAGTTGATGAAAATTGGGAAATAGGACCACTGTAGAGTTTAGCGGCTTTCCATGAACCTGTGTTGGATATATATTTACCAACCCCTCCGCACAAACAGAATTTGGCACAAGGTCAATTTCTTAAGTGGAGTTTAACAGGTTTGAATTCAGAGTTTTCCTTCTCCTAGACTGATTACCTAGCCATGGTTAAAGGGCACAGTCTACCTTGCTATTTACCCATAACTGGAGGGAGATTTGGATTCCTACCTTTCCCAAGTGCCATGTGAAATGTAAACAGTTTTCGTCCAGGAATTAAATTCGGGTCGACAAATCCGTTTCCAATGACTCTAACCATTACGCCACACGCTTCCATACTTGTGTTGGATAAGGGATCAGAGGGGGGGGGGCTCGTCTATAGACACTGTGAAAATACAGCAACCCCCTGCATACAGGAATAATCATCACAAAGAACTATATTCGTAGCTTAAATTAAATTAATGAGTTGATATTTGTATGTATTGGTCTAACTGCTCCGGGGGTAGTCCTCTTGAAGAAGTGGCTAACGTGCTGGACTGCGACATCATAGTGAACGGGATCGAACTCTAGTAACGCTATTGCGTTCACTTTCGGACTAATACCATTGGGAAAGGTATGAATATCCTCATGGAACACATTTATGGGTTAAATAGTACCGGTACCGTTCCTCTATAAGGATAGTTTCAGCATTAACTAACCCACGAAGGTTGGTATGTCATTAAACAAAGAAACCTAACCATCTCCTCTACCACGAGCAGAAAGCGACACAAGGCCAATTTGTAAGCAGAATTTAATAGGTTTGAATTCAGAGTTTCCATTAGTATGGTGAAGAGATGGGAGCGCGAAGTGAAATGCAAGCCTCACCGTTCGGGTTACCAAATACATTCCCTACAACGATAACCGTTATTAAACGCGCGCATCACCATGTTGGTTTATATATATATATATATATATATATATATATATATATATATATGTGTGTATGTGTGTGTGTGCGCGTACGCTCGTGTGTGTGTACAGTGGGGTGAAACAAATATTCGTACACATACAAATTTTTAATCTATTGTATTTCTAACTAATGTATAAACATAAATTTTCATATAATTCATATAATTCACTGTACACTGTACGTAATAACTAAAAAAAACAAAACAACAAAAAACAAAAAACAAAACCAAAACCAAGTCAGTTCTCAAATTTAAATCAAATCGAGAATCTGTGGCGGTATTTGAAAATTCAAATCCAATTGAGAGATCCCACAAACGAAGGTGAATGGAACAAAATACCAACTAAAATTTGCAAATCATTAATTGAGAACTATAAGAAGAGGTTGGTTTCTATAGAAGTGAATAATGGGTTTCTACAAAGGATTACATAAAGATTATATATTCTTTTTGGTGGTGTACGAATATTTTTTCAGACATTATTTCTATTAAATAATTTTTTCTGTTTTCTATACATATTTAGTATTATGCTTCTGCGTACAGTTAATTATGAAAAATATGTTTTCATTAGGTGGAAATGAAATAAATTAAAAATTTGTATGTGTTCGAATATTTGTTTTCCTCCATGTTATATATATATATATATATATATATAATATATATATATATATATATATATGTGTGTGTGTGTGTGTGTGTGTGTATATATATATATAGTATACATAAATTAGAAATATTATATCTATATATCTTAGGCTTTTATAAACTCATTTATTTCCCCCTCTCTCTGTCTCTTTCTCTGTCTCTCTGTCTCTCTCTCTCTCTCTCTCTCTCTCTCTATATATATATATATAATGGATTTTGCATTATAGTTTTTTGCAACACCAAGGTTTTGGTTTTGAATTCATATCACAGGACTATAAAAATGTTTTCAAATGCCTTTAAAGTAATAAATAATTCATCATTCGCATCTGATGAGTCGGAAGAGTTAGACACTTTGTCTAAGCTCCCTGAAATAGACTATAATGCAAAATCTCTAAGTCTTTTGCTAATTCTTTACTTATAAATTTGCTCTGTGACTCTAACATTAAGAGCACACATTGAGCTCTCAAACTGCGACAGGTTTTTAAAAAAACTCTTGTGTCGTAAGGAAGATTTCTTCTCTGTACTTTTGGATATATATATATATATATATATATATATATATATATATATATATATATATATATATATATATATATGTGTGTGTGTGTGTGTGTGTGTGTGTGTTTATGTGTGTGTGTTTATTCGTGTGTGTGTGTGCGCGCGCATATAATAAAATATGTTGATATGCATAAATGTATCAGTTATAGCTTATTACCCATTACACCATGAAAGGATGCCCTAAATTTATGAGTAGTATAGAAAATAATATCTCAATGCTAACATTTTGGACGTTGAGCACTGTATTTTTTCCAAGTCATCCATTTCGGCAAATTTCCCGATGTTCCTTATTTTTGTTCTTTTTTTTTTCTGGAAGTTGATTCGCAAGTTTAACAGAAGTTGCTAACGCGTTGACAGATTTATTAGAAACTGCTTCAATGTTAATATCTCACCGATGACAAGGAGCTTCTACCGTTCGTCTCCCGCATTTTTCTTTCATCATTACACAAACCAGACGCCCTTCAAATACTAAAACAGTCAGACCTGTTTATGGACGGAAAAGACGTAAAATATCCCGTCCAGGTTTGAACGAAAAGTAGGGAACTATCTTTTAGAAGCATAGACATGACTTGTAAACGAAAGTATATACAAGGTGTGTCAAAAAAGTATCGAGATTTTTTGTACTTTTTGACACATCTTGTATTCTGAAGAAAATAACGTTCCATTCGTTCTTCATTTCTATCTTGGTAAATACAGCTTTAAACTTGGTACTTTTTTGACACACCTTTTTAGACACACTATTCTGGAAAAATAATGATGGAACGTTACTTTTTCCGAATACAAGTTGTATAAAAATGTACACAAAATCTCGATACTTTTTTGACACATCTAGTATATATATATATATTATATATATATAATATATATATATATTTAACAAAATTAGGTATGACTTTAATTAAGCACATATTCTCCCACAAATTGTCGGCCTTCGGCATTTTCAAACACACTGTTTGACTACTTCATATATATATATATATATATATATATATATATATATATATATATTATGATGGACTCTCCCGTCGATTTCGACGTATGAGTGTTCATACAATGAACGTCCACACAGTGATTTATTTATAGTGGTGAAGGCTTGTGTTGGACCATCCACACATTTTGGCACAGTCGATATGAAAGAATTGGTGCATCAAGAGTTGCCACAAACCCAATCAACGACCGACTTCAGGAAATTTGAATTCAGAGTTATCCCTCTCCTAGACTGGTTACCTACCCAAGGCTGAAGGGCCCAGTCTACCCTACTATTTAACCCATAGCTGGAGGGAGAATATATGGATTCATACCTTTCCCAAAGGTATTAGCGCTATGTGAAATGCCATCAGCTTCGTCTAGGAATTGAACTCGAATCGACGAGTCCATTTTCCACGACTCTAACCACTAGCTATATATAGAGAGAGTTTTGCCTTGACTTACGAGTTTAAGTCTTTCTGTTCATAACTCAATGTCGTCGTATATTAAATCAAATTTCCCCATTGAAATAAAACCGAAATGCCATTAATCCATTTCAGTCCCCAACAAAAAGAATAATCTTTTTGCTACATCTTTTTATCAGAAGAATAGCACTGTATGGTATAAAAACATTATAGAATAGAATGTAATGAATTATGTGCTGTAATATTTTTATTTTATTTTCTATTAATAACATGTCACTCATACCTAAGAAAAAGCAAAAAATCGACTGAGTGACAGTTCATAATTAAGAAAACTCGTCAGTTGGTGCTCTCGTATGTCAAAGTACCACTGTATTTATAGATGCATTTTAGTAGTCATGCTAACATCGGAACGACCGTCATAATGTTAAGTAGTCAATACGCATGGCCAATGTGCAATATATATGATATGTACTAAGAAGTGTCGTTTATCATAATTATTATAGGTGATATACCCTATAGACTAATGGAATGCGCCGACGGTTACTATAAGTAACAGGGACAATTATGGCTTGTAGAGTAAGCCAATGCGAGTCAGCTCATAACTCTATTATCGGACGTATTTCCCACTTCTCTGTACTGTAATTGTCTACTCTTTTGTTAATACATTTTCCTAAATTTGTTACCCGTCGTTTTGTTCTTATTTGACCCCTTAAAACCCCACAACAATAATGATAACATATCTAATTTGCACAAAGATTTCAAAATAGGATCTAATAAGCAACTGTCCTGTGTTATTCATTTGTAATTTTATTGTTTTATTTTCACGTATAAAACAATAGTCTAGTGTATATTTTTCATAAGAAAGTCATTACTCTTTTTGTAAAATGAGAAATTAAAAATAATATATGGTAACATTTAATATAGAATCATTCAGATTCTATTGAACGGGGATCGTACTTGAATACAAACATATAAAACCGAAATTAATCATGTTTTTTTATCATTTGTCATGACAATAACAAATTGAATCTTATCTTGAAAAGAAATTATGTCACAGCGAGGCGCGAGTACTACAGCTAGTATATCAATAAGTCCGAATCCTGATGATGTTAAAAATGCTTTAAAAGAATATTTACGTCAAATTCGTTACAGAAAAAAGCCAGCGTGCAAAAGATTAATTTCGTAACTCTGTTAGCCATGTTGATCCGTGTAGTAAAACCATACATGCATGCATGGGTGTGTATTTACCCAAGCCCTCTGTTCCCACCAGGATGCGACACATGGTCAATTTTTAGCGGAGATTAACAGGTTTGAATTCAGACCTCTTTCTCCCAGACCAATTGCAATACTAAGGTTAAAGAGCCTAGTCTGCCCTACTATTTACCGATAGTTGGAGGCAGAATAGTTTCCTTCATACCTTCTTGGTGTCCCCTCGTGATGGAATGGTTGACAAGCCAGTCTTGCAGATCCATTACTACTGAATAGCGAGTTCGATGCTCGCCACATGCCTCATACTTGCGACCTTGTATTACATCCTACTCGTGGCAATACCCACCTTTCCTTAGGCTATTAGCGCTATGTGGAATGCAAACAAGCTTGTCCAGGATTTGAACTCGGCTCATCGTGCCAACTTCCAACGACAATAACCGTTACACAACGAGCGTACGTAGTTAACTTGCTTAGCCGAGTCGCAATATTAGACACACACGCATGTTATAGGGGTTTCAAGATTTTCAAAATTATTGGGTTGTTTAGTAAATTTTATAGGGCTGAATATCTCAGACTGAGGATAGGACCTTTGATATATTTGACCGTTAGTTTATTATTCTATTCCCTTGCCAAGCTATGCTGCCAGCGAAGGCAAACTCTTTGTTGAAAGCAACATTTAGGGAAATCTGCCCTTACCAACTTTATCGGTTATTTTCTTTTTCGATTTCGACTCAAAAGGGAGTTTAATTGAGGGGCAAATCAGAGCGGATCAATTATTCGACAATTTAATTAGATATTACTTCATTAGAACTTGTGCGGATCAGCTTGAAGATCCTTCAAAACAACGTAATTGAATTTTGATCTGTTGAACACAGTGTTTAGTTCCGGACTCGTAATTAATGTCTCAGTTTAAATCGGTAACTTTTCATTAGTTGTTTATTATTATTATTATTATTATTATTATTATTATTATTATTATGTGAGTTTTTCACACCAGCATTCGCTGATGGTATTTCACTGGAGTCTAAGTGACAACAATCTCCTCAGATCTCCAGGACTATTCTGGGTATTCTAGCCGATTGCAGCAATACAGTAATCAGGATGGTCTCAATTCTTCCTCTGATTTCCAGATCCTCCAGTCTTTTTTTCAGGTTTTTTTGGGACCGTTCCAAGTGCACCATCTACAATTGGTATCACTTTCACCCTCATATTCCAGAGCTTTTTCAATTCTCTGGCAAGGTCCAGGTATTTATGCATCTTTTCGTTTTCCTTCAACTTCACCCTGTAATCTGCTGAAACCGCAAATACCACCAGTTTCTAGTTACTCCAGTATTTTTACCAAGCTTTTTGGGACTGTTCCAAGTGCACTAACTACATTATTATTATTATTATTATTATTATTATTATTATTATTATTATTATTATACTTTTTAGTTTTTCACACCAGTCTTAACCGGTGGGTTTCACTGGAGTTTGTGTGACAGCAAGTCTTCCCAGGTTTCCAGGACTCTTCTGAGTATTCTAGCTGGTTTTTACTGTTCTATTGTTTGGATCTCGATTCTTCCTCTGATTTCAAATACCCCCGTCTCTTTTTCAGTCATTTGGTGATCGTTCCAATGCCTCCAGAACTACAAATGCTATCACAGTCACCTTTCAGCTCGCTGTCAAGATCCAGGTATTTGTTTATCTTTTCTTTTGGATTGTCTCGATTCTTCCTTTGATTTCCAATTCATCCAATTCATTCTTTTCCAGAGCTTTGGGGACCGTTCCAAGGGTCCGAATTACAATTGGTACGATCTTCATGTTCCACAGTTTCCTCAGTTCTCTAGCAAAGTCCAATATTATTATTATTATTATTATTATTATTATTATTATTATTTAGCTCAGCCGACAGAACATCCACCTAAGAGCCACAGTAAGTTCAGATAAGTTTACAGATAAACTTTCACTCCAGGTTGACCAGTGACGGGATTCTCGCATTGGTTGAGGAAGTCACGTGATGGGCCAATCTATGGAAAATGTAGGAACAACGCAAGGATTCTGCCAAACACTAAGGAACCCCAAGGATTCTACCCAACACTAAGGAACACAAGTGATATCCACTGTAAAGTGCTCTCACCTGCAGCCTAAAAAATGGCCACAAAAATCGTAACAAGTGACATTTTAATAAGCACTAACTTGTTGGGTCCAATTCTGCTGTCTCGCATTCCACCGTTTTACATTCCGCTGTTTCACATCCCATTGCTTGAAACGTCAAAGAAGAGAAGAGTCAATTTTCCTCTTCCTACTTTCCCAATGATATTCAAATCTGCCAGATCCAGCGTCCTCCCATCTTTGCACGGCTGTCTCGTTCAGCGAGCGTCTTCGTTCGCTGTTGTTTTTATTTTGACTACTTGAATATCCGGCTTCGTCATTCTCTTGTACCTTCTCGCATGCATCCATTTATTTCAATGCGCATATGCTGCTTTCTGGAATCGACTAGAGACCATTTCCAACCGGCATGTCACCTGACTTAGCCCTTCAAACGACAGAATCATGCATATGAATAATGTATATTCAATTACATTGAATATTTTTCAAAATTACATTGCATATATATATATATATATATATATATATATATATATATGCCAAACTTGTTGGTAAATCCTCGCGGTGAGAAAAAAAAAAACAGCGAATAGTTTGATTGTAAAAATAACTACCAAACATTACCCGCGGAGAAAAAAAATTTTTTTGGAAAAAAAGAAAAGACCAAGATAATCGTACCAACCAAAAATAATCTATTGGTACAATATTTGGCCAAAAGAAAAAAAACAATTTATATGTATATATATATAAGATATATATATTCATACAAAACCCCCAGGAAACTAAAGCTAATAAGTAAAAAGTGCTCAATACCTAAGTAGAGCAAATAATGAAGATAAATCTAATGAGTCAGATAAACCTACTAAAAGTTTCGCTTAATGCTCTTCAGGGCTAAGATCCGATATATATTATATATATATATATATATATATATATATATATATATATGTGTGTGTGTGTGTGTGTAAAATCTGTCTGAAGAGGCTAGACTCATTTACTCATTTTGAGTTTCTGGTCGAACTAAAGTATAACAGACAAATAACGGTTTAAGTTTTTCTTCCTCTGAAAGTTAAATATTTCTCTGTATATAATTTATTTATTAGTTATTGTACATTGAGCTCTCTTTAGGGATTTATAAAAATCCTTGTATGAATCTATATGTTTGCACCTACAAGAGCATACAGTATGGTTGTACTGTGAGATTTTGATGATTCCAAATAGAATATTCCCTTAGTTACCAGTCAAGTGAATTATATTACGATATATATATATATATATATATATATATATATATATATATATATATATATTCATGTTGTATTTTAGGGGTCTCCGTATGCTTCTCTCAGTATATATTTTTATATATTTTTTATGTTGAAGTTGGGCGTTATTATGAAGCATTTAAAAATAAATGAAGGAACTAGATGTTTTGGAGTACTGGATTCACTTATTTTTTATTATTTGTTATCATACATTTTCGGGATCGTTAGATTCCCTTCTTCAAATGAACGTCATCCTGTTCAACGGATCTTTTGTACTTGTTGTTATTGACAGCGGCAGCGTCTGTAAAATATTTATAATAACGGAGTATTCCGATATACGTGGGTGAGCAAAAAAGTAATGCCATTTTGTTTAGGACAGGTATAATTACCAACAGAGGAACATGTATCATACATCGAAATGAAGATTGTCCTCATCCACACTTCTCCACATAGTCACTGTTTCTCTGAATAGTAATGTCCCACCTTCGAATGAGAGCATGTATCCCTGTCCCGTAAAATTCTGTTGACTGTTCTTTGAGTCACTTCTCCACTACAGATTTCAATTCCTCGTCACTGGAATAATGTTTGTCCCCTCTTCGGTCCCATTAAAGAGGATTTTAGAGACTGTAGCTGTATTTTGCAAGAAAGATATTAACAATGAATTGATCGGAGGAGCCTCTCTGACCACCTGTCTAGCCCCAGGGAGCTAAGTCTTGTGCGTCTGGAGGGTACTGCACTTGTTCAATCCTGCGTTTCACCAAAAAACCGTTATCACAGTTTTATTTTAACTGGCAGTAACTAGTCTTCGTGTAGACTTCTAAACAGCAGTGTAGACGTCTGTATATAATCATATTAATATATATGCACACCTTTCATTTTAATTTTAAATTCTAAATAAAAAAAAACAAAAAAAAAAAAAACTTGAGCCTTATGAAGCCTACATAATAGTAAACTATTTCCCCAAGTCTGGAAAATAATTGAATGAAATATTTATTAATTTTTAGAATAAATCTGAGATCGAACCCGAAGCCATCTCCCGTACGCCAGCCCGATATAATTCCTCGTTACTGGAATAATGTTTGTCCCCTCTTCGGTCCCATGAAAGAGGATTTTAGAGACTGTAGTCGTATTTTGCAAGAAAGACATTAACAATGAATGAAATGTTTATTAGATTCAAAATAGTCCTTACGGCATTCATCACATATTCAGGCGAGTTTTCCTTTGATCGAAATACCTATATTGATATGGTGTTAAACTGCGACATCGTATTTCTATTAATGTCTCAATGTCCTCAAACCTTACCCTCAAAATAAATTTTCATTTAATTGATGAAAAAAAAAATCACAAGGAGGTAGGTCGGTTGGGTGGAATTTACGGCATGTCAACCCTTGTTGGGTTATTTTATACCGAATACATTGTTTTATTCATTCTTGATGTTTACTGAAAACATTTTAAAACTGATTTTTAAAAACATATTTCTATTAACTTATTTCCTTCTATTTAACCCCTAGATGTGACTCTAAGAGGCACTACCAATCCGGGCCACAGTGGAATTTGGAGTAATGGCGAGGAAAGGGTACTCAAAATTCCTCAGAACTCCAGAATTGGAACTGCACCATGAGATGCAGTTTAACGTCATGCACAGAACACTAAGACCCTCAGGTACCGCCTTCTAGCACATATATGATAAAACAGTTGTGGGTTTGCCATAAGAGCAATAGGGTCGGGACCGTCATATACGTGCTAGGGCTTAAGTTGACCAGCCGGAGGAGCCTCTCTGACCACCTGTCTAGCCTCAGGGATCGAGGTCTTGTGCGTCTGGAGGGTACTGCACTCGTTCAATCCTGTGTTTCACAAAAAACCTTATCATAGTTTTATATTAACTGACAGTAACTAGTCTTCGTGTAGACTGCAGTGTAGACGTCTGTATATAATCATATTAATATATATGCACACCTTTCATTTTAATTTTAAATTCTAAAAAAAAAAAAAAACATGAGCCTTATGAAGCCTACATAATAGTAAACTATTTCCCCGAGTCTGGAAAATAATTGAATGAAATATTTATTAATTTTTAGAATAAATCTGAGATCGAACCCGAAGCCATCTCCCGTACGCCAGTCCGATAAAAACCAGGCAGTAGGTATATCCCCAAACCGTTTGCCACGTGACAAAGACTGCAAGTATAGAGCATCCAGCGAGGATCGAAATCGCTATTCAGTAGTAATGGACCTGCGAGAATAGCTTGCTAACCATTACACCACGAGGGGACACCCATGTAAACAAGTCAGAAAATAAAAGATAAAAACAAATAAAACGTCATTTAAACACGAATAATTATCATAAACATTAACAAAAGCGACATTACGTGTTTTATTTCTTTAATTATAACCATCTTACAACCAGCATATAAAATGGATAATTACTGGTCGTTTTAATAATACGTATTGGTTTGTGTTTGATGCAGACTAATTCTGACAGTGATATTAACAAGTAGTTTAAATATAGAAATAGGTCTTTACCCAACCCATTGACAACGGTAGGATGTGGCTCAAGGACGCAAGTACGGGGCGTCCAGAGAGAACCAGACTTGCTATTAAGTAGTAATGGATATGATGTGACGCCTTGGTTAAAATATAGAAGTAAGCATTTACCAAACCCGTTCGCTAAGCGCAGGATGTGATACAAGTTTATAAGTATGGAGTATCCAGCGGGGATCTAGTAGTATTACATAATGGGGTGATGTGGAGCCATGAGTGTAACTTGATATGTAAATTATCACGGAATGTTTTTAGCAATAATTTTGAGTTAGATGAGAATGGAAAAGTTTAATGATGAATCAGTATAGCCACATGCTATTGTTTCATTGGATGAGCCGATGAGACGTAGCGAAGTGGCAGAGGGAGGAGTGAGAGGTGAGAGAAAGAATTGAGTCTGGCAGGATGTGCTGAGAGGAAGACATGAATTTCTTGCTCTCAGCAGTTGTGACTTTGGGGGAAATAAAATGAGAAAAGAAGCGGCCTTGAGTTATTACTAAAAACTCTAAATGGCACAAAGCAAAATATACCTCAGACCCTAAGTTGGTTTCCAAATTCCAGACGTCATAGAATTGTCAGTGACCTGAACAGCAGCCTAGCAACCAGGATTCCAGCCGCTCCGATGTAGAACTGGCCGAGTGATAAGTATGCAAATATTCCTACTATTAACATATCATCACTCCATTCGAATTTAGAGTCGTAAAGGAATACACTTTTAACACGTCATCTCTCCATTCGGAAATGAGTGCCAGAACGTAACAAGCGTTGACACGTCATCTCTCAATTCAGAAATAAGTGCCAGAACGTAACGAGCGTTGACACGTCATCTCTCCATTCGGAAATCAGTGCCAGAACGTAACGAGCGTTGACACGTCATCTCACCATTCAGAAATGAGTGCCAGAACGTAACGAGCGTTGACACGTCATCTCTCCATTCAGAAATGAGTGCCAGAACGTAACGAGCGTTGACACGTCATCTCTTCATTCGGAAATGAGTGCCAGAACGTAACGAGCGTTGACACGTCATCTCTTCATTCGGAAATGAGTGCCAGAACGTAACGAGCGTTGACACGTCATCTCTCCATTCGGAAAATGAGTGCCAGAACCTAACGAGCGTTGACACGCCATCTCTCCATTCGGAAATGAGTGCCAGAACGTAACGAGCGTTGACACGTCATCTCTCCATTCGGAAATGAGTGCCAGAACGTAACGAGCGTTGACACGTCATCTCTCCATTCGGAAATGAGTGCCAGAACGTAACGAGCGTTGACACGTCATCTCACCATTCGGAAATGAGTGCCAGAACGTAACGAGCGTTGACACGTCATCTCTCCATTCGGAAATGAGTGTCAGAACGTAACGAGTGTTGACACGTTATCTCTCCATTCGGAAATGAGTGCCATAACGTAACGAGCGTTGACACGTCATCTCTCCATTCGGAAATGAGTGCCAGAACGTAACGAGCGTTGACACGTCATCTCTCCATTCGGAAATGAGTGCCAGAACGTAACGAGCGTTGACACGTCATCTCTCCATTCCGATAAGGAGAGCGTAGTGTGACAATAGTAACGGATCTGCAAAACAAACTGCCTAACTATTACACAAAGATGGGGATGCACGAGTGGGTATTTACCCAAAACGTTAGCCATGGGTAGGATGTGACACAAGGTCGGAACTATGAGCATCCAACGAGTATCGAACTTGCTATTCAGTAGTAATGGATCCGTGAGAATAGCTTGCTAACAATAGGATGGAACGCCTTTTATCTACTCAACCTGTTCGATACTGGTAGGATGTGACACCAGATTGATAGTATGGAGCATCGAACGGGGATCGAACTCGTTATTCAGTTGTAATGGATATGCGAGACAAGCTTGCTTACCGTTATATCACGATAGGACGCCTCAGTTTAAATATAGAAATATGCAATTCAATTTAAATGACACGTCGCAGATAACCCCTCCCCTAAAGAATAAAAACATTTAAATGAACATTGCTGTACATTGCTGTTGTTGGGAATATTATTTTTGTTTATTTTCGAGTTTCAGACTAATTTTATCTAATTAGAGATATTTTGTGCTTGAATTGCGATATTTTTTTCGTTAATTACTTTTGCATTCATATGTCGATAATCAATACAGTGGAGTAATCAAGAACTATTTTTTTTCTCGAAAGATAACTTTTTGCATAGGGTCGGGTTAACTCAGTCGGTAGAGCGTTCGGCTAGAAACCACAAGGTTCCTAGTTCGATATAGGCCCTCGCCAACTCAGCGTATGAGCAGCACAGAGATCTGTGCGGTAAAGTAAGGAGCTGATGGTAGGTGTGGCGCTGCATCTCAGATGTTAAAACAATCTCCTTGGTTTAGCGCTAGTTAAAAGGGGATAGACTCCCTCGCTGATTGGCTAATACCGATTTTAGGCCACCCCGACTTATATATATATATTATTAGTAGTGAATTCGATTGCGATTGAACGCTCTATGTGCATAGCCTTGTACCAAGCTAAGTTCAGTTTATTAAATGATTATAAATGTAAAGTAAATTAAAGTCGTCGGGGTGGCCAAAGTCGGTATCAGCCAATCAGCGAGGGAGTCTATCCCCTTTTCACTAGCGCTAGACCAAGAAGATTGTTTTAGCGTCTGAGGAAAGGTCAAAGGAAAATAAAAGATTGTAATATATATATATATATTATATATATATTATATATATATATATATATATATATATATATAAATATATATATATAATATATATATATATATATATATATATATATATATATATATAAACAGCGTCTTTTTCTTTTTACCCTTGCATCTCAGTCATAAGTCCTCTTTCCCTTCAGTCGTTTTGCTGCTCATTTTTACAATAATTTACATAAATCAGATATCTATTTAATTATAAATATTCTACAATAGGGTTATAGGGTTAGGGTTAGGAGTTAGGGTTAGGTTTAGCAGTTATCATTATAGCCTTATAATATGTTTTTTTATGGTAGGCCACATACTATAAGAGAGACATGATTTCGCAGGCCACATTCAAAAGGTAGGCCACATACTATAATGGTACCGATTTTTTTAATACCAAATAACTGTTAGAACTATTACCGTTTTATTTTGCAAAACACATCTCTAAGATGTGGTTTGATGCATTATCATTGATGTTGATTGTTCATTGTGTGTGTTCATTGATTGTTCATGGGTGTGTTTTTTTTTTGGGGGGGGGGTCTTTTCAACCTCCTACCCCTTCGCTAAATTGACCCGGTCGAGATTGATCACGTCTCAGTCTGCATCCAACAAGGTTGTTTGTCAGAACTTCGCTGTCGGTGTGGCTTATTTTACACCGACTGCATCACTGCATCAGTCGTAAGGCCTCGCCAAGGGATTAATTTGAGTATTACAATAAACTGCAAACGATGGTGAGGCTCCAGTTCTGGAACCTTGTGCGGGGTCATATCTTCGTTACCATTTCTCCCAGGTTTACTCTCAAGCGGTAGTACGCGTTGGGGTCCCGTTATGGGTCAAATAGATTTGTTTGAAAATTAATGCCTGAAACCATATAACTATGTGACATAAAATGTTTGTTATTCTTAAATAGGAATACAAAAAAAGTAAAGTCGTCGGGGTGGCCGAAAGTCGGTATCAGCCAATCAGCAAGGGAGTCTATCCCCTTTTCACTTGCGCTAGACAAAGGAGATTATTTTAGCGTCTGAGGTGGTGCTTGGTGCACCTACCATCAGCTCCTTACTTTACCGCACAGATCCCTGTGCTACTCATACGCTGAGTTGGCGAGGACCGGTATCGAACTAGGAACTTTGTGGTTTCTAGCCGAACGCTCTACCGACTGAGCTAACCCGGCCCTAATAGGAATAGTCACTTGTAACCATATAATTATGTATAAATCATTAGGATTTGATAATAATACTTTAAACCATATACCTATGTGAAAACAAAATATCATTATTCTTAAATAGAAATACTTAATAAATTGCATTAAATAACCCATAATGTTGTTATGCCGTTAAACAAATAAGCCAAACCAGCTGGTCGCTGGGCAGTCCATGACATGCAACACTCCACTTTGACCCTTACTTAAACGAAACGGGCGGTCGGTGATCAATCGGCTGGTCACGACAAGCCCTAGCAACGATATAATTGTATCGAGCCTATTGCTCTTATGACATACATCCAACTCTTTTCATCATGTATATGCTAGAAGGCGGTGGATGAGGGTCTTAGTGTCCTGGGTATGACGTTAAACTGCATCAAGGGGTGAGTTTCCAGTTCTATTGCTCTGGGGGATGTGGAGTATACCTTCATCGTCATTACTTTCAGGTCCACTATGACCCGGAGTGGTAGTACCTGTTAGGGTCCCATCTATGGGTTAAATAGATTAAAAAATGAGGAATAAACCAAAAACGTCTTCGGCATAAAATAACCCTGTATTTGGCATGCCGTAAAATCAAACCAACCAACTAAACTAAATCAAATAAAAAACTGTTCGATTTCTTAGAATTCCCGAAAAATCATATTTATAAAAATAATTCTGAAATTCCAAATAATTTTCTGTTAAATGTGAATTTCAAATGAAAGATTTTTTGAATAGTAGTCATGATTGCTGCAAGAGTATTTTAATTACGAAATTTCCCGGGGGAATATCAGTTGTTCATTTTTTGCGAGGACCTTAGATTAGCCGCAACAAGTTCTGCTAGAAAAAAAAAAGCCAAAATATCATACTATATTTGACGCTAGGAATAAAATTTCGCCTTGACAGATTTCGTTAAATCATTTGGAAATGATATATAGTCTTTCTACCAACTTGCATAGAATGGAAATATTTTTTCATAAAAAACCCTAAAAAACATGCTCTAATGTATATTACTTTAAATGTCGGCACGGCTCATCACCTGCTGAGGGTAAAAAGCCTTCCAAAAAGGGGTGTCCTGTGCATTACTCATAATGCATCTGGTGGTGAGGGTCCAATTCTGGAGATCTGGGTAGTGTGTTATCTTCACTCCATTACAGCAAGTCTCCTCGGGTCTCCAGGACTCTTCTGAGTATTCCAGTCGATCTCAATAATGCTATAGTCTGGATGGTTTCGATTCTTCCTCTGATTTCCAGTTCATCCAGACTCTCTTCCAGACCCCTGGGGACTGTTCCCAGGGCACCAATTGTTATTTATTATTATTATTATTATTATCATTATTATTATTGAACGGTACCCAAGAGTTTGGAAAAGAAACGAGAGGAATTAGAATCGAGACCACCCAAACAACAACATTGTTAAGATCAGCTAGAATACTCAGATGAGTCCTGGAGACATGAGGAGACTTGTTGTCACTCAGACTCCAGTGAAAGACCATCAGCTAACGCTGATGTGAAAAACTCAAAAGGAGTGAAATAATAATAATAATAATAATAATAATAATAATAATAATAATAATATTTCTATTTAAAAAAAATCAGTATAAATTAAAAAAGAATAGAAGAAAGATTTAATATATTCAATTCTCATTGTTTTTTCAGCATTTGCTATATCGTGTCAAATGAAGGGAGCACACACACACACACACACACACACACACACACACACACACACACAGAGACACACACACACACACACACACACAACACATATATATATATATATATATGTGTGTGTGTGTGAAAAACATGTGCGTGTGCGTGCGTGTGTGTGTGTGTAATAGGTGAGGAAACTCGTAAGACAATTCATCACAGAAATGCTGTTAAGTTTCTTTGTTTATAGTAACAAACTTTGTAAAGAACTATCGTCTTTTATAGAGAAAAGGAGTTTTAACGAAACATCAGACTACATAGGCAGAAAACACACACACACTCACACACACACGCATACGCATACACGCGCACACACACACACACACACACACACACATAAAACAAACGCGCGCGCACACATACGCACGCACACACACACACACACACACACACACACATGCAGAGACAGACACAGACAGACAAAAACACACAGAGACAGACAGACAGACAGACAGACAGACAGACAGACAGACACACTACTAGAATAAAACCATTATTCACCCACTTGATGACAATCAAAGAAAATTAACACTAAATTGTTTTGAACTCATTGGAAAAAAAACCCAGTAATAGAATTCAAAACAAATAAACGACCTTAATAAATTTAATTAGAAAAATATCGACAACAATTTGCTATTTAAAAAAAAAAAAGATATGGTAGCCAAAGTTTTAATTTCTCGTTCACTTATATTGATTCTTCAACAATTTAGAAGCACGTGACCTTTATTGTAAATGGCACATACAAACACACGAAAAAAGTACTGAACTCGAGCATGCGCGCTCCCCTTTTTGTTTTCTAGTCCGATCACCATGGTTACAGACCAAGATGTTGCATCGGATTATCGAATATCATAGAATTAATAATGGTTAAATTACACAGTTTGCATTTATGCATTTGTCCAACCCCTCCATCACGAGGAGGATGTGGCACAAGGTCAATTTGTTAAACAGGTTTGAATTCCGGAGTTTTTTTCCTCCTAGACCGGTTGCCATACCAAGTTAAAAGATCCATTTTAGCCCTTCTATTTATGCCAAGATGCAGGGAGAATAAATGTATTCTTACGTTTCCCAAGAATATTAGCGCTATGTAAAATGCAAACAGTCTCGTCCCGGATTTAAACCCGGGTCGCTGTGTCTATTTTCAATGATGATAACCATTACGCACCAAGTGCCTTCACAGTTGCATTTATGTCCCATCCTTGTAATAGATAGATATCGATACAAGAGTATGCCACGTATGGTATCAAGCCCTAGCAACTATATGATTGTCCCGACCCTATTTTCTCTTATGACAAACCCCCAACTTTTTAAATCATAAATTACAATTCTGGAGGTTTGGGGAATGTAGAGTAACCTTTCATTGCCATTACTCCCAGGTCCACTCTGACTCGATTCAATTCGATTCAACAACTTGTAACCGACATATATACTTCATGGCTAGAGTTGTAGGAAATGGACTCGTCGACCCAAGTTCAAATCCATGGACGAGGCTGTTTGCATTTCACATAGCGCTAATACCCTTGGGAAAGGTATGAATCCAACTATTCAAATACCATTGAATTCAACTATTATCCCACCAACTATGGGTAAACAATAGGGCAAACTGGGCTCTTTAACCTTGATTGGATAACAAGTCTAGGAGAAGGAAAACTCTGAATTCAAACCTGTTAAACTCCGCTTAAGAAATTGACCTTGTATCACATCCTGCTCATGTAGAGGGGTTGGTATATATATATATATATATATATATATATATATATATATATATATACTTCATGGTGAACAGCTTCTCAGGCCGGAAGCCATTGTCAGTTCCCAAATACGTGTTTTCGCTTTCGAAACTGTCAAAGGACATAGAAACTGTGGATTTGATCTTTCTAAAGGAAATCCTCCTTTTCTGTTAATTCTATTGGTTAAAATCAATAAAGTGTTTTTAATGGAAATCCTAGTGAGCATCTTCAAAGCGTGTTAGAGTGAATTGTAAGATAAGCAGTGGATAAAGAAGGCTTTTTCTTCTCGCTGACTGACCAATTATGAACCGGTTATTAATGATAAGAGGACAGTGAATAAATATAGAAAAGACTCTGCCAGAAATTTTCAAACTTGGTAAGACATGAATTTGGCAATTTTACGAAGAGTGCAGGTGGGTGGAAAAGATTTTGGGGGAAAGAAAAGAAAAAGGAAAATGTAAGGAGAAATGAAGATATAGTAGTATTAGAGAGAGAGAGAGAGAGAGAGAGAGAGAGAGAGAGAGAGAGAGAGAGAGAGAGAGAGAGAGAGAGAGAGAGAGTAATGAAGAACAGAAGAAAAGAAACAACAAAGGACAAACAATGTAAAGAAAAATGTTGTAAAGACTGAACGAAAGAAAGAAAGACAGAAAGAGAGAAAGAAAGAAAGACGAAAAGAAGAACTGAAGATATAGTAGTATTAGAGAGAGAGAGAGAGAGAGAGAGAGAGAGAGAGAGAGAGAGAGAGAGAGAGAGAGAGAGAGTAAAGGAGAAAGAAAGAAGAATGAAGAACAGAAGAAAGAAAGAAAAAAAAAAAAATAAAAAAGAAGGAAAAAAGGAAAAACAATGTAAAGAAAAATGTTGTAAAGACTGAACGAAAGAAAGAAAGAAGAGAAGAGAAAGAAAAGGAAGAAGAGAAAGAAAAAGAAAGAAGAAGAAAGAAACGGAAAGAAGAACAAAGGTGAAGGTTGTTAGTAAGAACAAGGAAGGAAGGAGGAGGAGAAGGAATGAACGATGAGCAATTTAAAGAAAGAAAAAAAGGGAAAAAAAGAAAGACAAATAGACTGAATGAATAGATAAATAGATAAATAAATAAAGACAGAGAGAAAGAAAAAAAAAACGAACAGGAAGATAGAAAGAAAAGAAAGAGAAAATGAAAGAAAGAGAAAATGAAAGAAAGAGAAAGAAAGAAAGGAAAAGTGAAAGAAAGAAAGGAAAGGTGAAAGAAGAAAGAAAGGAAAGGTGGAAAAAAGAAAAAGATAGATGGAAAAGAAGAAAGCAAGACAGAAAGAGATAAAAAAGAAAGGAAGAAAGGAAGGAGGGAAGAAAAGAAGAATGAATGAAAGAAAAAGGATTAAAAGAAAAGAAGATTAAAGAATAAGGAGACAAAAATGATTTTAAAAAATGAAGCAAAAAGGAAGAAATACAAAAAAAAAAAAAAAAAAAAAAAGAAATAAAGATGGAAGAAAGAATGAAGAGAAGGTGAAGTAATGGTTAACAAGCCAGTTTTGCATTCGTTTACTGCTGTAGTGATTTCCATCTTGGCACTGTTTCGTATTTATAGCTTAGTAAGTACGTATTCACCCAACCCCTCCACCACGGGCAGAGTTGACACAAGGCGATTTTTTTTAGGTGCGTGGTATAATGGTTAGAGTCGTAGGAAATGAACTCGTTAACCCGAGTTCAAATCCTTGACGAAGCTACAGTTCACACAGCGCTAATATCCTTGATCCAGCTTAGAGTGCATTGGCTCTGCGAATAGTCCTTGGCCAATTGGTATTTACCCAACCCGTTCTCTACGGAAGGGTGACACAAGGTCGCAGTATGGGGCACTCAATGAAGATCAAATTCGATTCAGTAGTGATAGATAAGCTCTTTGTTCATTTTGAAAGTATGGGGTAGATCGGACTTTATTCGTAGTAATGGATCCGCAAGAGTAGCTTGCCACTCGGCGTATTGGCCTGTTGTTGTCTATGCAAGTCACTTTACTGAACAAATCTGAGCTGTGTTACTCATGCGATGAGTCTCAAATTAACCTTGTGGTTTTTAGGTTGATACTCTAGCGACTCTAAACATCTGATCTTGCAAAACATTATTATTGTATTCATTCGATTTTTCGCACCTTTGCTACTCGGCTCAAGTTTATTTACCATCATAAAGGCAGACAAAAAAAGACAGACTTTGATGATATGCAGGGGGTGGAGTAGTAGTAGTTGTAGTAAGAAGAGACATATAGATAGAACGAATAAAAAGAGGGGTTATTTCCTATAAGTCTAACATAAACAAAGGGGAACCACTCCTGACTGATAAATTATTTATTTATTTATTGATCTACTAGGAAAAAAGAAGACGGGGTTAGGGTTAGGGTTAGGGTTTAGGGTTAGTTTAATGGGAAAATAAATAATTTATCAGTCAAGAGTGGTTCCCATTGTTTATGTTAGACTTATAGGAAATAACCAAAGAGGGTTTATAAATTACAAGAACCGGCTACTCGGCGTCGCATGGGTATAGGGTGGTTTTAAAAGCTGGTCTCTCAGATCCATTATTATTGAATCACGAGTAGGATCCGCGCAGGATGCTCCATTAAAATCCTACGTAAAAAAGATCTTAGCCGCTCTGAAAATAAAAATTAATGTCTACTATTTAAAATATCAAATGTAAAAAATGCCATGCTGTTATTTAAATTTTATTTTTTAAAATTATCTTCACAAATATAAATAAAATCTTCATTATTTTGCTCAAAAACCAAGATCAGGTGATAGTGAATGTGTCATCAGCCACATATCACCCGAACCATCCGAGTAAGACGGACAAGACACGTGGGACACTGCTGGAGAAGCAAGGACGAACTCATAAGCAACGTCCTCCTGTGGAAGTCAGCACATGGACATGCCAGTGTGGGCCTACCAGCAAAGACGTATATTGATCAGCTCTGTGCGGATACAGGATGCTGCATAGCGGACCTCCCGGGATGATGAGCGATAGGGGCGGATGGAGAGAGATTGTCATGGATATCCGCGCTGACAGCGCGACATGATGATGATGATGATGATGATGATATATTTACTTTTTCATTAATCGTTTTATTTTTGTAGTTTCCTCCGGACGTACATACCACAACAGTCCTTTAGAATCGGCTACCCGGCATTGCCTAGGTAGAGGGGGTATGATAAAAAGTTAGTCTCGCAGATCCATTGATTGTTTTGGTCTTACATAATTGATTTATGTTTTAATCATGAACGCCAACCAATGACTTTCCCTTCTCTACTATTCAAATTCTAATTTTTAAATATTTTCCAGACATAAATAAAATCTTCATTATTTTTGCACAAAAAGCAAGCTCTGGTGATAGTGAATGTGTATATATATATTTCATCATCATCATCATGTCGCGCTGTTGGCACGGATATCCATGACAATCTCTCTCCATCCGTCCCTATCTCTCATCATTCTCGGGAGGTCCTCTATGCAACATCCTGTATCCACACATAGCTGATCAATGTACGTCTTCGCTGGTCGGCCCACACTGGCGTGCCCATGTGCTGACTTCCACAGGAGGACGTCGCTTATGAGTTCGTCCTTGCTTCCAGCAGTGTCCCGTGTGTCTAGTCCGTCTTACTTGGATGGTTTGGGTGATATGTGGCAGGTGGCCTTACAGCTGCTTTCTCGTGGGGTGCTTTTTCATGTCTTGTTCCACGACTTGTTCACATTGTCGTTAATTGTTTTACTTTCGTAGTTTCCTCCAGACATACATACACACAACTGCCATTTATATATGAATTGATAATTGTCTACTTTGTGTCTGAGGACATTGCATCGCAGCAATATTCCCGCCATAAGCCAACCGTAAAAATTGGGTGATTGGCATTTCTCTCGGAAAGAATCGGCCCAGGCCATTGCATGGTCACCTGACCGATCTTCTTTGAAATCGCTCCAATGCGGCTCAATTATCTCGCCGGTATTTAACCACCTCCTCAGGGGCTGGTGGTAATGGTGATGGTGCAGAATGGGAGACAAGGTTGCTTTAATGTAAGAACCTATACACGTACCTGTCGGCAAATAGGGTTTTATGAATATACCCATGCATGAAAAGTTGTCATTATGTGTAGGCATTGACATAACGTAAAACTTATTCTTTCTTGAGAATAATAGGTTTTCAAATAATAATTAAATATAGCAGATTCCGCTTTATCGGGCTATCAGTTATTAGAACCACCTATACAATAGGTATTTGTCTCATACCCCACTTGTATGGACTGGGCACAAGGCCTCGTTTTAATATGGGCCCACCCACAAGCCGAAGCCATGGGTGGGAAAGAACAAAAATTGCGTCGATCCCTTCGGCATTTCCCCTCAAGGGGGGCGCCTCAGGCGCTGGGCAATAAACCCAGCCCTGTCCCTAAGGGGGCAGGTATTGCCTGGGTGGGGAAATCCCCCTGGGATCGACACTATTATTTGTACTTTACCGGTCCAGTGGCCGAAGCACAATACAATAGGACCAATTTTGGAAGAATAGATTAAAATCGCTGAGTAACTTCGCTTATTATGGACATTGCGTTGTTTATTGGGGCCAATCAGCAGTAATTTTACACTGAAAACACCAGTTCCAGCTTGATCATCGAAATTAAGCAGTTATGTGCCTATTCAATACTTAACTGGGTAACCCCTTTAGCAATAGTAGGTACTGTAAGAAATCTGTGTTTGTTTATCTAAAAATGACTTGATTCGGCATTTAATGACTCGAAAAGAGTTGATATGCTGTAAAACAAAACAACCAACCAACGAACCAATCGGCAGTACTATTGAATTAAACTCTTTAAAAATAGAATAAGATAGAATTATTAAATATACAATATTTTGCTCTCAAAATAAAAATCGAATTTCTTAACGCTGATTTGATCTCATTGATCGTTAACCATTACACCTCTTTTTACAAAAAGCAAACTTAGGGTTAGGGTTTAGGGTTAGGGTTTAGGGTTAGGTTAGTGTTAGGTGTTAGGGTTAGTTTAATGGGAAAAAAATAAATAATTTATCAGTCAAGAGTGGTTCCCCTTTATTTATGTTAGACTTATAGGAAATAACCAAAGTGG
>CM042140.1:13495800-13545800 GCA_023376005.1 Doryteuthis pealeii | reverse complement strand
CTTTATGTTGCAAAAAAGTTATGTGTTAGTTTCAAATATGAGCACTTCCGCAACACTGATCTCGGTCACCGAATCATGTATCTATTATTGTAAGAGATTTTGAAAAAAAGACGACATGTTCCAAGTTCGACACCAGAGATTTCGTCTGGTGTCAAACTTGGAACATGTCTTCTTTTGATGAGTCGGGAGAGTTAGACACTTTGTCTAAGCTCCCTGAAATAGACTATAAAGCTAAATCTCTAAGTCTTTTGTTATTTCTTTACTTATATATATATATATATATATATATATATATATATATATATATATATATATATATATATATATATATGCTTCCCACTAGTGCATTGAGTTCTCTGGAAGGGATTTTCGCTGACGGCAGCTGATTATGTGGAAATTGCAAGGTTCTCCTTAAAACGAGTTGATTTCTCTTAGGCAGCCTTTACATATGTACGTATTTGTCAGTAAAAAATTCCCTTCAGATAGTGGGTGTGCTTATAGCCCGGTGGTTAGAGAGCTTCTGACTGATGAAGAATAAGTCGTTTTGGTTCAGGCTTGAGGCATCCTGCAAAGACTAGCCGCACTGAAGAGACGTGATACGTCGGAACAGTACTGTATGTGAATGACGATATATATATATATATATATATATATATATATATATATATATGATGTTGCTGGGAAGTCTACGTATGGTTCTTTATAATATATGTGATATTTGTTGAGAAACTTCTATGGTTGTATTGGAAGCATGGAAAATATAAGATAAGATTAAAGACAACAAAAATTCATTATTTTGAATTTTGGTTACTGTTTCTTATCTTCTATTTTCATGCTTCCAATAAAACCCAAAAAGTTTCACAAAATCCACCACACACACACACACACACACAGACACACACACACACATACAAATATATATATATATATATATATATATATATATATATATATATATATATAACTATAGCCTGGGATAGTCACCGATTCAGCTTTCACTGGAATGGTGCGCCAAATTGCAGTAGTATTAGGAGAGTGCTCGATATAAAGAATAATGCTTTTATATAATATAAGTATAATTAAATAAGTTGTGACTGTTCTATTGCCATCAAATAAATAGATATGTAATACTTTTATATATTTATTTATATTATTATATCATATTAATATATATATATATATGGTTATATATATATATATATATATATATATATATATGATTGATAATTGAATCATATTACCATGACCAGACAACTCAGCAAACATCATTTGCGACATCCGGAGCACTGGACAGCTGTTTCGACCTCCTTTGGTCTCATGAAAAAAAATTCATATATATATATATATATATATATATATATATATATATATATATATAGTTTGCTATTATTTATTAATAAAGGGTATTCGATATCAATGAAAGAGCATATATATCTAAGTTAGGGTAGTGTAGACATAAAGTCAACAACATTTGGTAACTGTTTCTCACTTAAAGCGTTAGCATTTTTTCTGTACATATAACAACGGATGAGAAATAACGATATTCGAAAAAAAAAACAAAAAAAAAAGAAAAAAAAAAAAAAAACAACACAAAAAACAACAACACAAAATCCGTTTAAGAACGGCAGATGAATTAGAGTGCTCAAATGCTGGCAAGTAGAGCAGCATAAAAAACATAATTCTTATTTTACCTTTCTTAGTTGATCTGTAACTATTAGTTTAATATGTTTTATAAACCAACGCTTCCATTAAAAATCAGTTAAAAAAAAGGAACAAAATACAATCCTCAGACTGAAGTTTGTTGAGAATAATCATTTTTTTATCAAATAAATTAAAAATAAAATAAACTAAAACGATTATTTTCCTGTGATTCACATCATATAAGAAAAATTGGCTAATCAACTGAATTTATTGTGTGAGGTATTTTTCAAGTGGGAAGATGTTTGCCCACAAAAAAAAAAAAAAAAAAATCACACCAACCAAAATACAAGAAAATAAATTATGGAATTATTCAGGTGGCAAATTAATATGTCTACACTTAGATATCAATTCACATTTTTTTGTTCACCAATTCATTTTTGAACACAATATGTATCCTGGAATATGCCTAAAATAAATGTATTCCGTGTACAGCGAGTGTACACACACACACACACCACACACACACACACAAATATATATATATATATATATATATATATATATATATAATGTTTTTCCAAGACATACATACTAAGGTAAATAGTAACAACAATAACCAATAATAAAATACAATAATCATTAAAATATATAGTAATACTCTTATACAATATAATATATAGCAACAACAACAATATACAGGGTGGCCAACAAAATATTGAAACATTTTAAGAATTAAGAATTTCCTCGTTTTTAATCTAATTTTTATATTATTTTTCAGATATGTTAAGTTGCAATGTGAAAGAACAAATTGAAATAATAGAATTTTACAATTCAACTGAGAGGTTTATAATTTTGTACAAAAAGAAACTTTTGATGGCATAATAATTTCTAGAAATTCAGAATTCAAATAGCCTCCCCATTCGCTTGCTTTGTCTGTCTAACTTCTTTTTGTAGAGTTATTTAAAAGAGTGCGTATATTTGAATAAAGCCTTCCTCCAGTTCAAAAATAATATTCATGCAGAGATTTAGATTGACTCCAGAAACCTGGAGCAACTTTGTATCCATGAAAATAGAGACAATCTACAGTATATGATTTTTTGCAAATAGCTAAAAATGTATATCCTTGAATTATATTTTATAGTTTAAAATACTAATTTTTTTTATAAGTCAGTCTTTTATTGGTCGCCCAGTATAATATAACACAGTAATAAAAAGGTTATTTTCTGCCCCCTTTGAACGCTATGAACCCCAGCCCCGTAGGCCACACCACCCTTGGGTCTCCATCCTCGGTTCTTGGCTTCTCTCATTCAAAATCTTCATATTAGTGATGTAAAAATAGGGTTTTCCAAGCTGAAATTCAAGCCACTCGGTTATGTGTACTTCTACGTTCAGACACAGATTCTGTCCGCTAGGGGATCTAAGTCTTAGGTGCACCTTACGACTTCCGCTTGGTATATCCGCATTGATAACACAACTTTGATGGCATTAGACGATTATCAAATAGATATAAAATGTTTAATTCCTTGGATTAACAGCGGATAACTGAAACTGAGGAAAGCGAAAACGCGGATAATTGGAAACCACTGTATTCAGTTGTATTCATAGTTGAAGGTTGATACATTTTTTAAATCTTTATAACATAAAAAAATGAAAAAGTTAAAGAAAAAAGACGGCGTTGTTGATTAAGTATTTTTAAAAACAGATCACAATAAAATAGACATGCACACAGACGCACACAGACGTATACAGATTCCCACTGACGCAGACACGCATATGTATACACTGTTCATTATAAAAGATCAGAATCAATGACGTCTTTGGACAATTAGCCTCCTTCTTGTCTTTATTTTTTTACATGACGTTTCAACCGGTACCTTCTCCGCCCTACTTCAGATGTAACATGCACCTCTGTCACGAAAGAGACTCTTGATTTGATTTCTTTTCTCCGGAGCATAAAGCATCCTCACCCCCCCCAAATATCAAACAGAATTTCTACATGAATTTTTCAGATCTGTTCAAAGAACTCCATTTCATGTCTCTTGTTTCTGGAAGCCACAGCGGGTTGAATTTTATGTTAGTCTGGCTTATACATTTCTCTAAAGTTTAGGTATGTACTGATTCCTTATTTTTATTACTTACCATCGGCATTCCTTGTCTACTACATCAAGCAAAAATTATAGATTTAGCACACTTAGAAAATGTTCACCATGGTCCCTCAGATAACAAGGAAGATGAGGACAATAGTCCGAATAATCCAAATAATACTAATTATCAAACCTCATTTCAAAAATTCAGAGAAATATGATGAGTGATATACTAGTCAGGAAGTAATAGCGAAAATAAAGGTTTACATAATATATAATGTGTTTAATTTGCATACTGGTTTTAACAAAACCGGGTTTAATAGATGATTACTTGGTGTAATATTGTTTTATTCTCGAACGTATTAAAATCAATCCTATGAATGATATTATATAGAAACCAATAAAAATATAATTAAGATAAGTGTAATATTTTTATATACGTCCTTATTTAATTTCGTTAGTCTTTCTAATTTAATATATTTCATTACATTAAAACTTAAATACTTACGTCCGGAGGGTGCATATTTTTGCTAGTCTATGTAATTTTATTCATAGATTGTTACGATTTTATTTTTGGTGGAAAAGATGTTGAGATTTTATTTTCAATAGCAAAAGTCTTGCGATTTTGTTTTTGATGGCAGAGATGTTGGGATTTAATTTTTGTTTGGGGTGTTGCGATTTTATTTTTGCTTTGAGAATTTCAATACTGTCGAGTTTTGTTATACATAATAGCAAATATTATCCATTTTTATCATATAATATTCCTACAAGATATAATAACATCCTAGTGTACTTGCTTTAGGAAAAAAACGAATCTTTTATAAAAACATATATTAATGGAGTACTTATTTATGATCAATACTGTAGATACCTTAGATCTGATGTTAACAAAATTTCAAATCTAAATTCTCTTTTCAAATTTTGTTTATGACTCATGAATAAAACCACACATTATGCTTTATCCACAAGTTAACCAACATTTAAGTGAGTCACATTACGGGATTTAATGTGATGCTGATTTCTTTTCTCAAAATTTTGAAAAATTAAACTCCAAAAGAAAATGAAACAGAATGCACGTACAGATCGATTAAGCTCGAAATATTCTGGTGCAGATATATCTTTTGCCTTAAATAATCAGAACTGTGTCTTATATGCCATTAAATTGGCTCATGTCGAGAGTAATAATAATAATAACAACAACAACAACAACAACAACGACAATAATAATAATAATAATAATAATAATAATAATAATAATAATAATAAAAGAAAGAACTTATCAACTGGTGGATTTTGCAGTGCCAGCAGATCACAGAGTGAAGCTAAAGGAAAATGAAAAAATGGACAAATATCTGGACCTTGCCAGAGAACTGAAAAAGTTATGGAATATGAAAGTCAAAGTGATACCAATTGTAGTTGGTGCACTCGGAACGGTCCAAAAGGATTAGAAAAGGGTTTGGAAAGTTTGGAAATCAGAGGAAGGATTGAAACCATTCAGAACACTGCACTGCTGCAATCTACCAGAATACTCAGAAGAGTCCTGGAGACCTGAGGAGACTTGCTGTCACTCAGACTCCAGTAAAAGACCAGTAAATAATAATAATAATAATAATAATAATAATAATAATAATAATAATAAAGAATGTAGTACTCACTCTTTAAAGTTAGATTCTCCCGAGTAGCTGTAAAGACTGGTCAACCCGCATATGAAGGCGATCATGACAGTGAAGTAAATACAGATAAACTTAAAGACATCTTGAAGCATTCGTCCGTATGAGATCTGCAGCTGTCCGAACGTCTCACTGGCAGGCAGGATATACGCAATCCGTGCGAAGCTGAGGACATTCGCCACGGAGAACAGGACCAGCGCTAAAACACGGGGATTCGGTAATAAATTATCTGGAAAAAAGGGAAAACAAAAATGAAAACTGAATGATCAAGTCACAATTTCAGTCAGAAACAAATATCTCACAAAGAATTATATGCACAACATATTTTGTATTTCACATAGCGCTAATACCCTTGGGAAAGGTATCAATCCAACAATTCTCCCTCCAGCTATAGGTAAATAGTAGAGAATACTGGGATCTTTAACCGTGGTTGGGCAACCAGTCTAGGAGAAGGAAAACTCTGAATTCAAACCTGTTAAATTCAGCTATAGGTAAATAGTAGAGAATACTGGGATCTTTAATTTCTAGGAGAAGGAAAACTCTGAATTCAAACCTGTTAAATTCAGCTATAGGTAAATAGTAGAGAATACTGGGATCTTTAACCGTGGTTGGGCAACAGTCTAGGAGAAGGAAAACTCTGAATTCAAACCTGTTAAATTCAGCTATAGGTAAATAGTAGAGAATACTTGGTAACCGTGGTTGGGCAACCAGTCTAGGAGAAGGAAAACTCTGAATTCAAACCTGTTAAATTCACTATAGGTAATAGTAGAGAATACTGGATCTTTAACCGTTTCAAACTCTGAATTCTGTTAAAAGCCATAGTTCAGGAAACTCTGAATTCAAACCTGTTAAATTCAGCTATAGGTAATAGTAGAGAATACTGGGATCTTTAACCGTGGTTGGGCAACCAGTCTAGGAGAAGGAAAACAGTCTATAGGAATACTGGGAACCGTGGTTAAACTGAATTCCTTTCAAACCTGTTAAACTCTGCTTAAGAAATTGGCATTGTATCGCGTCCTATTCGTGCGGAGGGGTTGGTAAATATGTATATTCGCACCATCGACACACTAACAATTGATTGTGTATGGGAGCATCGAATGGTATAATGGTCAGCGAACTTGGCTAACAGACGATTAATCGTGAGTTAGATTCTCATTATGCGTCGTCCCATATTTCTGGACTAGCAAAGTAGACACACCTTAATAAATAATGAAGCCCCATTGCCTCGCCTAATAGTCAACCTGCTTCGCTAGCGGACCATTATTTGTTAGTTCAATTAGGCGCCCCATATTTCTCGCCTGTGTCAAAGTATTCTAAGTTTAGTAAATAACGAAGCCCCATTGCCTCATGAAATGTTTAACGAGCAAAGCTAGTATGCGTTTACCGACCCCCTCCCGCGAGCAGGATGTGACACAAGGTCAATTTTTAGCGAAATTTAACAGGTTTGAATTCAGAGTTATCATATTCTTAGACCAGATGCCTAACTGTTATATGTGATACACCCTATAAAACTAATGGAATGCGCCGACAGGTTACTATAAATAACAGGGATAAGTGTGGCTTAGCAGTAAGCCAATGCGAGTATGCCAATAACTCTGTTCGTCGGACGTAATTTCCACATCTCTCTATTGTATTTGTCTACTTTTTGTTAATACATTTTTCTACATTTGTTACCCGTCGTTTTGTTCTTATTTGACCCCTTAAAACCTCACAACACTAACCAAGGTTAAAGACCCCGGTCTGACCCATTATTATCCCATAGCTGGAGGGAGAGTAGCTGGAGAAGTGTGTGGTGGAATGGTTACCGTCGTAGGAAATGGACACGACAAGACGAGTTCAAATCCTGGACAAGGCTGTTTGCATTTCACATCATGCGTAAATAGTAGGTCAGACTGTGCTCTTTGATCTTGGTTTTGCAACCGGTCTAGGAGAAGGAAACCTCTGAATTCAAACCTGTTACACTCTGCTTAAGAAATTGACCTTGTGTGACAACCTACTCGTGCGGATTGGTTGGCAAATATGTATGTCTGTTCACTAAATCAAAGTAAATATATCAGTATTTTTCTCACTCACACGTAAGGAAGAACTGAGTAAACTTGCAAAACTAAAACTTTAATAATAGTGTACAGTCTTACATGCGTCCTTGTCTATTCTTATTACGATTTTTGTGGTCATCCTTTGGCTTCGAGCAAGAGCACTCCTTATATAGACAACGCGGAAGCTTCGAGCATGAGCACGCCTTATATAGACAACGCGGAAGCGCGTGGTGTAATGGTTAAAGTCTTGTCGTCGCCCCGAGTTCAAATCCTGGACGTGGTAATTGCATTTCATTTAGCACTCATACCCTTGGGAAAGGTATAAATTCTATTCTCCCTCCAGCTATGGGTAAATAGTAGGGCAGACTGGGCTCTTTAACCATGGTTAGGCAACCGGTCTAGGAGAAGGAAAACTGTGAATTCAAACCTGTTAAACTCTGCTTAAGAAATTGACCTTGTGTGACAACCTACTCGTGCGGATGGGTTGGCAAATATGTATGCCTGTTCACTAAATCAAAGTAAATATATCAGTATTTTTCGAACTGACACGCAAGGAAGAACTGAATAAACTTGCAAAACTAAAACTTTAATAATAGTGTAAAAAAATAAGAATAAAAAAAAAGGGGCTGGGGGCTTGTCATCGACTTAGCATAACAACCGGTCTATATTGATGAGAGAAAGTAGGATTTGTTGAAAGAAATGAACTGTGATATGACTGCACGTGAAATGTCAGACATGGCATTAGCGTTCATTCAGGATATAAAAACAAGGAAATTAAAAAGCTGACGTCCTCCGTGCAGCTACGTATATATGACATTCCGACTTCATTATGAAGTTTATGGCTTCATTATGACTTATTATGACTCTTGAATTTAAAAATCAAAGACTCAATACATATATATATATATATATATATATATATATATATATATATATATATTATATATATATAGAGAGAGAGAGAGAGAGAGAGAGAGAGACATACATACATACATACATACTGATATATATATATATATACTGAATCTTTGATATATATAAATGCAAATGAGAAAAGTTTGCAAGAGAAGTGCTCGTACTACAGTAGGTATACAGTGGTACCTTGACTTATGAATATCCCAACTTACGAGTTTTCCAAGTTACGAGATGTCAGTCAGTCGTTGTTTTGTTGGGAGGTAAAATTTGTGGTACGAGCGAGCTTCATATACGTTCTTGTTAATACGTTCATTAAAAACATTCAAGTTTCCAAATTTATTATACCAAAGAAAACATTATTCATAAAAAATAAATAATAAACCATATTACAGCATATAATTCATTCCATTCTATTTTGTTATGTTGTATATAATACAGTGCAATTCTTTTTATTATTTATTTGTTTTGTTTTGTTTTACGGCATATCAACCTCAGTGGGTTATTTAATGCCGATAAAGTTTTGAAATAAATCAATTCTTAATGGATAATACAATTTTTTTATCAACTCATATTTTTCTATTTAATCCATAGATGGGACCCTAACAGGTACTACCACTCCGGGTCACAGTGGACCTAGGAGCAATGGTGATGAAGGGGTGCTCCACATTCCAAACCTCCAAAACTGGAACCTCACCATCAGATAGAGTTTAACGTCATTCCCAGGACATGTAGACCCTCAGTCATCGCCTTCTAGTACCCATATGATAAAAAGGGATTGGGGTTTGCCATAAGGGCAATAGGGTTGGGGCAATCATATAGGAGCTAGGGCTTGACGTGACCAGCCGATTGATCGGAGGCTGCCTCTCCGACCGCCCGTCTAGCCCAAGATAGGGTCAAAGTGGAGTATTGCAAGTTATTAGCTGCTCATCCACCTGGGCTCTATCCTTAAGAATCACGGGTCGCCACCCACGGCCAACAGGTGGCTCCATTGAGGGAGTCTTACCCCTCTGCAGAGGTACAGTCGGTGCATTGTAACGCCCCAGCCGACAGGGCGGTCTTATTATTAAAAAAAAACGTAACAAAAAATGACGGTGTTTTTGGAGTGGCTGGAACGGATTAATGGCATTTCAATTCATTTAAATGAGGATAATTGATTTGATATACAAGGAAATTGAGTTAGGAGCGGAACGAATTAAACTCGTAAGTCAAGATACTACTGTATTTATCAAACTCGTTAGCCATGGGTAGGATGTGACACACGCTCGCAAGCATGCGGCATCCAGTACATAATTCATTACATTCTATTTCATTATTTTTTTATACAATATAGTGCTATTTCTATTATTGAAAAAAAAAAAGGATGTTTTGGACGGCTAGAACGGATTAATCGCACTTCCGTTTATTTCAACGGGGAAAATTGATTTGTTATACGAGGAAATTGAGTTACGAGCGGAACAAATTAGACTTGTAAGTCAAGGTACCACTGTACAACCTAGAAAAACATGAAATAATGAATACTGGAGATCCGTTTCTTTAAATTTCATGTGTTGATCACAATCCTCATTTAGGGAAAATCACCCATCAATTCCTTTTTATTTTATACCCTGTCCGCTGCAGCGATAGAGTATGCTGAATGCACCTCTGCAAGACCCCCCACCAAATAGGATCATCTGTTGGCCAAGAGTGGTGACCCGTGATGATTAAGGACGGAATTCTCGTAACTGAGCAGTCCATGACATGCAATATTCCACTTTGTTCTTTGGGCTTGACGAGCGGTCGAAGAAGCCTCCTCCGATCAATCGACTGCTCACGTCAAGCCCTAGCACCTATATGATTGTCCCGGCAGTATTGCTCTTATGACAAACCCAAACCCTTTTTATCATATATGTGCTAATTGGCAGTAGGTGAGGATATTTGTGACATGGATATGACGTTAAACTGCATCTAGTGGTGAGGCTTCAATTCTGGAACTATGGGAAGTAACCCTTCATTGCCAATACTTCCTGGTCCACTCGGACCCAGAGTGGTATTACCTGTTAGGGTCCCATCTATGGGGTAAATAGATAAAAAATGAGTTTAAAAATGTTAGAAAATAAGTTTTTAAAAATTCAATACCCAGCATGAATGAATAAACCAAAAAAGACGCCTTCGGCATAAAATAACCTAACAAGAGTTGACATGCAGTAAAATTCAATCAACAATCCCCCCCTTTTTAAATAAGGGTGTTATAAATTGTATGTATGGCCAGCGTTTTTTTGTTAATGCTGTTAGTGGTTAATAAGAATTGCTGAATTATTTTTGTCTATATATATATTTACCAACCCCTCCACACGAGCAGGATGTGACACAAGGTCAATTTCTAAAGCGGAGTTTATTAGGTTTGAATTCAGAGTTTTCCTTCTCCTAGACCGGTTGCCTAACCATGGTTAAAGAGCCCAGTCTGTCCTACTATTTACCCATAGCTGGAAGGAGAGTAGAATTTATACATTTCCCAATGGTATTAGCGCTAAGTGAAATGCAATTACCACGTCCAGGATTTGAACTCGGGGCGACGAGTCCATTTCCCAAGACTTTAACCATTGCACCACGCACTTCCGCGTTGTCTATATAAGGCGTGCTCTTGCTCGAAGCCAAAGGATGACCACAAAAATCGTAACAAGAATAGACAAGGACACATGCAGGACTGTTAAATTAAAAGAAACATTCTTTTTCTTGTTGTTTACAAACAAGTGAATGTAATCATGATTTGTGATTTCTCTTACATTCGCTATCTGTTCATAATATTTTTTTAAAGAAATAAACATTGGTTTTCCTGGCTAATATAATAAACAAACACCGATTTGTCATTATTGATAGAAATTGATCCACTTATATACATTTGTTATCTCATTATTTTCCTAATGTCTTCATTTACAGAGTTAATCACTTGTTTTTTTGTTTGTTTTTGTTTTTTTCACTTGCTCGAAAAACACAAAAATTCATACTCAGATTAAACAAATGAGGACCTCCTTCCACAAAAAAAACAAATACAAAACTCACCAATATTTTTATTATTTACATTTTTCAGACTGTGGTCGTCATCTTTATTGTTATATACACAACGTTTCGGCCAATGTGCCCTCCGGTCTTCGTCAGGTGTTTTTTGTTGAACTCTTGAGCCTTTATGTCGTAATCGGATGCCAAATTCGACAAGAAACACTTGAGGAATGCCTAAGGGCACATCAGCCGGAAACGTTATGTATATAACAATAAAGAAATAGGAAAACAGTCTGAAAAATCTGAATAATACAAATTAGTAAGTCTCATCTAAAAAGAATTCTGAAAAATAAAACTCCAATATTTGTTGCAGCTTTAATCCTCGGCTTCAATTGTGTCAAGTAGAGTTTGACAAATTTGAAATAGATTCATTCTATGATGCATTTTTGAATCGTTCCTTTAAAAAAAATTTTTTTTTTTAGAAATTATCTCTTTTTTTGTTCATTTCTTATTATAATGGAGATTGTGTGTTTGTCTGTCTGTAACCGAAACTATATCACTACTCAAGTCACAATTCCCACTGTTATTTACGTCACATTCTCCATGATTTTAATTTTATTTAAACCTCAATTATTTATAAAATTGTTTTACATTATTAATACTGTTGGCAATATCTAAATACTAATGACATGCAATTATATTTATATATACTACAAAATATTGGTTTACATTGTGAACGGGAAGGCTAATTTGCATATTGATATTAAAATTTGATTTTAATAAATATATTCTTGCTATTATTGATTTCTAATTGTTTGGTTTTTATCTTAATGAATATGAGCAAAAATCTCGGGGATGAATCTAAAAAGAAATCCATAAACAAGAAGAAATAACTGATTTTATTCTTTACTTCCTATTTTAACTAAATAGTTAAATTAGGAAAATTTAGCAATGAAAGACGGGAGTGATGGAAGAGTAAGTTTCAATTGTTCTATTTTTCGATTATGGCTCCTCTGTTTCAAATCTTTTTATCTAGATTTTTATTTAGTTTCATTTGTCTTTCTAATTTGATATAATATTTTATCACATTAAAACCTAAATACTTGCACCCAGAGGGTGCATATATTTGCTAGTAATATTAAAAATAGTTTTTTTTCTTGTTTACGAACAAGAGAATGTAATTACGGATCGAATAAATATAAAAAAAAGGATCGAAAATATTCAGGGTATCAACCGCTTTCGGATGTATCTCCAGTCATTTTCAAGAATGGCTGTTTGTTTTTGAGGAATTCATAGAAAGTTAATTTTCATTGTGTCTGGATTTTACAGTTTTGGTTTTAAACGACGTTGTCATGGGACCACTAAAATATCAATTGGCATCGTGTATATATTTACCAACCCATCCACACGAGCAGGATGTAACACAAGGTCAATTTTTAAGCGGAGTTTAACATGTTTGAATTCCAAGACCGATTGCCGTATCAAGGTTAAGAGCTCAGTCTATCCCAGCTGAAGGGAGAATACTTTAATGTATACCTTTCCGAAGGGTATTATGTGAAATACTACCAGCCTCTTCCAAGATTTGAACTCATGTCGCCGTGTCCATTACCTACGATGATAACTAACGGTATTATGTAACAGTTGTGTTTCAGACGAGAATAGTAGTCATTCGTGTAGTTTGGTTTGGTTTCTTTGTTTAATGGTATATCAACCTTCATGGGTTATTCAATGCCAAAGCCACCCTTGAAGAAGAACAGTAGTGATGAGAGGGTTAATACCTTTCCTAAGGGTATTAGCCTGAAGGTGGACTAATAGCGCGACTGGAGTTTGAACTGGCTTTCTACAATATCGCAGTTCAGCGCATTAGCCACTACGCCACGAGGATGCCCTCTAGTTGGTGTGGCACCGGCTGATGGGTTGGTTCTAATTGTTAAATATACTAGTAAAAAAATAAAAAAACACCCTCCAGGCGATGTAAAAGTAGATTTTTGAAACATATTGCCTGATGGGTGGAAGTAAAAAATTCAATGTCAGCGAGTTTGTACCCTAAGTAAGTAAAATCATCAAATTCATTAAAGGATTAAAAAATAAAACAATTTGAAATGTAAACTTTAAATATGTATTAGAATAAAACAAACTATATATAGATATATAATACCAGTCATGTATTTATCAAAACTTGTTTTAAAAAACAATGAGGACTGTTTAATGTTGCATGTTCACATTTTGAGTGTATTTATTGAATAAATACACTCAAAATTTGAACATGCCAAAAATCGTAGAATAAATGTTATTCGATGTTATGACGATTTTGGGTAATGTGACGTAAGCAGTGACGTAATTTTTGTTACAGACAAAAACCGGAAGCGAATCTCCATTATTAATACTAGCAAAATAAAAAAAACGCCCTCTGGGCAACGTAAAATGAATATTGCCTGAGGGGATGGGAGTTGAAAATTTAATATCAGAGAGTTTGTATCATAAGTAAAGTAAAATCATCAAATTTATTAAAGGAGTAAAAAATAAAATGAATTTATTAAAGGAGTAAAAAATTTTAAAATTGAAATGGAAACTTAGTTCTGATAACTTTAAATATATATTAAAATAAAACAAACTATATATAGATAGATAATACCAGGTATGTATTTATTAAAACTTGTTTAAAAAAACAATGAGGACTGTCTAACATTGTATGCTCAAATTTTGAGTGTATTTATTCTACGTTATGACGTTTTTAGGTTGGTGACGTAATCAGTGACGTAGTTTTTGTTACAGACAAAAACCGGAAGCGAATCTCTATTATTAATAGATTTAGAACTCCCTGTCCTTGGAAGAACTTTCTATTTGCATTTTATATTGAAGGCTTCGAGTATTTCGTGTCATTTAAAAAAAAAAATGGTCTTGTATAATATCGAACTGTTTTTGATAAGAATTTGTGTACTGGAGTTTGAGGTGATGTGTACTTGTAGAAATGAATCCTGATAATGCTCTGGTCTGATAAATGGCAAATGAGACGTCAAGATAGGATTGTAGAAATTCAGTGTTTTTTTCTTTTAGTGTGGAAGGAGCATTCTCCTAAGGGGATAAGTAAATTCGTATACATCATTTTTTTGACTAGTATGTGTTGTTATTTTTATTATTATTGAAGTAGGTTGTTGTTGTTGTTGTTGATTGATCAATTGGTTTTTTTCAAGTTACTGTCGTAAATGATTGATTTTATAAATGTTTCGAGTTTAACTGGAGAAGTGTGTAAAGTTTTTAAATGCCATCCTTGGCCAGTTGAAAAGGGCTTAAAGTAAGTAAGTCCTGAATTATGGAATCCTTTGGTAAGCGAATAAGTCCTATCCTGCGTATAGTTAAAGGTCCAGTGATTTAATCATATGTCCGTCGTCAATGAAAGTTAAAGTAGTTATGGTCAATATGGTCCGTTTAAGTATTGTATCTACCTCAGAGTACTGCCAGTGATTGGCCAAGAGCTTGGTCACATGGTTGTGGTCGAGTCTATAAGTAGGAGTGGGCTTTTTATCACACACCTTATATGCTGATAATCTAGGGTACCCCGTGTAGCCTAATGGTTAGCAAGCCAGCTTAGCAGACCTATGGATAGTGAGTTCGATTCTCACTGGGTGTCCCACACTTCTGGCCTTGTGCTATATCTAAGCTAAGCTTAGTAAATAACTATATGCTGATAATCTCGGGCACCTCACGTGGTGTAATGGTAAGCAAGCTCGCTTCGCAAACCATTTTTAGTGAGTTCGATTCTCATTGGGAGCCCCATACTTCTGGCCTTGTGCCATATCTAAGCTAAGCTTAGTAAATAAGGGCACCTCGCGTGGTATAATGGCTAGCAATCTAGACTCGCAGACCATTGTTAGTGAGTTCGATTCTCATTGGGCGCCCCATGCTTCTGGCCATGTGCCACATCTAAGCTGAGCTTAGTAAATAACTATATGCTGAAAATCTCAACAGAGTGTCGTGACCTTTGATACATTTGAATGCGCATTCATCTTGGTTGTAGTTGGTGTACATCCGATTATTATAAGATAGATTAATGGTTTTATTATTGCAGTTATTTCTGTCTATATTCATTTTTATGTTTCTTTATTTTCAAGGGCTTTTTGTATTTTCTGCATTTTATATTTCATCTAAGCATTTCGTTATAGACCAAGTGGTGCCACAGTAGTACTGACACGGCTACAGATCGATTTCAAATCCGGAGTAAAGTTAATTTTTTTTACTCCTGGTTATTTTTATAGTTGTAAAATATGTTTTCGTCTAAATGCAGATGTTTTTACAAATAAATTTCGCAGATTTTACGAGTAGTAATTGAATAATTCAAAATTATATATAATTTGTAAATATAATATAATTTATATATAATTTGAAATTATAAAGAAAAATAGTAGTTATTAAATAGTTATTGACAAGGCTTAGTTGTGGTACACAGCCGTAAGTATGGGGCACCCAGTGAGAATCAAACTCATTAAAATAGTTTCTTAATGCCAGACTGCTAGCCATTGCACCAAGTGAGGTGTCTCTTTCTTTTACCCAATCCGTTCGCGATGGGTAGGATGTGACACCAGGTCGCAAGTATGGGGCATCCAACGAGGATCGAACTCGCTATTCAGTAGTAATGGCTCTGTGAGACTAGCTTGCTAACCATTACACCATGATGGAACGTCTTTCGCAGATTTTACGAGTAAACCCACTGAATTTCTATAACCATATCTTGATGTCTCTTATAACAAATGCGTATATTATTGTGTGTGCACGTAGTGTGTGTGTGTGTATGTGTGTGTGTGTGTGTGTGTGTGTGTGTGTGCATTGTGCGTCCGTGAATGTGTTTTGTGTGTTTGTCTTTGCGTGTGTGTGTTGTGTGTGTGTGTTTTGTGCGACCGTGTGTATGCGTATGTTTTGTGTGTATTTGGTGGTCGACGATAAAATAAGAGAAAGCCATTATTAATGTTTTATATTAGAAAGTTTTTTTGAGGAATACTTTACATGAAAAGAGATTAGTTTTTCTTTACTTATAATTTTCAATTTTTCTTTATCTATTTTATTTTTTTTTACAACGGCGATCTTATAGCGATATGGACATTCATTATTGTAGTTTAAAAGGCAAGAATTCGTACTTCTATATTTTTTTATGTTGACAAATGGTGAAAGTTTTATTATAGTCAACTAGGTCATCAAGGAAGGAAAGTTTATTGCTAGCAATGAGTACGTAAATGGGATTTAAGACGGAATTCAGTTCGAAGACTGATTTAAGATTGTTTCTATCTTTTACGTTATTTGATAAAAATACATCCTGTTTATTTACCCAGCCCCTCCGCGGCGGAAAGGGTGTGAAACTGGGTCAACTAAAGTTGGTTTGCATTCAGAGTTGTCCTCCGAGACTGTTTGTTTAACCAAGGCTACAGAATCCAGTCTGCCCTATTATTTACCCATTAGTTGAGAATAAAGGATTGATTCATGCCTTTCTCAAGAGCATTAGCACGAAGCATAAACAGCCATGTGCCGGATTTGAACTCGGTTGCCGATTCCATTTCTACAACCTGGTATTTATGTTACGTTGAGGAAAATATAATAGTGATACAAGAATAGAAGTAGGAAGTATACAGTGAGAATTGAACTCACTATTAATAGTCCTGTTTGATTGTTTGGTTTAATGGTATATCAACCCTTGAGGGCTATTTAATGCCAAATCTTGCTTCACACACACACACACACACACACACACACACACACACACATATATATATATATATATATATATATATATTGCCGCTGTCAATAACAACAAAGATAAAGGATCCGTTCAACAGGAGCAACATTCATCTGAAGAAGGGAATCTAACGATCCCGAAAATCTATGAAAAAAACAAACAAAAAAAACCCCCAGTGAATCCAGTACTCCATAACATCGAGTTCCAAACCTGTTAAACTCTGTTTTTTAAAAATTGCAGAGGTGATGTCGGTGTATTCTAAAACCCCAGACTACAGAGCTGAAGGTATAACAATCCCGAAATGTAATTCCTCTCAGACAACACCCACATCTTGGAGTCTGTCGAATAAAGAAGATTTACTCTCATTCAGAGAGCTAACCTGAAGACTTGCTATTCGTACCCTCAACCGGCCCCTCAAAATAATTAAATCCCTTTCTGTTATTGGTTAGAAGACTTTTGTATTACAGTTCCTTCCTACCATAAGACAAAACCCCAGTCTTTGTGAACAATACAATAGTGATACAAGGCTGTGAATCTTGATGGAACCCAGTGGGAATTGAACCCACGCGCTATGGTCAGCTATAAGTCCAGACACTAATCAACCAGGTGTTAGTAAAAGCTGAGCTTGTAATCAATAAAAATGTAACGATCCCGAAATGGAATTCCTCTCAGACAACACCCACGCCTTGGGGGTCAGTGGAATATTCAATAGTCATTATACTGATAACTAAGATTTAGCCTTGTATACACCGAAGGAAATCGATACTTCAGCTGTGGATTGGCTTAGTCAACGCACAACAACAGCAAGGTAACAAGTCCCCGCTTTTAGTAAAAGCTAAAAGCCGACCTAGCATTACGGGGCACTGAAGAGTTTACAGTGAATTGTATAGTTGGAGTCTCACTCCCATCCCTGACCGTATCCATAACCTGCTGTCAGTCAAAGTGTATGTTGGGTAACGGTGGTCAAAGAGCTGAAGGAAATAGATATTGTCTCTGGGATGGACCGGGTGCGGCTGAAGTAGGGGGGGAGGAGGTTATTGGGGGGGATAATGACTGCGGGAAGAAAGGATGTAAAGAGTACAATAAGCATTGGTATTGAAGGGAGACTGTAATGAAGGAAATATAAAGAAGAAGAAGAAGAAGAAGAAGAAGAAGAAGAAGAAGAAGAAGAAGAAGAAGAAGAAGAAATGAAGACAGTAAAGATGAGGGGGAATAATAGAGATTTGAAAGACAGAAAATATATAGAGAAAAAGAAGAGAGGATAATAATAATAATAATAATGATAATAATAATAATAATAGACACGACTGGGTTGGGAAGGTGATTCACTGGGAATTATGCAAAAAATTAAATTTTGACCACACAACAAAATGGTATATGCATAAACATGGGACTTTGAGATAAAAACGGATCACCTCATCCCAGCAAGAAGGCCAGGCCTAGTGTTGATAAACAAAAAAGAAAGAACTTGTCAATTGGTGGATTTTGCAGTGCCAGCAGATCACAGGGTGAAGCTGAAGGAAAATGAAAAAATGGACAAATACCTGGACCTTGCCAGAGAACTGAAAGAGTTATGGAACATGAAAGTGAAAGTGATACCAATTGTAGTTGGTGCACTTGGAACGGTCCCAAAAGGATTGGAAAAGGGTTTGGAAAGTTTGGAAATCAGAGGAAGGATTGAAACCATTCAAAACACTGCACTGCCGCAATATGCCAGAATACTCAGAGGAGTCATGGAGACCTGAGGAGACTTGCTGTCACTCAGACTCCAGTGAAAGACCATCAGTTAATGCTGATGTGAAAACTCAAAAGGAGTAAATAATAATAATAATAATAATAATAATAATAATAATAATAATAATAATAAGAAGAAGAAGAAAGAAGAAGAAGGGAAAGCGAGATTATAAAGAATTGAGAGGGTAATAGATTTGAAGGATTGACTTTGAGAAAAGGTATAAAGAGAGCAAAAGTAAATAATAAGGGGGTAAGGAACAAGAAAGAGAGGTAGAATAAGGAGAGGAAAAGACAAGAAAGATATAAAGGGAGAAGATAGAGATGTGAAAAAAGAGAAAATCAGATTGGAGAAAAGTTTTCAAAAAGAGAAATAATATAAACAATGTAAAAGAAAGGAAAGGAAAGGAAAGAAAGAATAGGGAAAGGCAAATAAAGAGAAGGAATAGAAAAAAGAGTGTCAAAGAACGAAGAAAGAGCGGGAATAGGAGGAGAGAGAGAGAGAGAGAGAGAGAGAGAGAGAGAGAGAGAGAGAGAGAGAGAGAGGGGGGGATGGGAGAAGAAAGAGGAGGAAGTTGAGAAGAGAGGGAATAGGTAGAGAAAGATGGATTAGTGGAAGAGAAGAGAAGAGGAGAGGAGAGAGTGAGTGAGAGAGAGAGAGAGAGAGAGACAGGGAGAGAGAGAGAAGAGGAAAGAGAAAGAGGGAGTCTTTGGGAGAGAGAGAGTGTGTGTATGTCTATGTGTGTGAGAGAGAAGAGAAGAGAGAAGAAAGAGAAAGAGGAGAGAGAGAGAAGGGGAGAGTCATTTGGAGAGAGAGAGAGTGTGTATGTAGTTGTGTGTGTGAAAGAGAGAGAGAGAGAGAGAGAGAGAGAGAGAGAGAGAGAGAGAGAGAGAGAGAGAGTATGTATGAGTGTTAGCGAAAAGAGGAAAGACTTAGTGAGAAACGAAAGAGAAAGAAAAAAAAACGAGTGGGAAATGGACGATAAAAAGAGACAAGTCTGAAACTACTTAATGGCACTTGTTCCGTCCGAACGAGGCTGTAAGTTGACATTATCTTGGACCATGTTGACGCCAGACAGTCCTTTCTATTAAACTAAGTACACCTTCTGTATGAGAACCAATGATTATAATTCAACTATGTTATTGTGTGCATCTCTCGATTGGATGGATTGAGAGTCAGTCTCAGTTTACACGATAACGATAGCTTCTCTTCAGACTGACAGTCGTGGCTTGTGAGGTCACTAATTCTTCCTTTTTTTTTCCTCTTAGAATTGCGTTGTCTGTAACCAACTTGAGAAACAGAGAGTTTCGGGATTTTGTTGCGAGTATTTCAGACCGCGATCTAATGGTTACTTATCCGGCAACGACATGTAATGTTGAGATGAACATGTTTGATAAGAATACACACACACACACACACACACACACACACACACACACATATATATATATATATATATATATATAAGTAAAAAGTAAAGTCGTCGGGGCGGCCTAAAGTCGGTATCAGCCAGTCAGCGAGGGAGTCTATCCCCTTTTCAATAGCGCTAAACCAAGGAGATTGTTTTTAGCATCTGAGGTGGAGCGCCACACCTACCATCAGCTCCTTACTTTACCACACAGATCCCTGGGCTACTCATACGTTGAGTTGGCGAGGACCGGTATCGAACGATACATATATATATATATATATATATATATATATATATATATATATGGGCCGGGTTAGCTCAGTTGGTAGAGCGTTCGGCTATATATATATATATATATATATATATATATATATTGATTGATTGATTGATTGATCTTAATGAAATGTCAACCCGTCTACGATTATATTATGCATAGAGGTTAGGGAATCGCATTCATTGTACCTTCATATAAACATTTTTATGTATGTAAACTCCTTCGCTTACTAACCCTCCGCCCATCTAGCCTAAGTAATGGCCGAAGTGGAGTGTTGCATGTCACAGGACCACTTAGTATCCGGCTCACGGGCCCCTCTGCCACCACAATCCTGTCCTCAGGCATTACTAGAAAACTACCCACGGTCCCATTGGGGTAGGGTCTTATCCATCTACAGGAGTGCAGTCTGTGTATTCTACAGCCCCAACTGACAGGACGGGTTTTGTAACGAATACACTCTATATGGGGATACGGAAGAGGTTGATACATTAATCAGGTTAACTTGAACCTCTGATTATGCGGATAATATATGTTTTAATAAACAAAATACTTTTTTTTAATAGAATAAGCGACGAACGAAACAAGGGTTACTTTTCTCATTAGCTAAAAAAACATATTGCCTATGGTTATTTCCTATAACTCCAACATAAACAAAGGGGAACCACTCTTGACTGATAAATTATTTATTTAATTTCCCATTAAACTAACCCTAAACCCTAACCCTAATCCAAACCCTAAATCCTAACCCTAAACCCTTACCCTAACCCTAACCACGTCTTCTTTTTTCCTAGTAGATCAATAAATAAATAAATAAATAATTTATCGGCCAAGAGTGGTACCCCTTTGTTTATGTTAGAGTTATAGGAAATAACCTTCGCCATTTATCCAGCTGAATCTTTATACCTCGAAAATAAGAATTCTAATTTCAATCAAAGGCAAAAAAGAAAGTAAAACAAAAGAAAATAACATTCTCAATTAATACTAACCTTGAAAAACAAAGTAGTACAAAAAAAAAAAAAAAAAAATAGCCACAATACTTTTGTAAAAGTAAACAAAAATTGTCTCAATACTTTAGTAAAATTTAAAAAATAGCCAAAACATAAAAAGTGAAAGTAAAACAAAATAACCATATTACTTTTTTTACTTTTACTTTTACTAATGTCGTGGCTATTTTTCAACTTTAATTTTAAGTCTTGAGACTATTTTTAATTTTACTAAAGTATTGTGGCTTTTTAAAAAAAATTACTAAAGTTGAAAAATAGCCACGACATTAGTAAAACTAAAAGTAAAAAAAAAAAGAATTGCCGCGATAGTTTAGTAAGTTTAAAAGTAAAAGAAAAAAAAATAGCCCCGACACTTTCCGATACAGAAACATCATAGAATTTCTGTTTAGGACAAAATAAATGTAATGTTAATTTTACCAATATAAAATCTTAAAAAAAAAGAAAATCTACGCGAAAGTTAATCTTGTTGTAATGACAAACAATAACAGATAGACTCTGGAATATCGGAAATCCGATAAAGAATTATCTTCCTCTGCCGCTAGAGGGCGGATAGCCAATATACGATGTTGGCACCAGAATCAAATCCCACCGTCACTTATCAGGGAGCAATTACCGAGGAAAGACGCCAAAATAAGCGTTCCCATCACCTTGCCCTTAACCAGCCTACTTTCTAGGCTGTCTCAATGGCATACTACTGAAGGCCGTTTCGACAGCATACTTATCAGAAGGCTGAGGACCTAAATAATCAACTTAAAAAGGGCCCCATCCACCGTCATTAAAAAGAGCAGTTACCCAGGCGAGAAGCTTCTAAAAAAGCATCCCCTACTTTTACTCGTCGGACGAGAACCGACCAGACGAAGCGTTTAACAGCATTCCAAAACCAGCGAGTAGAACCGCCTTTTCTAGCGCACTTCACCAAGAACTTTTTATTGCACCTCTCAGATAAGTCTAGTAGCAAATACAATTAAAATTTGCAACAATTCTGTACTTTTGATAATATATGTGTCTGTAATTTATATTCGTGTTTGTTTCCTACTTTTGTCCGAATAATAACCAACTACGGAGAATAAGAGCTCCATCGAAACCCCGTAAATACTCTTAGGAAAGCTTTATTCTACTTAGAATAATTCGCACACTTACTGAGAGTTTATATAGTCTAGTATTCACTAGAGAGTTCTCCAAAGGCGAGGTAATCATAAAATAGAGGAGGTAACTCTCAATTACTTATTACACTTGTTTTTTTCTGGAATCCTTTTTAATATTTGATATGAGTTAAAAACAAAAGAATGTTGAAAATGCAGATATTAAAACACCGTAGGATATGGGACTGAAACTGTAAACATGTTCAATAACTTTAGCATCGAACGTTTTATGAATATCTTTTATTTGTTACTTAATAAACAGAACAAACATTTCCATCTAATAGTTAACTAATTAGATGTTAACTCATCATCATCACCAGCTCGTGCTTGACAAAATGGATTTCTATGACTCTTTCTCGTCACCCGCCCCTATCGGTCTTCCGTTCAGCATCCGGAATCCGCATAGAGCTGATTGATGTAAGTTTTCCTGGTTGGCCTAGAGTAGTGTGACCATGTGTCCACAGAAGAATGTCACTTATGAGTTCGCCTTGCTTCTCTAGCAGTGTACAGCATGTCCTGTTTGTCCAACTTTGATGGTTTGTGTGATAGGAGGTAAGTGACAAACAACCAGATTGTTTGGGGGTGAGGTAAATATATGAATTATACCAGATGATGGTTGCAGTATGGAATCCAGTTTAATCAGATATCATCTGCATGCTGATTCTGACCTAAGTTTATTTTATCAATGGATGTATTTATTTGTTGCTAGCATTTTTTTTGTTTACAGGCCAATCACGCGAAAGAAAGATAAAAAAAGTGGATTCAACTTGCCGTCTTTTCTAAGAGGATTTCCAAGAGGATTATTTTAACTGCTTCCTTTTCGTTTCTACTTCAATTCAAAATACTAAAACTCTACATTTCGAAACCCCTTTCCCAATCACTTTAATGAAAAAATAAATAAATAAAAATAAATAAAAAGAGTACCCCTCCCCCAAATAAAAACTTGGAAAGTTTATGAATAACTAAAATTACGAAAAACCGAAAAAAATTCCTCCATCTCTAATGAACACAATTGTTTCATCGATAAGCTTAGAGATTTAACAAATTAGGTGAGGAACTAAGATATTTTTTTACCCAAATTAAGCAATACTACTACTACTACTACTAGTAGTAGTAGTAGTGATAAAGATAATAATAATAGTAATAATGACTACCATTATTACTACTTCTATTATTAGTTGTAGTAGTAGAAATAATAATATAAGTAATATTAATAACAATAATAATAGTAATAATAATGATGATAATAATAGTAGCTGTAGTATTAATAATGTTAGAATTAGTAGTAACATAATAATAATAATAATAATAATAATAATAATAATAATAATAATAATAATAATCTTTCACTCAGCCTCCAATGAACTACCAATTAAAGTGGTTTAAAGAACTCTCATAGAATCAAATAATGAACATTTAGCGAAAGAACTTAATATTTGAGTATAAAAAGAAGTCTAAAATACTCTAAGGCAATGGTTCCCAAACTTTTTTGTATGGCGACACACCAATGAACTGTTTAAAATTTTCGCGGCACACCCATAAAAGGAATACATTCTATAGATCCAAATAATGAGCAAGCACAATTTCATCACTGGAATTTTTGTTGGTTAAATAAGATTTTACTAAGTTTAGCTACTTTTAATGAATGTGAATGTAGTGTTACAACACTAGACACTACTGTGTTGGTGTGGATTCAACCTATAGGACCTATTTCATGCACTAAGATAAGCTCTACTGGAACAGTGAGCAACATCTTGCATTGAAATTCTGTGTAGATATGGTTTTCGGTTCTAATCCTCACCGAGGCGGGTTTCATATCGCCCTACATCGTTACAGTGAAGTTTTTCCTACCATATTGCAATTTCTCCTACATCAATATATATGATGTATAGGCCAGACTTTGTTGAATATTATTTTCGTTTATACCTTAAATATTGAATACTTTCCTGCGACACACTTACTGACATCTCCGACACACCAGTGTGTCGCGACACATAGATTGGGAACCACTGCTTTAAGGAATTTCATTACTTTCGTTATTAATAACTCCTATTTCAATCTTATATATTTCATCCATATTACAAAATTAATAACTATTAATAACATATATTTTTAAATCAAATTTCATAGGTTATCAAAAGAAAATAAAGACTTGTACCTAACACTTTGAATCTAATTCCGAGTTGGGAATCTTTATTTCTACATCGCTATTGCCTAACAGGCTGATAAATAACAGATTACAACTGTCGGGAAAAATATGAGCCCTTATCCCGACGCAGCTGGGAGGGGCCAGTAGCGAGCTTTTGTGGGGTACCCACCAGACCAGGTAAATAAAGTGGTTGCAAAATTTAGTGGGCTTTGCAGCTAACCACTTCAAAAACGCGACCCACTGTTACTTCGCACTGGGTCAAATAGTTGAGGGGAAGAAGAATGCAGAATTGCACGTATAACCAACTCGCTTTCAGCTTGTACTACTGTCTTGTTCTGTCCACCCGCCTCGCAGCCGGACTTTTAAGGCCTTGGTATAAACCACTACGAGGGGGTGTCAGCTTTAAAAGAGGGAAATGTGACAACCCAGACGGCGACTACCTCACCAACTCGCTACCAAGTTATAGAAAGAGGGGGGGGAGAAGAATAATTCTCACACAACATTTTAAATTTGAAGTTATTTTTCAGCCAAGACCCCCACCCCGAGGTGAGATACAGGGAGTCCAAATCCGTGTGGAGCGCATGATTTTAGGGCTAATACAATTAATAAGTATCAGTATGTCTATTTATCAATAAACCTATGTTTGCATGTATATATCTACTCAATCCACGGGCAGGAAGTAACACAAGGTCAATATTTTGAAGCGGAGAAAAGTTGGTTTAAATTCAGTTTTCATTCTCCTTAGTTGGTTACCTAAACGAAGCTAAAGAGAACCAAGTCTGGTGGGAACAGATGGATTCTTGTCTTTCCCAATGTCATTAGCGCCAAGTGAAATATCAACAGTCTCTTCCAGTTTTTCCTTCTCTTAGATCGGTTGATGTAGCAAGGTTAAAGAGCCCAGTCTGTTCTACTATAGCTTGTAGGAGATGAGATACATTCATGCCTTTTCAAAAAAATTAGTGCGAATAAAACTCAATCTTGTTTAGGATTTGAACTCAGTTTAATAATACTTGTAATAATAATGATGATAATAATAGTAGTTGTAGTATTAATAATGTTAAAATTAGTAGTAAAGTAAAAGTCGTCGGGGCGGCCTAAAGTCGGTATCAGCCAATCAGCGAGGGGGTCTATCCCCTTTTCACTAGCGCTAGACCAAGGAGATTATTTTGGCATCTGGGGTGGAGCGCCACACCTACCATCAGCTCCTTACTTTACCGCACAGATATCTGTGCTACTCATACGCTGAGTTGGCGAGGACCGGAATCGAACTAGGAACCATGTGGTTTCTAGCCGAACGCTCTACCGACTGAGCTAATAATAATAATAATAATAATAATAATAATAATAATAATAATAATAATAATCTGTCACTCAGCCTCCAATGAACCATCAGTTAAAGTGGTTTGATGAACTCTCATAGAATGAAATAATGAAGATTTCGCTATTTCCAAACGATGATAAAGGTTATGTATTCATGTAATCGTAACCCAACAAAAATGGCGATCGTGTAGAACGTATTAAAAACATTTATCAAAATTCTCAGTATAATATAGATAACTTTGAATGGAGGCTTGTGTTGCAATGGTTATCTTCATAGGAAATGGACTCCAGTTCAAATCCTGAACGAGTCTGTTTGCATTTCACATAGCGCTAAAACCCTTAGGACAGATATGCATTTAACAATTCTCCCAACAGCTATGACTGAATAACATAGTAGGGCAGACTGGGCTCTTTAATCTTGGCTAAGTGACCATTTTAAGAGAAGGAAAACTGAATTCAATACAGTTAAACTCTGCTAAAGAAATTGATCTTGTGTCCCATCTTACTCGTGCAGAGTGGTTGGTAAATATATATAGAAAACTTTGAAATGCTAATTAGAATGATTCTTGCTACCCTAAATAGAAACATCAGTATCATCAAAGGTCACTTTTGCAATGGAAACCCAACGGTTTCTCGTGTCGTGTAAGTGTAATTTACAACTATTTTCATACTGATGTTTTTGATATTTCATTTATATATCTTTGCATTCACAAGAGAATAGATATTTGTATATTTTGTATTTATTACGCAATTAAAAAAGTTTTAACTAGAGAATATAACCTCTTCATTAACCTGCTCTGTACGAATAGAGAAAAAGTTTATGCATTTATTTTCGGACGAGATTTAAAAAAAATGGACGAGAGAATCGAGAAGGTAATCAAGAAGTTAAGAATAAAAAAAAGAAATAGAAGGTCAAGAAAGGAAAACAAAAGAAAGAAAAAAAGAAAAAAAGATGAAAAACACAAAACATTAGAGATATAAAAAGTATGGAGGTTATATGAATAGAATAAGAAAAGAATGAAAAGAAAAAAGAAAAGAACGAAATTGAAGAATTAAAAAAAGAAGAAAAATAAAGAAGTAAAACAAAATAAAATGAATAATTAAAAAAAAAAATTAAAAAAATGAAAAATAAAACAATAAAAAGTGAAAAATAAAGAATAAAAATAGAATGAAAAATAAAGAATTAAGAATAGAATGAAAATAAAGAATTAAGAATGGAATGAAAAATAAAGAAGTAAAAAAGAATGAAAATAAAGAGCCATCATCTAATGAAGACTTGTTAGCCACTCAGTTTTGCAACATCATAAGATTATAATGAACTTCACTAGGTGAGTTCGAATCCTGAACAAGGTTGTTTCTGTTTCACTTCACGCTAATAACCTTCAGAAAGGTATTTATTTTCCTGACCTCCCAACCCGGCCTGATTAACACAGGGTCTTTTTAACGTGTGAAACTACGCACAAACCGAAGCTCGTGTGCGGTGGCCAGTGAAAAAAAGTACTTAGTCCCGTCGGCATTTCCCTTTTAGGGCGCCTCAGGTACCGTTCAATAAACCCCTTTTAGGCGAGGGGAACGTACTGCCTTGGGAACGCCCCGCACCCCGGAATGGGTTCTGTTTTTTCTGGGTCACTCTGTAATATCATGTTACCAACTAGGAAATAACCGCTTTTTGGATTGTGAAGAACCTTCCAATTTCAGCTCGCCGAGGGCATTTCAAATCGATTATGATAATATATAAGATGCACAATTCGATTTACTAGTGGTGTGAATATCTTACTGCTAAACGTAAAAGAAGGTGCCATTTTGTATCGGGGAAGAACCGATATTCAGAACAATTTCACTGAGAAATGCAAACAGGTTCTTATTTTAAGTTTCGTCTAACTTCCTCATCTTGACGCATTTTAAATTGTCTTACTCGAATATAATGAAATTATGAATGCCACAGTGAACTGGCAATTGCTGATGAAGACAAAAACCAAGTCAAAATTCATATCACCATACGCAAAATTCTATCATCTGAAAGACGTATATGTTAATATATATTACGAGAAGCGTATACATATTTTTATTAGATTCACCGTGAACCCATTGTATCCTTGTTGAAACAAAGGTCGACGTTTATACCGAAACTTCTGTTTAGGAAGGAGTGAATGGTCTTAATTAACAGTACATAGGTTGGATTAGTTTCTTTGTTTAATGGCATATCAACTTTCATGGGTCATTCAATACGAAAGCCATCCCCGAAGAAAAACAGTAAGTAGTAAATGTGTGGGGTCGCCTATTTTCGGTATCAGCCGAACAGCGAGGGAGTCTATCCCCTTTTCGCTTGCTCTTGTTTGTGTTGAGGTGAAGCACAACACCTAGCGCCATCTTCCAGATGCTTTACCACACGCATCAAATTACCCAAGCTGTGCTACTCATGCGCTGAGTTAGCGAGGACCGTTATTAAACCCGGAACCTTGCGATTCCTAAGCGAATGCACTACCGGCTGAGCCAACCCATAACTGATGGTGGGGGGGGTGAAAGAGTTAAGAATAGCATTACATGTTTTTTCCCAATATATCAAGAATTTAGATAATAAAAAAAATGATGTTCGGTGCGAGCAAAGACCCCACGAAATTAGCTTTTAGTTGAAAATTGGACTGGAAATTGTTTTATCATGTTTCGCTGTTACAATGGGGCGTTCCATTGGGGTGTAATAGTTAGGTAGCTAGTCTCGCAGATACACCCCTACTAAATAGCGAGTTCGATCCTCGCTGGATACCCCATACTTGCGATCTTGTGTCACATCACTATAAGTTAGAGAATATCTGTGTATTCCTTTAATAAAAATGTCGCTGTGACACGCACATTTTTTACTGGGTTACGTTTAGATGTACGCAGGAGGCTCTCATCATGTAACGGTTATCGTCGTAAGAAATGGACTCACAATCGGATGCGCTTTACTGTCATACCCTGGATATAAATGAAGAGGAGATATAAACATTTTGTCGAAGCAGTCGATCTCTTTGAATCAAATTCTGTCGATTTAGAATAGGTGGGCGAAGTGGTGGGTATTGAGAGAAGGGATACAGATTTAGCCTAGGTCAATTTGTTCCTATTTCGGTAAGGCTTTTTTTGCACGAGGGGCGTGGTGTAATAGTTAGGTGGCTAGTCTCGCAATCCATAACTTGCGATCTTGTGTCACATCCTACCCTTGGTGAATAGGTTGGGTAAATACCTACTTTCTTTTTCGCCTGTACTTTGTTCAGCTGTTGGGTGTATGAAGCCTCCTTTCAGCGTTCGCTTTAGGTTCGAGCAAGAACATGCCTCGAATCAGCTCAGAGTAACGTTCTGATGGATAGATTAGGTCCTCAGGGTATTATATCGAGTAATTACTCTTCATGGAATACCTCTGAGCAATGTGGGGTTACTTGACCTCACATTGGGGTTACTACTGACTATGACCCCTGGCTTGATCCCAAACACACAAGAGTTGTCAACTATTTTACTATGCGTCCATAACCGAGCAAGAAATGGATTCATGCCATTACCAAGGGTATAAGTGAATAGTGAACACAAAATGTACCAGCTGGGCGTTTATGAATTTTCTGCGTCGATATCTGTTTTGCCAATTCGAATATATCCATTAAAGTTAAAATCCTGTCGACCGGGCTTAAAAAACGCTGAAAGTATCCCTTTCAGATGGGTAGGACCGTCCAAGGGGGTTCAGTGGGCATGACAATAAAAAGAAGTTTCCAGTTCCGGAGACCTGGTGAGTGTGGAATACTCTTTCATTGTCATTACTCCCAGGTCCACTCTGACCAGGAGTTGTAGTACCTATTAGGTTTCTATCTATGAGTTAAAGATATGTTTAAAAATTCAATAGAATCGTATAAAAAAACCCTTAAGAACTAACTACACAAAAATGTAAATATTTACATACAATGAACGCAATTCTCTAACCTCTAGGCATAAAATAACCACAGATGGGTTAAGATGCCGTTAAAATCAATCAATCAATCATGTTTTCTTTTATCTAATGAGCCATTGCAAATGTACAATGTTTCAAACCTTGAACTATATTTTCGAGAAAAAACAAAAACAAACAAACAAACAAACAAACAAACAAACAAACGAAAAAAAAAAAAAAAAAAAAAACAAACAAAAACAAAAACAACAACACGCCACCAAGAAAAAAAGAAAAAAAAAAGAATTCCCGAAAAATAAGTGAGAAAAAATTTAAGCAATGACATAATGAAGATTTTTTTCTGCGCATGCGTGAATATGGAGGCTGGCAATTCTCTAAAAGATTGTTTTTTGTTTAAAGACAGCTCTTCCACTCAGAGGTTTATTACCCTGTTTTCCTTTACCTCCCTTCTCCCTCTCCTTTTATGCACCCATAGAAAAAAAAAAAAAAAATAAAAAAAACTCCACAGTAACTTCCATCGTCATCGACGTTGTCAGTGGTACTTCCGAATCAGTGTCATTGCCAGAAAGAAATCCGGATATAGGCGCATTTTTGCAGTTCTCTAATTACCCAGTACGAGGCATTTCGAATCAATTAAATTGACAAAGAGCTCGAGAAATTCAAAATAGGAAGCCTACCGCCTACAATTATTGATTGGTTCACTAGCCAAATTCCCACGCCTTCATCAATGGTACAGGTTGAAAAAATATGGCGTCTTTAAGGCTAGTCGAAAGAATGCTTTGATATTAGTTTTAAAAAATGGATACAAACGACTGAAACAAAATATAAAATAAGGCAAATAAAGAAAAATTAAAAAAGAATTGGCAAGTAATTGTACTATACAAATAATAATAATAATAATAATAATAATAATAATAATGAAAAAATGGACAAATGCCTGGACCTTGCCAGAGAACTTAAAAAGTTGTGGAATATGAAAGTGAAAGTGATACCAATTGTAGTTGGTGCACTTGGAACAGTCCCAAAAGGATTAGAAAAGGGTTTGGAAAGTTTGGATATCAGAAGAAGGATTGAAACCATCCAGAACACTGCACTGTTGCAATCTGCCAGAATACTCAGAAGAGTCCTGGAGATCTGAGGAGACTTGCTGTCACTAAGACTCCAGTGAAAGACCATCAGCTAACACTGATGTGAAAACTCAAAAGGAGTAAATAATAATAATAATATGAAAGTGAAAAATGAAATATAATAATAATAATAACGGAAGAACTAAACATCAGAGGAAGAATCGAGACCATCCAAGCAATAGGATTGTTAAAATCGACTAGAATACTTAGAAGAGTCTTGCTGTCACTCAGATTCCAGCGAAAGACCATCAGCTGATGCTGTTGTGAAAAATTCAAATAATAATAATAATAATAATAATAATAATATAACACGTAGTGTTACGATTTTTGTGGCTATCCTGGCTTCAAGCAAGAGCTTATCCAGCGGAGCTTGTTCAGCGGAGAACCTTTGTGTTAAGCAATCCTTAGTAAAGAATCCTTTGGTTGTTCCTTGGTGCTCCTCAGTCTTGCAAGTCCTTCATCAATGATTGCAAATGGACGACTCAGTATCAGTGATTAAGTAGTTAACCAACCACGTATTCGGACAGTTGATTGGCTGAGGTTTAAACCACGTGACCTCGCTTAGTCTATAAATTTAAGTGGTGTATTGTAACATACTTATATGCAAAATATTTCAACACGTAGAAGAAAAGTAAGTGTAGGTTACGTGGGGAAGAGATGAAACGGTTCATGACACAATAAGTGGATGCAGAAAACTGCCACAAAAGAATACAAGGCTGGTTGTATTTCACATAGCGATAATACCCTTGGGAAAGGTATATATTCAACTATTCTCCCTCCAGATATGAGTAAATAGTAGGTTAGATTAGGCTCTTTAACCTTGGTATGGCAACCAGTCAAGGAGAAAGAAATTTGAAACCAGTTCAATTCTGCTTGAAATTTAACCATGTGTCGAGTAGAGGGGGTTAATAATTACACACAAATGGAATACAAGACATGGTATGACTGAGTGGAGAAGGTGATCCACAGTAAATTGTATAAGAAACTATAATTTCACCAAACTGATAAATGATATATGCACAAACCAGAATCTATCATTGTAAATAAGACGCATAAAATTCTCTGGGATCCAATACAGACCAGAAAACCAGACACCGCCATAAAAATGACGATAAAGAATTGTATCGGTAAATATATAATATATATATATATATATATATATATATATATATATATATATATGTGTGTGTGTGTGTGTGTGTGTGTGTGAGAATGGGAAATGAAAAAAAATGGGAAATGAAAAATAAAAATACACTCTGATGAAGGTCGGCAAAATCTGTGTACGGAACATTTTATGCATTTTTCCTATTATTATTATCATCATCATTTCAACTCATCTGATTATTTTAATAATAATAATAACGTAAATCCGTATACATTTTGATAAACAGACCGAAACACATGTGTAAGTGATATCGATTAAAAGTGATATCGATAAAATTCATTTTTATCCATCTACATTTCTTTTCTTTACTCATTTTTTCCTCATATATATATATATATATATATATATATATATATATTATATATATATATATATATATAGAGAGAGAGAGAGAGAGAGAGAGAGAGACGAATGACGGTTGTTTTGTCTATGGATCAACCTCTCCGGCTGATATCGACCATAGACCACACCACCGACTTTTTTTTACCACAATTACACTAGACGATCCGCGATCCCGTTTGGTTCCGTATTAACAGTCGCTGATGATGTTGATGCTTCGTTTTAGGAAGGAGTAGTTAGTTTTAAATAGTATTTCAGAGTCATTTCTATTATATCGAGAATTTGGTGGTTAAAAAAGATGACGTTCAGCGCGAATGCGGACTCCACAAAATTATCTTTCAGTCATGGATTAGACTGGAAATTATCTGAGAGAGAGAGAGAGAGAGAGAGAGAGAGAGAGAGAGAGAGAGAGAGAGAGAGAGAGAGAGAGGATTATATATATATATATATATATAATATATATATATATATATATGTCTGTGTGTGTGTGTCTGTGTGTCTGTGTGATTACCGAACCAATTTATTCATTGTAGTCAAAGAAATGAAATGACAAATTGTCAGCGGCACCCTTCCAATCGATAACAGAGTCCTTATAAAATAATGATCCATATAATAATGAATCAGAAAAAAAGTTAATAGTTAATAATAAAGAATATAATAGTATAGAATAATGTTAAAAGAATAATGTTAATATTAAATGAGAAAATAATAAACATTCATGCAAAATTCATAATACTCGAATAATAATCAATATAAACACAAAAAAGTAAAGAAAAGAAAGCGAATAAAAAGAAAAGAAAAGAAAAGAAAAAAAATGATTTTAAAAAGCGGAGTGAAAAGTTTGCAAAAAATATTATACGATGAAATTCAAAATTAGCTGAAGAATAAAGGATGAAAAAAAAAAATAAGGAGAATAAGATAAAAAAAATTCAAAGGACTATGAAAAAAAAAAAAAAAAAAAAAAAAGAAAAAAAAAAAAAAATAAAGCAAAGAAAACATCCATAAAAAACGTAAAATAAGCGGAAGAATAATTCAAAGGAAAAAAAAATGGAAGCATATCAGAAACGAAAAGATGGCCGCCATTGTTTGAATGGTGTTCCTGTTAAAGTTAAAACGGAAAGCGAGATAGAGCGAGACTAATTCTTCTCCTCTTTGAAGCTTATAATTGTGACATATTGAAATACAATAAAAGGCGAAGGATACCCAAAGAAAAAAAATGAGCGGAACTTTTACTGTTACTACAAAGACTACTTCTATTTAATGGGAGAAGAATGAACACAAAGAGAATCGAAGTTGTTCACTTCCTGAAATGTCGACAAGTGAAATTGGGCTTTAGCATTTGATTTGCGTAATAATAGACCTGAAATATCATCGCCAATATTTGCTTAAGCAACACAATAAGTAATCGAGTTTTATTAATGACTATTAAAACCACTAACATTTAGCATACTAATCTTTTACTATAGAAGTCTAATATAGAATATAATATAGATATAGTATTATAGAAATCATTATATAGAAAACATTTTATAGAAATCATTATATAGAAAACATTATAATAGAAGTCTAATATAGAATACTATCTTTTACTATAGAAGGGGGGAAAATATATGGGGCGAAATAGACCTTCGAATCAACAAGCTCCCGCCGAGGGGGAACCAAAAACAAGCGAGTTCTCCGTCTTCTCACAAACCAGACCCTCTGTTGGTCAACACTTTGAAATAATCTTTAGCAGTTCAAAATCACATTTCCTATTTAGTTTTGTTTCTGTTCGACTAAAATCCATTTCTTTACTGAAAAGCGCTTCGGCGTCGACTGATTCTGCTGCTGCTGACTCCCAGCGCTCGACTCACTTGTTATTTTATGGGCATAAACATTCAGCCAAACATCCAGTGCCCAAAACGCATTTGTTTTTGCATGCGGGAGGACGCGAATTCGATCCCGGCAGGCAAGACAATGTCTTGCTCTTTTTCCTTTCTCGTTCTCCGTCACATTTACTAAGCTGAGCATTGTTTGGCACAAGACACCAAATATTAGACACTGAGTTAGAATCGAACCACTAACAATGATCTGCAAGCTTAGCTAGATAACTATTACTCCACACAATGTGCCCCCCAAATAAACCGTAGATGAGATTTAACAAAAGCGCCTAATGAGAACCGAACTCTAGTGATACTAGTTTACAATTGCTAAATAATGAATAGACATAGCCTATCATTTTTGTAATGTAGCGTAAGATTCAAATTTAACGTTTATTCAAAGAAACCCCAGATAAGTTCAGATAGTATGAAAGACAGGCTTTGACCCCAATTTCACTTAGAACGGAATTTGCTGATTCGTTGATCGAGTCACGTGACCGGACAACTCTATGGGTTATGATATAGATTGAGAATAGCTAGACAGCCGTCGTGTACAGACGGTGAAACCATTTGTGATATTTATTCAACGAGCACGTGAGTTACATGGGTCTCAGGAAATACAGTTATGTGTACACCAAATAATAATATGTTTCCGTGTTCCTAATTATAAGAACAACTAGATGGAATCAGAGAGAGAGAGAGAGAGAGAGAGAGAGAGAGAGAGAGAGAGAGAGAGAGAGAGAGAGAGAATACCCGATACAGACCAAATGAAGAAGCCAAGAGAACTCAACACGGTCAGCAGATATGTATTTAGTTGAATGGCAGATAGCAGCACACAAAAAGAAAGTAATAAGAGACTATCCAACACTACCCGCCTTGTCGGCTGGAGCTGTAGAATACGTCGGCTGCACCTCTACAGAGGATCAAACCACAAAAGGATGGAATCTTGGTGGCTGAGCAACACTTCACTTTGGCCCTTACTTAAACTAGACGGATGGTCGGAGAGGCCCCTACTCATGTCAAACCCTAGCACTGATATGATTCTCCCAACCCTATTGCCCTTATGGCAACCCCCAACCCTTTTATCATATATGCGCTAGAAGGCTGTGACTGAGGGTCTTACTGTCTTGGGTATGACGTTAAACTGCACCTTGTGGTGAAGTTCCAATTGTCTAACTCTGGGGAATGTGGAGTACCCATTTATCACCATTACTCCCGGTCCACCATGACCCAGTGGTTCCATCTATGGGTGAAATAGGTAAAAAATGAGTTTTTAAAAAATGTTTGAAAAAGAAAATTGAATACCAACCATAATGAATAAAACAAAACGTGTTTGGCATAAAATTAACCATTGAAATGCCATAAAACAAACCAACCAACCAACCAACCAACCAACACTACACAACTGCACAAAAATCTTTACTTTTCACCAAGTTTATGTGTGTGTGTGTGTGATGTGTATGTGTGTGTGTGTGTGTGTGTGTGTGTGTGTTAAAATTAAAAGAAAAAGAAAAAACAAGTAAAAGAGTTCCCTAATTTTACCAAACTATAGAGCCTAATCTGAACAAGAACTGAGGAGGAAATATGACGATTAAGACCCCAGCAAGGTTGAAATCAGCAAAAATAAGAAGGAAAAGAAACAAATTAAACGAAGATGAAAGCTAAGAAATAAGTGAGCGTTCATTGAATACTATTATGTCATGCCTGAAGCTAAAAAAAACCTCACTAATGCCTGGTGCGTTGGCTGGGGAGGGTGAGAAAATTCACTTCGATGTTTAATTTCAACGAGATGGAGAGACATTTAAGAAAATGGACCATTCGCTTTTGGACAAGAGCGATCGATTCATATGATCTTCATCGAATGTCTATTAGCTAAGAGACCTAAGAATGTCCGATCGATAGCAAAAAAAAAAAAAAAAAAGAAAAAAAAAAAGAAAAAACGGATAAAAGACAGGATTCCATAATGGTATTTTTGCAAGGCAGACAAATCATATACATATAAAAGATTGATGTAACACGACATTCCTTCCATATTCAATCCCCACTTGTTCTCTCGCCATTCTAAGTCAACCTTGGTAAAAAAAAAAAGATAAAGCAGGCCAAACTTGTGGATAACGTTAGTTACGTATTATCCTCTGGTGCCAAAGATTTAGGTTCATTCTCCTCCTCCGCATCATCATCATCATCATCAGCAGCAGCAGCACAGCAGCAGCAGCAACAGCAGCAGTTCCTCAACTTTTGGAGTCTGCAGTCAAGTGAACATGATGGGTTGAAGAAACAGACGCTCTCTTCTGGGTTGTTCTGTTAGCTGCTGCTGCTGCTGCTTCTGAAAAGAAGATCTGGAAAAGTCATCCCTACTCTGGCCTTCACGTTGTCCCAAAGATAAAGCAGGTCAAACTTATGGATAAGTTAGTTACGTATTATCCTCTGGTGCCAAAGATGTAGGTTCATTCTCATCCACCGCGTCATCATCATCATCATCATCATCAGCAGCAGCAGCAGTTCCTCAAATTTTGAACATGATGGGTTGAAGAGACAGACGCTTCTGGGTTGTTCTGTTAGCTGCTGCTGCTGCTGCTTCTGAAAAGAAGATCTGGAAAAGTCATCCCTACCCTGGCCTGGCCTTCACGTTGTCCCAACTATAGGTTAAGTAGTACCACTACTGCATTTCTACAATGATTGTTTTTCTGCATTAAATAAACCACGATGGTTGATATGCCATTAAACAAAGAAACAAAACCAACGCAAACCAAACCTAGTACAAAATTAGGCCCAGCTTGGTAAGAACGTAATAACGTGACTGGAGTTCGAACTCGCTTACTACAATGTTACAGTCGAGCACGTTAGCTACTACGTCACAGGTACTCCACCGCTTTGGAATTACGTCAGAAGTATGGGATATCTATTGAGAATCAAATACTGATCGCCAAGATTGGCACACTAACCATTATACCATGTATGGTGCCCTGTTATTCACCAAGATTTGCTTAGTCTCGCATACAGATCTCAAACTGTATTCAGTATCTATTGTTATCAAAAGATCACTCGTCTAAATACTGAGCCAGCTAATCGCTGCTTAACTTCAATATCCAACGGGAACCAGTGCTTTAGGCGTGACCTGAGCATACGCCAACCCTACAGCTTAGCTGTCGCTTTTGACTTCCAATCTAGCGATCAAATTCAACATCTAATGCGTGCAAGAAGGTGAAATGCATAAATTCTCATTTGTAACAAATATGTTATAATTATTTCACTCTTTGCAACAGCGTTTAAAGGGCCGGGTCTAGCGCTAGTGAGAAGGGGATAGGCTCCCTCGCTGATTGGCTGATACCGACTTTAGGCCACCCTGACGACTTTTACTACTTACCAGCGTTAGTAGGATGACTTTCACCGGAGTCTGATTGACAGCAAGTCTCCTCGGTTCTGGGATAAGGTGATCCGTTTTTATTTCAAAGTCCCAGAGAATTTTATGTGTTTCGTTCTCAAGAACAGATTCTGGTTTATTATTATTTACTCCTTTTGAGTTTTTCACATCAGTGTTAGCTGATGGTCTTTCACTGGAGTCTGAGTGACAGCAAGTCTCCTCAGGTCTCCAGGAATCTTCTGAGTATTCTGGCAGATTGCAGCAGTACAGTGTTCTGAATGGTTTCAATCCTTCCTCTGATTTCCAAACTTTCCAAACCCTTTTCCAATCCTTTTTGGACCGTTCCAAGTGCACCAACTACAATTGGTATCACTTTCACTTTCATATTCCATAACTTTTTAAGTTCTCTGGCAAGTTCCAGATATTTGTCCATTTTTTCATTTTCCTTTAGCTTTTACACTGTGATCTGCTGGCACTGCAAAATCCACCAGTTGACAAGTTCTTTCTTTTTTGTTTATCAACACTAGGTCTGGTCTTCTTGCTGGGATAAGGTGATCCGTTTTTATTTCAAAGTCCCAGAGAATTTTATGTGTTTCGCTCTCAGAACAGATTCTGGTTTATTATTATTATTATTATTATTATTATTATTATTATACGAAAAAGATGCAAGAAAGAAATGAATGGTGAAAAATAGATATAAATGATTATTAAATGACTGGCTATGAAAAAAGAATCTCTCAGGATTTAAGACAATGAAAATCTGTATCGTAAATTACGTTCTGTCTGATTGTCACTTTCAATCTTGATTTTGATTAGTAGCTAAAGAAGCAATAGATAAAGTGTTTTAGTATTGAATTATGTCCGTTTAGAGGAAAGACGATCTGACTGAAAAATAAATGACTTGGAAGGATGGCATTAAAAAGCCTTTAAGAAAAAGGAGTGAAATTCTCTTTTAAATAAAGAACGATAAAAAGAAGAAAAACAATAGAATAAACTAATATTAAACAAACCAAGAATAAAAGATAAATCGAAGATGTGGAGTTTAAAAAGCATGGAAGTGGATGACTAAAGTGAAAGTAAAAGTGAAGTACAGAAAAAGAAAAGGAAAGGAAGTAAAGGAAGAGAAAAGGAAAGGAAGTGACGGAAGAGAAAAGGAAAGGAAGGAAGGAAATAAAGGAAGAGAAAAGGAAAGGAAATAAAGGAAGAGAAAAGAAAGGAAATAAAGGAAAAGAAAGGGAAAAGAAGTAAAGGAAGAAAGGAAAGGAAGTAAAGGAAAAGGGAAGGAAATAAAGGAAAAAAAGGAAGGAAAAGGAAAGAGAAAGGAAAGGAAGTAAAGGAAAGAAAGGAAAGGAAGTAAAGGAAAAGAAAAAGAAAAGGAAAGGAAAGTAAAGGAAGAGAAAAGGAAAGGAAGTAAGGAAAGAAAAGGGAAGGAAATAAAGGAAGAGAAAAGGAAAGAAGTAAAGGAGAAAAGGAAAGGAAGTAGAAAAAGTAAAGGAAAGAAAAGGGAAGGAAAAGGAAGAGAAAAGGAAAGGAAGAAGGAAGAGAAAGGAAAGGAAGTAAAGGGAAAAGGGAAGGAAATAAAGGAAAGGAAATAAAGGAAGAGAAAAGGAAAGGAAGTAAAGGAAGAGAAAGGAAAGGAAGTAAAGGAAAGAAAAGGGAAGGAAATAAAGGAAGAGAAAAGGAAAGGAAGTGAAGAAAGAGAAAAGGAAAGGAAATAGAGAAAAGGGAGAAAGAAAGGGAGTAGAGAAATGGAGAACGAAGCGAGGAAACAGTAAAGAAAAGCGGGTAGAGAAAGAGAGAAGGAAAGAAGGTTGAGAAAGAAGAAAAGGAGCTAGAGAAAAAGAAAAAGAAAGGAAATTGTGCAGAAGAGAAGGAAAGGACATAGAAAGAAAGAAAGTAAAGGGGTTGAGAAAGATAGATGGAAAGGGGGTAGTTAAAAAGAGAAGGAAAGGAGGTACAGATAGAGATAAAAGAAGCAGGTAGAGAAAAAGAGAAGCAAGGGTATCAGTGTTGGATTATTTGTAGTATATATATATATATATATATATATATATATATATATATATATATATATATTTACCAACCCCTCCACACGAGCAGGATGTGACACAAGGTCAATTTCTTAAGCGGAGTTAGACAGGTTTGAATTCACAGTTTTCCTTCTCCTAGACTGGTTGCCTAACCAAGGTTAAAGTGCCCAGTCTGCCCTACTATTTATCCATAGCTGGAGGGAGAGTAGGATTCATACCTTTTTCAAGGGTATTAGCGCAAAGTGAAATGCAATTATCACATCCAGGATTTGAACTCGGGGCGACGAGTCCATTTCCCATGACCTTAACCATCGCACCACGCGCTTCCTACGATTATTTGTAGTATATAAACCGTGCTGCAATCTAATAAATTTATAGACAAAGCGAGGTCACGTGGTTTAAACTTCAGCGAATCAACAGCCCGAATACGAGGTTGGATAACAACTTAATCGGTGATACTGACCGACATCCATTTACAATCATTGACAAAGGACCTGCAAGACTGAGGAGCATCAAGGAACAATCAAAGGATTCTTCACTAAGGATCGCGCTCTGTTTAACACAAAGGATCTCCGCTGGACAAGCGCTCTAGCTTGAATCTTAAAGGATGGCCACAAAAAACGTAACACTTGCCGATTTCAGCAGTGCTGTGGTCTGGATGGTTTAAATCTTCCTCGGATCTCCAGTTTTCCTAGTTTATTTTTTCATATTCAATGGGAATGTTCCAACTACATTTTCTCTATTATAACTTGCATCCCCGTCAAATTCATGTTCGATAACTTTTTTGTCCTCTTGCAAGGTCCATGTACTTATCTGGTTTTTATTTTTCCTTTACTTTTAAACTGTGAACAGTGAAGTGTACTAATTGATTAGTACTTCCTTTTTTGTTTACAACTACGAAATGCTGGACATTGTTGGAGAGGCAAGGGTGAACTCATAAGTGAGGTACTCATGTGGACACCTACGCATGGACACACTAGTGTAGGCCGACCAACAAAAAACTAGATTCAATCAGCTCTGTGCGGATTATGGTTACTGTATGGATGATTTCCCAGGAGCGATGACGATCGGTACGGTTCGAGAAAGAGAGTCATAGATATCGGTACTGCTAGCATGACATGATAATGATGAATACGAGATCTGATCTTTTGAGTGTCCTCGACATGACATTAAACTGCATCTAGTGGTGAAGTTACAATTCCGTAGCTCTGGGGAGTGTACAGTACCCCTTCGTCACCATTACTCCCAGGTCCATTCTGACCCGAAGTGGTAGTGTTGTATACTCACTTTTCTTACTTCTATTCTTCTAGCGTCTCTTCTAGCTTCTGGACTTCGTCTTGGGGACTTCGTGTCTGGTCTTCCATTGGGGATTTCTCTTTATCAGAAGCCCTGTGTCATTGGTAGTTTTTAGATAATAACACAAGACTTCGATTTAACTTAGATCATATTTTATTCTGAAATCCCCACCAGACTACCTGCGCAGATTAAGTCGGCAGAGTGCATAACACGACTTACCACCGTCGTGGTCTTAGCCGATCTGACTAAAAATCTCTTTCTAATCTAAACCGGAGGAGGGTCTTCTCCGCCGATTCTCACGGTATCCACCGGAAGGAGGATCAGGACTGAGGTCAAGCCTAGTCATTCAATCCTTCAAGGTCACCGGCTGAACTTATAACAGCCATTTTGGTTTATACACTACTGTACATAAGTATTAGGAATCTAATAATTATGTAACAGTAGAACCTGTTCAAAAATGAGTTTTAAAAATGTATTTAAAAATTGAGTTTGAAAAAAAATATAACCAGCAAGGATGAATAAAACAAAATGCATTCGGCATAAAATAATCCAAAGGTTGTTGTGTAGCACAACCAACCAACCAACCAACCAACCAACTGGTGTTTTGACTGAGATTGGGTGATACATTTTAATCTCAAAATCCCAGGGAATTTTGTTTGTTTTGGTTATTTGGGACACATACTAGTCTGTGCATATACCATTTATCTGTGTCATCAAAATTCTTAAGCTTGCACAATTCCCAGTGGATCACCTTCCCCATCCATTCGAGCCTTTTCCTGACCTCTTTTTGTGTCAGTTTGCTGCGTTCAATTATGTCGCTTACCATTTCATCTCTATCTCTCTCTTTTTCTCTCTCTTTTTCTCTCCCTTTCTTTCTTTCTTTCTTTCTTTCTTTCTTTCTCTCCCTATCTCTCTTTCTGTCAATCTGTCTATCTGTCTCCGTCTCTCTGTATCTCTGTCACTCTCTCTGTATCGATGTCCCTCTCTCTCTCTATCTCAGTCTCTTTGTCTCTCTGTATGTCTCTTTCTTTCTTTCTTTCTCTCCCCCTCTCTCTCTCTCTCCGTCTCTGTCTCTCCTTATGTTTATCTCTCTATCTGTTTCTGTCTCAATCTATCTCTGTCACTCTCTCTGTATCTGTATCTCTGTATTTGTCTGTCTGTCTGTCTCTTTCTTTCTTTCTTTCTTTCTCTCCCCTCTCTCTCTGTCTCTGTCTCTCCTTCTGTCTATCTCTCTATCTGTTTCTGTCTCAATCTATTTCTGTCACTTTCTCTGTATCTGTATCTCTGTATTTGTCTGTCTGTCTCTTTCTTTCTTTCTTTCTTTCTTTTTCTTTTCTTTCTTCTTTCTCTCCCCTCTCCCCTCTCCCCCTCTCTCTGTCTCTCCTCTCTCTCTCAGCCTCCATACTGCCCACACTTGTTATTCCCCCGAGAATTGTATATTTTGGCTTTGGTATTTTCTTCCTATGACATTATTCTGAATTGCCATTAAAAGTAATTCAGTTTCTTTCTTTATGTTTCCATGTTCAGGTCACCTTGTTCGTAATTTCCTTAGTTTATTTTTCCCTCCATATTTCTTTCTTCGATTGAGAAATTCACATTTTCCTGTTTGTCTTTCTGTTATTTTCATTACTGTTTCTTGTTGTTGCTGTAATTGGTCTCTGTTTGCTTTTTTGTTAAATATTCTTCAAGTCCCTTAATTTGATGTATTCACACAAACCTCAATGTCCTCGTTCTCTTTCTTTTCTTGTAACACATAGTTTGTGTACATTATTCTTCGGGGGAAGTCCCAATGGCGTAGTGGTTAACGTGCTGGACTGCGACATCGTAGTAAGCGAGTTCGAACCCCAGTCGTGTTATTACGTTAACTTTCAGACTAATACCCAGCTACTGGTTAAATGGCACAACGACTATTCTTCTACGAGGATGGCTTTGACATTAGATAACCCACAAAGATTGATATTCCATTAATCAATGGTCATATAATTTCGCATTCTGAAGTCCATGTTTCTGAGGTAGTCCTTTATCCAGTTTGAAAATATGTTGGAAAATTATGGACATATCTATATTTATGAACCCCTCCTCACGAGCAGGATGCGACAAAAGGTCAATTTCTTAAGCGGAGTTTAACAGGTTTGAATTCAGAGTTTTCCTTCTCTTAGACCGGTTGCCTAACCAAGGTTAAAGAGCCCAGACTGCCCTACTATTTGCCCATAGCTGGAGGGAGAGTAGGATTAATACTTTTCCCAAGGGTATTATGGACATATAAGGTGTGCTGAAGTCGACCACTTAAACTAATTGTCTCTATCCCCCCCCTCTCTCTCTCTCTCTCTCTCTCTCTCTCTCTCTCTATATATATATATATATATATATATATATATATAACTTTCAAAGAAAGAAAAACTTAACAAACCATCATTGTATATATAAAAATTTTAAATCATTGTATGAGCTTTCCTAAGGATTTATAAAAATCCTTGTATGAATATATATATTTGCACCTACAAGAGCATACAGCATAGTTGTACAGTGAGGTTTCGATGATTCCAAATATAATCATCCCTTACCAGTCATTTGGATTAACTTACACCGGCCATATATATATATATATATATATATATATATATATATATATATATATATATGTGTGGAGAAAAGTAGACAAACACGGGATGTTGTGGAAACTTGATGTTTATTGTCGACGGTGCAACGTTTCGGTCTCTTATTAGACCATCTTCAGGACTTGAATATAGTTCTTACTCCAATGATGGAAATTCTCAAAATGCTGAAAGCGGAAGGTCGTCAGTAGGGGGAAGTGTAGTTGGGGGTGGTTAGTGGATTCTTCTATATATATATGAAATAAATATTCTAGAAAAAACAAACACATGATGTTATAATTTGCTGACAGAAATCTGTTTCGACCCTTTATTGAAGTGTTCTTCATCAAGAGCGAGATGTGTATGATAGAAAGACGGTGTGAGTGAACCGTTATAAGACAAAAGTGGTACAAACGAAACGTTCAAGTTCAGAGCCGGAATTTAAAAAAAAATTTTTTCTTTTTTTTAAATTTTGAAAATGCATATTCTGTTTAAAATAAAATAAAATAAATTTTATTTTATTCTATTAAATCAGAAGCATTATAATCCACAAAGAAAACTCAAAAGAGTTTGATGTAAATATGTATAAAAATGTATAAGAAAAGTATACAAAAAGTTCAAGTTTCCAGCTACTGCAGACCACGTTAGTAACCGGAAAGATGTAGATATCCAGGCATTTTTGTTTTTTCAAAAGACAGTATGAAAAATAAAATAAAATTTTCATATATATATATATTAAAAATATAATATATAAAATAAAATTTTCATATATATATATATTTGTTTATAGAGTTTCAATCTCGCTGAGTGTATATATTATCTAACCTCTCTACACGATGATTATGTGACACAAGGTTATTTTTAAGCGGAGTTTGAATTCAGATTTTTTCTCCTCCTTAACAGGTTGACTAATCAAGGTTAGAGAGCATAGTTTGTCTTACTATTTACTGATAGCTGTATATATTTCCCAAGGGTATTAAAGCTATGTGAAATGCAAAAAAGCCTTGTCCAAGATTTAAACTCGGGTCGAGGACTCCATTTCCTAAGCCTACTAGACTACTATTGCACCACGTGAACTGCCAATCCGAGAGGTCAGTAGTTATTTACTCAGCTTCACTTTAGTTTTTCTCACAAACTACCAGAATCCCTTTCTGAGGATCGATCTCACTACTTAGCAGTAATGATCACAGAGGAAAATCTATAAATATAGATCTATAAAGCTATTGCCTTACAATTAATGAGTTACCCTTAGCTACGAGTCGTACTTTATCCCAGTATATTTGTATGTGTATATAAAGGGGCTTGTGAATGCATATAAATGAGGGGGCACCTCACATGGTGTAATGGTTGGCAAGCTGGATTAGCAGACTATTATCAGTTATTTCGATTCTTACTGAGTGCTACATTCTTCCTGCCTTGTGCCACAACTAATCTCTGCTTAGTAAATAACTATATAAATGAGTGGGGTGATCACGTGATGTAATGGCTACCAAGCTAGACTAGCATACCATTGGTAGTGAGTTCGATACTCACGGGATGTTCTATACTTCTGGCCTTGTGCCACGTCCAAGCAAAGCTTGGTAAATAACTATATACATGTGTATTATTACTCCATACGCCTCCATCTTGTTTAGTATTAAATAAAATATTAAAAAATATTGAGGGATACTGTATACCACGAGTCGGCTTTTGTTTTCATATATAAAATGTTTCTTTGTTACATTTTTAAAAACATTAAAAAGACACCTTACCTCGCGGAAACCCAGATTTTTTTTCGTGGAACCTGGTGTTTCACGGAGTCCACCTTGGGATACGCTGATCAATGTAATTCGAAAATTTTTGAAAGTATTTTTATGATTGTCATTTCCGTATTCCTAGCATAAATATTTCAAGTAAAAACATATCACCGTTCGAAAATATTAACCACAATTTTCCCCTATTTTTTCCGGAATATAGCTTTTTCTAATTTAAAAAAAAAATGAATAAATAAAAATATGACCATCCATATAAGGTACATTTAGTTCAGCCCTTTAAACAAAATTAAATTACGAATATTAATTCACTCAGTCTACGCTTATGCGTTTCAGATTTCCTCATAAAAACAGATAAAGAAAAAAAAATAGATGGCTTTATATTATTGAAAACAATATACAAAGGCGTTCTGCGCATGCGCAAACTCAGTTATTGATTTAAAGGTACATGATTCTTTCTCCTATATCCTCAAACCAATTCATCGGATATAGTATTAAGATAAATCAATTTGATTTTCCTCCAATCGAATTTTAGATTCATTGAAACAAATTCTGGATATAGTTATAAATTCAAATGGATATGTTGCACGTGAAAGGCATGTTGGACATTCATAAACGAGTTGACATATTGTAGACTTTTGCTTATGTATTGGCAGACACCGGAATGAAAATAAATAGAGCGCATATATCTATGTGAACTCATTTATATGCATTAACATTTCAGAAGTCTATGCAAATATTTATGTAGCTATTTACTATTAGAAAAAGAAGCATATATATATATATATATATATAATATCATGCCACATAGATAGATCATACTACACATGTTCAATAATATTTGAAATATTTCCTTACATACTTATTACACAAAATTTGACAAGAATTTTAGGCCAGAGATGGTATAAATTTGCATTTACTGAAAATGAATTCCCATATATATATATATATATATATATATATATATTATATATATATACAGGAAACTGAAGATACACTTTGGGTGAAACCTGTGTAGTTAACTTCTGTTACTGATTTGGTTCTCTAACCGCATGCAAGTACATACTGAGTTTTTCCCACTGAGTCATTTTCTTTTTTAATATATATATATATATATATATATATATATATATATATATATATTGTGTGTGTTGTGTGTGTGTGTATAATTATATATATATATATGTAATATATATATATATGTATATATATAAGTAAGAAATAACAAAGACTTAGAGATTTAGCATTATAGTCTATTTCAGTGAGCTTACACAGAGTGTCTAACACTCCCGATTCATCAGATGCGAATTCGCATCTGATGAGTCGGGATAATTAGACACTGTCTAAGCACACATTGAGCTCTCAAACTGCAACAGGTTTTTTTAAAATAAAACTCTTGTGTCGTAAGGAAGATTTCTTCTCTGGACTTTTGGATTATATATATATATATATATATATATATATATATATATATATATAATTTAAGAACCCTCTACATGAGTAGGATGTGGCACATGGTCAGTTTCTTAAACAGAGTTTAACAGCTTTGGATTGAGAGTTTTTCTTCTTCTAGACTTTTTACAATACCAAAGTTAAAGAGCTCAGTCTGCCCTACTATTTACCCATAGGTAGAATGAAAGTAGTTGTATTCATACCTTTTCCAAGTTGTGAAATGAAAACAGCCTTGTACCGGATATGAACTCGTTTCGCCTACGGTGGTAACAATTACACTACGCACCTCGATATATTATATATATATATATAATATATATATATATATATATATATATATATATATAAGTTAAAAGAAAGGGAATGAATCGACGGTATGAGTATATAAAAAGATATGAAAACACCACAAAATGTTGTTAAAGATTTTTACTTTATATATAAGAAAAACAAAAAACAGAAAATTTACAAAATTAATTACAAAAATAAAAATTCTTTTTCTATAAATCTGTTGAAGACTAACCGTCAACAGGCTAATACTCATCCCGTTTTGAATAAGAGAATTCGTCTAGTGTCAAATCTTGTCAATATATCTTCTTTTTTTTAAAAAACTGTTACAATAAGATATACATAATCTGATGACCGAGAAAAATGCGCGGAAGGGCTCACATTCGAAATTATGTATAACTTTTTTCTTTTTTGCAACGTCAAGGTTTTTTGTTTTGAACTCATATGACTTTCGTTTCCGCTCTTAACAACACGGATATAAACAAGCTCGATGACGATTTGCATAAAATCGAAATATTATTCAATATCAGCTAAGTTATAAAATGTTTTCACTTTAACAGCATTTTGTGGTGTGTTCATATCTTTTTATATATACTTATATATATATATATATATCCCTCCGCACGGGTAGGATGTAACGTAAGGTCAATTTAAAGGGTAATTTTGAACGGAGTACAGTTTGATTTAATTCAGAGTTATCTTTCTAAAATGGTTGTCGTCCCGATGCTAAAAAATCTAATCTACTGGGTGGAGAGGGAAAACATATTGATTCAGACCTTTCCCAAGCGCATTAGTATTATACGAAACACAAACAGATTCGTTCATAATTTGAACTCGGCTCGCCGTCTATTAGCTTAGAAGATAACCATTACACCACGCGCCTCCATATCAACAGCAATTACTCATAGGATCCAGAAAGAACGCCAGAACACATACAAGAACACCAGAAACACACAAGAACACCAGAACACATACAAGAACACCAGAACACACACAAGAACACCAGAACACACACAAGAACACCAGAACACATACAAGAACACCAAACACACACAAGACACCAGAAACATACAAGAACACCAGAACACACACAAACACCAGAACACATACAGAACACCAGAACACATACAATTCTTATACGCTCACTGAGAGATGCATGTATGGATGCATATAAATGTGCATATGTAGTATATTAAGAAAAATGAAAAAACACAGGTATAAATGGGTTAAGTGGTGAGTTTATTGGCCGACGCTGCAGTGTTTCGATCTATTAATTAGATCATGTTCAGGGCATTTGTTGGTATGTGGAAGGTGATAAGAAATTATTTATCACAGAATAACGAGAAAAGCGAGTGGTAGTCCTTGTTATTCAGTCTGTTTAAACATTTTTGAGGTTTGAAAAAGAAGACGGTTTGAAATATAACATCAAATATTCTATTTTATGGCGTGAGTATGGGACGCTGTAAGTGTGTGTATCGAAAGGAAACATTGTGCATTTTTTTAGGTATGTTGTTGTGTGTGTGTGTGTATAAATTTTTTGCGATAAACGACAGCGGAAGTAAACCTTAAGGTTGTGTGTGTGTGTGTGTGTGTGTGTGTGTGTGTGTGTGTATTGGTAAGAGGTATGCATTTTTTTGTCTGTGTATGATTGCATGTATGTGCATGTGTGCGCTTGCGCATGCGTATAATGAAATTTTTGTGACCACTGCATCATAATGATAGCAATCTTTTTCTATCAACAGACAATTTACATTCTATCGAATTTCAGATACCCTAATAGTTTGAAAAGTATCGAACCGTTTCGTTATGCCCTACTTTTTTTTTTGGGGGGAGGGGACAGTCTTATGGCTCGGAGAATTATATTCTTTTTATATTTGACAACATTCAATAAACATACATCAGCTGATTGGGAAATTTAATTATAAAGATTTTTTCTTTAATGAGTACTCTTTGCATCATATGGAAATTTTTGTAGGTATTGTAAAAAAAAAAAAGCAAAAATAAAAAAAAGAAACTAAATAATGTACGTTCTGTTACTGTAGAAATGTTTATCTATCTATCTATCTATCTATCTGTTTTTTTCTTATTTGTTTATTTATTTCTATTCACTCACATATTCTATGTATGAGAAATAAACAAACAAACAATGTATTTTGATATGGCTTTTTTAGCCGAAAAATTTTGGGAGAATATGTGCTTAATTGAAGTTGTACCTAATTTCGAAAATTAATTAATTAATAATTAATGAATTAGGCGGGCATACCTATTCAAATGTACGGCTAAAAAATCGAGAAAAATATTTTTCTCGATTTGTTTAGCCTTACATTTGAATAGGTATGCCCTTCGAAATTAGGTACGACTTCAATTAAGCACATATTCTCCCAAAATATTCTATGTATGTATGTATGTATGTATCTGTCTGTCTGTGTGTATAGGCGACAAACTGACAGTGACCAAATGCTGATGACCCTTGTTTACGCTATCCTAACTGATATATACTCTATAACCGATATTGAGTACTTTTTTATATGAATGTAGCAAACCACATTACTAATCTTAAACTATATTTGTGGTGTATATGTCCGTTTTTCTGTCTGTCTGTCTGTCTGTCTGTCTTAAGATCAGACAAAACTTTTCTTGGGTAGAATCTGACGGGGAATCCAGTGGTGGCATTTCTATTTATCAGTAAATTCATTTGGGGTCCATCGAGAACAAATTACCAGGTGTAGTATGAGAAAATTGGGAAATA
>CM042140.1:13488300-13490800 GCA_023376005.1 Doryteuthis pealeii | reverse complement strand
TGCATAACTTTATACTGACTAAACCCGAATTCTATATCCCTATAGACGAAAATAAATAAACAAATCTGAAAATACTTTTAAAAAGTGGAAGAAGGGATAAATTGAACTTTAGTTGATTTCTTTTTTCTGCCTTTTTCCATTTGAGAAAATCAAACAAAAGTCATAACCATTTTAACGCACCAACCATGCCTATTTTATGTTTCCTTTCTTTTTCTTTTTTTTTTTTTTACCATACATTCATTTCTTATATATTTGAAAATGCTCGCCATTTTTATCACAACCCACATGGCTTTTTTACTCTTTCGAGTTATCTCCCATTATTTTACCACTACACCACAGTAAATTTTTCTTTTTCTGGTATGGGTTTAGTGATTTTAGTAGACTGCATTAAAATCAATATGGTTTTGAGAATCAGAAACAATCTCGTAATATATTCCTGCAGATATATTTCTGTGAATATCATTTGATTCATAAGAAATATTCTTAACTCTTTTGCTACTACATTTTTCAGTTTTTTCGTAGTTCTTACTGCTGCATTTTCCAGAAAAAATTACTTTAAAATTCGATTTTCCATCTATAGCAGTGTCAGTACCACTATATGGCTGCACCACTCGGACTTTAATTAAACGCTTAGAGAAAAAGCTTGATGGAAACTACACAAAGATGCTACGCACTGTCTTGAAGAAACCTCCAAATCACACAAAATAAAACGAATAAGACACTACCGAAGAAGCCGCGTTCTCTTGTGGACACTTACAAATGGACACACATGTATAGGCCGACCAGAAATAAACCTACATCAATTAGCTCTGTGTGGATTCTGAATGCTGCATGGAGGACCTGTCAGGAGTAATGAGAGAGACCTGCCAGTTGGTGAGAGAGAGTCATGGGTATTCATTCATTCAGCGCGACCTGAGGGATATGATGATAGTTTAGGTTTATTTATTTGATGGCATATCAACATTCTTGGTTTATGTAATTCTAAATCCATCCTTGTTAAAGAACATTAGTGGTACTATTTAATCAGTAGTTGGGGGATGAGGGGATTAATACATTTTTAAGGGTTTAGTCCGAAACTGAGTGTGATAGCTAGACTGGATTACGAACTCGTTTACTACGTTGTCGCAGCCCAGTACGTTAGCCACTTCGCTTTTCGACTATAGTTGTGTACGGCACAATACGCTAACAATCGAAACCACATTTAGGGATTCCTCAGCTGGTGGAAAATACAGACCAGCAAACGGGACGTGATAAAAAATTCAACTATTGTCGTACACGGTAGGGAACGAGGAATTCGACTTTAGACGCACATGGCATGGCTTTAGGAACATGGCTAAGATATTAGAATTCTTTTGAAAGACATAGGTGTTTCCCGAACTTTACAATAACAAATTCAGCAATGTCTGTAAGTAATTTCATAAGTAATTGTTTTTCCTCCCAAAATATTTTGAAAAATCTCAGTCGGTAGAGCGATCGGCAAGGAATCACAATGTTCCTAGTTCGATACCGGCCCTCGCCAACTCAGTGTAAGAGAAGCACAGGGATATGTGCGGTAAAGTAAGGAGCTGGTGGTAGGTGTGGCGCTCCACCTCAGACGCTAAAATAATCTCCTTGGTCTAGCGCTAGTGAAAAGGGGATAGACTCCCTCGCTGTTTGGCTGATACAGACATTAGACCGCCCCGACAACGACGACTCTTCTAATTGACGGGGAATCCCAGTGGGGGTATTGGCTAACGTGCTGGACTGCGGCAATGTAGTAAGCGGGTTCGAATTCCTAGTGGCATTATTACGTTCAGTTTCGAATTAATACCATTAGGAAAGGTATGAACCCCCTATTCTCTCAGTTTAACAAGGATGGCTTTGGCACTAAATAACCCACGAAGGTCGATATGCCATTAATCAAAGAAACCAACCAAAAGTTTTATGAGAGATAGCATTAAATATTTTTCATAAAAGCTATTTTATAAATCCTGCATCTTTTTTTAATTTTTTAAATTTTTATCAAGGGTTAAATTAGGAATTTATTGATTACTTTAAGTTCAACCAAAAATAAGATCCGTTCTGTCAACGAGATTGTATCCGCAGCAGAGAAGTAAGACCCCCCATTAGAGATGTCTTAGGTATGACTCTAAACTGGCTATGATCATGTGGCTCTAGTTCTGGAGATTGGGTAGTGTCGCTTCATTACCATTACTCCCAGGTCCACTCTGACACGCAGTGGGAGTACCTGTTAGGGTCCCATCTATGGGTGAAATAGATCTGTTTAAAAATCATTCGTATTCGAGAGGACGTGTCCAAAAAAAAACACCCCCAAAGCACACACACACACAAAAAAAATTGGGAAACAACTACTCAAACATGTAAATATAAATACAATGAACGCAATTCCCTAACTTCTAGACATAAGATATCCTTAGATAGGAAGACATGCTTTTAATATCGATTAATCAATCAATCAATCAAGTAAGCATATATGTTGGTCATCTGTGTCGTTTGGCGA
>CM042140.1:13463300-13485800 GCA_023376005.1 Doryteuthis pealeii | reverse complement strand
TAAAATCAATTTGAAAAACATAAAAAATGAAAATAAATTCTTAACTGAACTAAGGTATCCATTAATTCATTTATTCATAATACTCTGTATATGTAAAAATATGTACTTAAATCTTTGTATGTTCTTTTGAGTTCTTAATTTATATATATTATATATATATATATATATATATATATATATATATAATATACCAAGCGTGTTGGTAGATCCTTGCGGAGAGAAAAAAACCCGGCAGAGAGTTTGATTGTAAAAATATACTACCAAACATCAACCAGGAAGAAAAAAATTTTTGAAAAAAAGAAAAGACCAAGATATTCGTACCAACAAAAAATAATCTATTGGTACAGTATTTGGCCAAAAGAAAAAACAACTTATATGTATATATATGTATATAAGATATATATATATTCATATAACCGCTAGGAGAAGCTAATTTGTAAAAAGTGCTCGATACCTAAGTAGAGCCAAGTAATAAGGATATCTACTGAGTCAGACGAACCTACTATTAGTTTCGCATAAAGCTCTTCAGGGCTAAAATCTGACTGAAGAAGAAAAGGAGCAAGACCAATAAATACTACTAACCACATTAATCATTTAAATTAGCAAATCATACTGACCAATAAAAACACAGAACGCTGATTTTTTCTAAAAAAAATAAATAAATAAAAAAAAATTAAAAAAAAAAAAATCAGTTAATATAGAAATTAAATATTTTTTAATTAAACAATAAACTTATAGCGTTCTGTGTTTTTTATGGTCAGTATGATTTGATAATTTAAATGATTAATGTGGTTAGTAGTATTTATTGGTCTTGCTCCTTTTCTTCTTCAGTCAGATTTTAGCCCTGAAGAGCTTTATGCGAAACTAATAGTAGGTTCGTCTGACTCAGTAGATTATCCTTATATATATATATATATATATATATATATATATAGTTAAGAATTAATGCAAAAATTAACCAACGAACAAAAAGAAAAATGAATTGAAGGAATAGAATAGTTACAAAAGATATTTTCCAGGAGACCTCTCCCAAATGAAAATAATAATAATAATAATAATAATAATAATAATAATAATAATAACTTTTGAGAGAGGTCATTAATAGAAAAAACCTTTTTCACATTCTATGTCTTTTTGATGGTCTAAAAATTTAAGATAATATTAATCTTTTGTAAGTCTCTCTAGCAAACGAAATGTAATTCCTTTCGCCGTCAGCACAGTCTCTACCAACTGAGCACGTTACTCCCACTTCCTGACACCCCAAATAGCAGTCGTCAGATTTCACTTGCCGTCCAAACACTTGCTTTCTTCCTCACTCCCTGTGTCAGCGACAGTCCGTCTTATTTCTGCTCGTCCGACTGCGCTTATGGAAATTCCGATATACCTCATCCGGGTTTCTGCCAACAGCATTTCAGCTACGAGGAAGTAGCGAGTTCGAGTATCCGTAGCCACTCGCCACACTCTTCCCCTTCACACAGGCCAAATATATCCTGACGCGCTTTGTTTGTGGGGGCTGGGAATCCGCTTGTTCATAGGTCTGCCTTTCAATTTCGTCACACTATGGGCCTCTTTATTGAAGCATTGAATTATTATATAAAATATTGAAAAGGATAATATAATGTCTTACCTTTGTAAAGTTCTGTTGAGAAGTAAAAATATGTAAAGTTATATAGAGAAGTAATTCGAATTTTTTCTGTCTAATCTTGTCTATCCTATTTCCGTTGCAAGATTGTAACCTTATGAATTTAAGATAATCGCGGTCAACTGAAATATTTTTGAATACATTTTTACAGTCGTAAAAATAAAATTAAAAAAATAATAAGATTAGATAAATAAATTATTTATTAGATAAATGTATGGATTATTTATTCAGTCTTAGAGTGATAAACGATTTAAAGAAAGATATATTTTAAATTTAGATAGATGAAATAGAATAAAATAAAATATTTAGATTATAAATAGTTAAGTTTATTTTATATATATATATATATATATATATATATATATATATATATATATATATGAGAAGTAAACAAACAATGTGTTTTGATATGGCTTTTTTAGCCGACAATTTTTGGGAGAATATGTGCTTAATTGAAGTCGTACCTAATTTTGAAAATTACATTTGAATAGGTATGCCCGCCTAATTCATTAATTATCTATTAATTAATTTTTAAAATTAGGTACGACTTCAATTAAGCACATATTCTCCCAAAAATTGTCGGCTAAAAAAGCCATAAAACACATTGTTTGTTTACTTCTCATACTGTCGTGTAGCAAAGTCCCCATAAGGGGAATATGACCTACTTCTAAACAAACGAAAAATCTGGAAAAAACAAGCTGGTGTAATTGTTAGAGTCCCCGCCTGTCAGCTTGACAATCAGGGTTCGAATCACACACTAAGCGGTCTTCCTGTCTATAGCACTGCTGATGAGGCCTAATAGGCCGAAATGTACATACAGAGATTGAGTTTTCTCGATTTTTTTAGCCTTACATTTGAATATGTATGCCCGCCTTATTCATTAATTATGAATTAATTAATTTTCAAAATTAGTTACGACTTCAATTAAGCACATATTCTCCCAAATATATATATATATATATGGGTGGTAAAATTTGTATATAAATCCGACGCTATGAAGAAATATAAATAAGAAAAAGTATTCCAAAAGATAGATTTGTTAGTGGATGGTGAGGTTGACGTTAACACGTTTCGGTTTGTTATAAAACCCTCATCAGAACATTAGAGTGAGTATGGTGTTGTCTAAACTGAGAAAGAATCTTAACTTAGTTTAGCCAACACCATACTCATCCTAAGGTCCTGACGAAGGTTTTATAACAAACCGAAACGTTTTAACGTCGACCACACCATCCACCAATAAATCTATCTTTTAGAATACTTTTGGTAGGTTTTTCTCATTTATATTTCCACACACATGCACACACACACACATATAAATACATACACATATATATATGTGAAGAAAGGAAGTGAATCCGACGGTATGTAGTATATTAAAAAAAATGAAAAAACACAGGTTTAAATGGGTTAAGTGGTGAGTTTATTGGCCGACGCTGCAGTGTTTCGATCTATTAATTAGATCATCTTCAGGGCATTTGTTGGTATATGGAAGGTAATAAGAATTTTTTTATCACAAAATAACGGGAAAAGTGAGTGGTAGTCCTTGTTATTAAGTCTGTTTAAAATTTTTTTTAGGTTTGTTTTTTATATATATATATAATATATAATATATGTTTTTTATATATATATAATATATATAATATATATAATTTACTAGCAAATATATGCACCCTCCGGGTGCAAGTATTTGAATTTTAATGTAATGAAATATGTTAAATTTGAAATACTTTTGAAACTAAATAAAAATCCAAATAAAATGATTTGAAACAGAGGGGGTATAATCGAAGAATAGAACAACTTTGAAACTAAGTCTTCCATCATTTTTCATCACTCCCTCCTTTTATTGCTGAATTTTCCTAATTTAACTATTTAGTTAAATTAGGAAGTAAAGAATAAAATTACTGTTATTTCTTTATATTAAAGGATTTCTTTTAAGATTTATCCCCGAGTTTTTTGCTCATATTCATTAAGAAAAAAACAAACAATTAGAAATCAATAATACCAAGCGCATATTTAATAAAATTAAACTTTTAATATCAATATGCAAATTAGCTTTCCTGTTCACACTGTAACCCGCTATTTTGTTGCATATATAAATACAATTGCATGTTATTAGAATGTAGATAAAGTCAAAAGTATTAATAAGGTATAGCAATTTTATCAATAACTGAGGTTTAAATAAAAATAAATTCATGGTGAATGTGACGTCAATAACTAAGGGAATTGTGACTTGAGTAGTGATTTAGTTTCGGCTTCAGACAGACAAACACACAATCTCCATTATAATAAGATATATAATATATATATATATATATTTATATATAATATATATAATTTTTAGGTTTGTTTTTTATATATATATAATTTTTTAGGTTTGTTTTTTTATATATATATGTGTATGTATGTGTGTGTGTATGTGTCTATGTGCATTTTGCAAGGGCACTTGAAAAGTTCTCCATCTAACCAAGACGAGATTTACCTTTTTTTAAAGGTCATCTACATACCACAATACAAAATAGTGTCTTTTATGTCTATTTTCAAAGAAATTCTCACCAGTGAAAATCGAATGATGTATCTCATATATTCTAATCGATTTGAATTGCCCTCGGCCAGATGAAATTGTAATATTCTTTAAAACCTCAAAAGCTTTGTAGACCATCGCTAGGTTTGTCCTTCAAGAAATTCAACGATGCCACAAAAGATTCAATATATGATGCATCCTCTATTTCATAAGATCCGCTAATATATGAGGGATGCTGAAAAGTCCTCGCTCCCAACTAAGGAATTACACTGAAATAATTTTTTCGGAAAGGTTAAAAAACATTGAAAAAATTTTTTTAATGGCATATCAACTTTCCTGGGTTATTTATTGTCGAGACCAGCTTTTTTTAGAAGCTGGATAAAAATTACACAAGGATGCTGCTAGCAGACTTCAACAAAGCTTGCCTCCTATCACACAAAACATCCAAGTAAGACGAAGAAGATATTACTGGAGAAGCAAGGACGAACTCATAAGTGTCGTTCTTCTGTGGACACCAACATATGGACACACTAGTGTAGTTCGACCAGAAAATGCCTACACCAATTAGATCTTTTCGGATTCTGAATGCTGCTCAGAGGGCCTACCAGTGGTGGTGACCAGTAGGGGCGGTTGGTGCGAGAGATTAATCGGTGTCCGTGTTGTCAGCGTAACCTGATAAATACGATCATAATTTAGGTTTCTTTGTTTAATGGCATATCAACATTCATGGGTTATTTGATGCCCAAACCAGCCTTTTTTTATAACAGCAGTGATACTATTAAACTCATAGCTGGAGTGGTGAGGGTTCATACATATTATTCGGATATTATTACGAGAGTGAAAGTAATAGTGACTGGAGTTCTAACTTACAACGATATCGCAGTCCATCAGGCTTTTTTAGGCTGCAGGTTAGAGCACTTTACAGTAGAGATCCCTTGTGTTCCTTAGTGGTAAGCAGAATCCTCGCGTTGTTGATCAGTTCGCCCGTGTCAAATTCGAGCAACTGAACGCCTTTCAAGATCGGCCATTAAGTAGTTAACCAACCCCGTATTCGAGCGAGTTGATTCGATTATTGAATCCACTCGGCCACGACGAGTTTATAAATTTAAGTGGTGGGCTCCAGTACACTTTATATTCCAAAATATTGCAACAACGGGTACTCTCACGCCAAGTGTTTTGGACTGTGGGAATAGAACATATTTTATACGCTTTATATCGTTACCTTCTTGTTCGGGCCGAGAATTTTGCAGCAGAACCTCGTATATATTTACCAACCCCTCCACACGAGCAGGATGCAAACACAAGTTTAACAGGTTTGAATTCAGTTTTCCCCTCCTAAACTGGTTAGCTATCCAAGGTTAAACAGCCCAGCCTGCTCTACTATTTACCCATATATGGAGAGAGAATATATTGATTCATGCCTTTCACACTGGTATTAGCGTTATGGGAAATGCAAACAGCTTCGTCTAGGATTTGAACTCGGGTCGACGAGTCCATTTCTTACGACTCTAGCCATTACACCACGCATCTCGTATATATGTGTATAATGCGTATCTTTCTCGTCTAAGAAAACTGATATACAGAATCACCAATATATATATATTTACCAATCCCTCCGCAGGATGTGACACAAGGTCAATTTCTTAAGCGGAGTTCAATAGGTCCGAATTCACAGTTTTCCTTCTCCTACACCGGTTGCCTAACCAAGGTTAAAGAGCCCAGTCTGCCCTATTATTTACCCATAGCTGGAGGGAGAGTACGATTCATACCTTTCCCAAGGGTATTAGCGCTAAGGGAAATACAATTACCACGTCCAGGATTTGAACTCGGGGCGACGAGTCCATTTCCCATGACTTTAACCATTACACCACGCGCTTGCAGAATCACCAATAGGTAAGTAAACTCCTTACTATTTGAAAGAAAAGTTAAATTTCTTTTAAACCCAACAACCCGTTACATAATGAAAAGGCATAGTCCAACGTTTCTTTTTATAGAAATAACAGTAAAACAGCGGGAAATCACTGTCATATATTTTGAATGGCAACAGACTTCAATCCAAGGTCCTCTGGAACGAGGTCTTTGATTGGCTTAGAGGATCACATGAACAGTCGACGCTGGGAAAGTAGAATAAGAATTAAGTGGAGTTCAGTCTGAACGCGGAAGACCTGTATTTCCATCTTTGCTTATCCCCAGGTGCGTGCGGATGAAGAATGTATCGGGGAATAAAACTCTGTATACACGAAAATGTTTCCGTGTTGTCCCTGAAAATAACAGAGCAAAATAGAACCCATAAATAGACACCCACATACGTAAAAGCAGATACCCGGCCCGATCTAAGAAGAAACCCCAACGATACACATGAGTCGGTTGAGAAGTTCATAGATTGATCAAGATACTCTCGTGGAATGTGGCCCAATTAGGTTAATTTCCCAGCCTAGTCCTCCTTGCGGCCAACGCTGTAGAATACGCTGACTACACATCTGCAGAGGGGTAAAATCCCTATCTATTGGGGGGGGGCACCTGTTGACTGTAAGTGGTCACCTGTGATGCTTGAGAAATCCTGGTGGCTGAGAAGTCCATACTTTACTTTAGCCCTTATTTGGTGTAGACGGTCGGTCAGAGAGACCCTCTCCAATCGATTGGCTGGTTATGTCAAGTCCTAGCACTTATGGGATTCTCCCAACTATATTTCTCTTATGGCAAACCCCCTCAGTCCTTTTTACCATATATGTGCTAGAAGGCTGTGGATGAGGGTCTTAGTGTCCTGGGTATGATGTTAAACTGCATCTAGTGATGAAGTTCCAATTCTGGAACTCTGGGGAGTGTGGAGTTCCTCTTTATCACCTTTGCTCCTAGGTTCACCCTGACCCAGAGTGGTAATACTTGTTAGGCTTCCATCTAATTGTAAAATAAATTTAAAAAAAATTGAGTTTGAAGAAAAAAAATTGAATACCCAGTCAGAATAAATGAAACAAAATATCCTCAGCATAAAATAACCCAACAAGGGTTGATATGCTATAAAATCCAACCATCGGTATTTCTGTACTTGAATCCGATTGGTCAAAAAGTCATCAACGGCAGATATGACGTCATCATATCACTTTACAGCCTATTGAGTTTTCAGCACACCCTCGTACTATATATGGAAAGCGGAGTAATATCGTGTATATATATAGTTACCAACCCATCCACACGAGCAGGATGTGACACATGGTCGATTTTTTAAGCGAAGTTTAACAGATAATAATTCAGAGTTTTCATTTAATCTAGACTGGTTGCCTAATCAGTTAAATAGTCCTGTCTGTTCTAGTATTCACCCATAGCTAGAGGAAAAATAGTTGTATGCATACTTTTCCCAATGCGGTTAGCGCTATGTGAAGTTTAAACAGCTTCCTCCAGGATTTGAACGCGGGTCGCCGAATCTATTTCCTACGACGATAACCATTACACGACACACCTCTAACATTGTATGTATAGAATTTAAATGTGTATAAATTAAGGTGACGCTATGGTTAGATTTTGATTTAAGATTTGAATTCAAGGGTCTGGGCTTAGTTAAAAAGAGGACAACTTTCTGTAGTAGCAGCAGAAAAACTTTTAAGAACACCAGCTAGTGATTAGGTAAGTGAGAGAATAAGAGGAAAAAAATTATAAAATTAAAAGTTAAAAACTTTAATCATGTCGATGGTAATGGAGTGGGGGTGAAAGTCTTTATACGGTATTTTTAAATTTTTTTAATCATTGAATTATATCACTTAATCAGTAAAAATCAAAAACACATTTTGTGTTTCTTAGTTATAAGCATATTAATCTGTATGCAAGATTTCGAATCTGAGTGACCTTCCGTTTTGGAGTTATACGTTGACACGTAGGAAGCGCGTGGTGTAATGGTTAAAGTCATGGGAAATGGACTCGTCGCCCCGAGTTCAAATCCTGGACGTGGTAATTGCATTTCACTTAGCGCTAATATCCTTGGGAAAGGTATGAATCCTACCCTCCCTCCAGCTATGGGTAAATAGTAGGGCAGACTGGGCTCTTTAACCTTGGTTAGGCAACCGGTCTAGGAGAAGGAAAACTATGAATTCAAACCTGTTAAACCCCGCTTAAGAAATTGACCTTGTGTCGCATCCTGCTCGTGCGGAGGGGTTGGTAAATATATATACGTTGACACGTACATACCAAACTTCCTTTTATATATGTAGAAGAAAGAATTTAAGAAAATGTATTCATGGGTGATATTGTATGTAGTGGACATCGAGATATTTTTGTGGCAAATTCTTATTTTCATCCCGTTATGAATAACGTTAAAAGATTGCTTTCTTTGTTGAAAGCATTCACTTCTGTTTGGTTTTCTTGAAGTTGAGTGAATTGTTTTGATTTCTTCTTGTGTTCCAACATGAACTTCTATTCATCTTTAGCGATTTTTATTATCTCTTTACTCAATAGAGATAAATTCGAATAGATACAAACGAAAATCGTCTCTTTATGCTCTCTTTATTTCCCGCTTGTGCTGGTCTGCCATTAAATAATCACGTGCGATTTGATAGATTTTCTTGTTTCCATATTTGCTCTCCACACCCCCACCCCACCCCTTTCACATCCACAAAAAAGAAAAGAAAAGAAATAAAGAGAGGAAGACAGAAAGAAAATGACGCATTTCGGCGTATGAATAAAATAAAGTGGAAGCACTTTTAACATACAGGTTAATTGTTTGCGTCTTTGGTTCGTTGCTATCAGTATTTCAGCCACGGCAACTCTATACAGTGAAGGCGCACTTTGTCTAGCGTAACGGTTATCGTCGTACGAAATTGGAATCGGCTATCCGAGTTCAAATTCTGGACGAGGCAGCTTACGTTTCACTTCGTGTAAATTAATGCCCTTGGAAAAGGCACGAATACAGTTACAATCTCTCTCGCTATGAAGTAAGAAGTAGATGTGACTGGGTTCTTTAGCTTTGCATAGTCAACCAGTCTAGGGAAAGTTCTAAATACTTCTCATTTCTTAGGGTCTTCAACCTTTTCTTAAATTCTTCTTCCGCCCTGTCGGCTGGGGCGTTAGAATGCACCTCTGCAGAGGGGTAAGACTCCCCCAATGGGACCAACTGTTGGCCGTGGGTGGCGACCCGTGATGCTTAAGGATAGAGCCCAGGTGGATGAGCAGTTCATAACTTGCAATACTCCACTTTGACCCTATCTTGGGCTAGACGGGCAGTCGGAGAGGCCCCCTCCGATCAATCGGCTGGTCACGTCAAGCCCTAGCACCTATATGATTTTCCCAACCCTATTGCCCTATGGCAAACCCCAACCCCTTTTTATCATATGGGTGCTAGAAGGCGGTGGCTGCGGGTCTACATGTCCTGGGGAATGACGTTAAACTCTATCTGATGGTGGTGTTCCAGTTTTGGAGTTTTGGGGAATGTGGAGCACCCCTTCATCACCATTACTCCCTGGTCCACTCTGACCCGGAGTGGTAGTATCTGTTAGGGTCCCATCTATGGGTTAAATAGAAAAATGTATTTATAAAAAAATTGTATTATCCATTAAGAATTGATTTATTTCAAAACTTTATCGGCATTAAATGACCCACTGAGGTTGATATGCCGTAAAACAAAACAAACCAAACTAAATTCTTCTATCTTCCGCTGCTGATGAGGCTCCAGTTTTTGAAATCTGGGAAGTGTAGAATACCCCTTTATTGCCATTACTCCCAGGTCCACTGTGACCCGGAGTTACGATCGCATCTATGTATATATTTACCCACACACTGCACGAGCAGGATGTGACACAAGTTCAATTTCTTAAGCGGAGTTTAACAGGTTTTGAATTCAGAGATTTTCTCATGGTTGCCTAATCAAGGTTAAATAGCTCAGTTTGCCCTACTATTTACACATAGCCAGAAGGAAAATAGCTGAATGCATACCTTTCCCAAGGCTATTAGCGCTATATAAAATGCAGTCTCATCCAGGATTTGAACTCCAGTCGCCGAGTCAATTTCCTTCGAGGATAACTATTACACCACGTGCCTCTTAGGGTCTCACCTATGGGTCAAATCTGTTATTCGATAGGACCGTGTGAACCCTCCCTATAAAAAATCTTAAGAAAAACTACACAAAATATGTATCTATATTTACCAACCCCTCCGCACAAACGGATTGGGACACTAGGTAAATTTCTTAAGCGGAGTTTAACAGGTTTGAATTCAGAGTTTTCCTTCTCCTAGACTGGTTACTTAGCCATGGTTAAAGAACCCAGTCCATTTACCCATAGCTGGAGGGATAATTGGATTCATACCTTTCCCACGGGTATTAACGCCATGTGAAATGCAAACAGCTTCGTCCAGGAAATATGTATCTCTGGTTCTGAGTTCCATTTCTGTTCTTGTTTATCAGGAACACGGATATTTAATTTGTGTACACACTTTTGTTGTGTTAAAATCCGAAATGGTTAACAATAAGGTTTATCTCAGTCGGTAGTGCATCCCCCTCAGAACCATAAGGTCCCGGGTTCGATACCGACTCTCCCTGGTCAACCACTAGTGAAAAGAAGATAGACTCCGTCGGTGTCCGGCTGATGCCGACAATAGGCCACTTCATCTACTTTACTAACTGTTTTACGTTTTGTACAAGGAAATATGATAAAAATACGAAATAAGCACGCAGTTCTTCAAAGCAGTAACGGCTAATCCGTTGTTAGCAATACTAGCTACGAATAGCCTTGTGTAGTCCGTACCTTTGATATTTATGTCTTTCATTGAAATTTTTTGTTGTGAAAATGTCCTCCCTCTCAACTTAAAAAAAACAAAAACCATTTCCCCCCAAAAAAATTTACCACGTCCCCGTGGGAGAATCAGCAGAGGACACAACATGTGTCTACCCACAAGGGCTCTCAGGTCGACTCTTGAGTAATTCTAAATCTTACTTTCGCAGGGACATCCGGCCACGTGACACCTTAAACCAACCAGAGAGGTCCGCTCGGGCGACCCTGGTATTAAGGCTTGTCAATAAACTTTGAACTTTGAAATTAACCGTTGAATTTAAACCGAAGTACACTTCATGACTATTTATTATGTAACAAGGACAATTGAATTCAAACCTGCTTTACTCTGCTTAAAAATTGACCTTGTGTCACATCATGTCTTCTGGACTCTTCTAAGTATCATGGTCGATTTTCAGGAGTGCTGTGGTCTGGGTGGTTTCGATTCTTCCTCAAATCTCTAGTTCATCGAGGCTGGGTATTAAAACTATATTACTCTCATTTTCCTTGTAGGCACCGGAGTAAAGCAGGGATGTGTCACTGCGCCCATGTGCATTCAATCTGTTTGTGGCAGTAGTAATGAAAATTGCCAACCAAAACGTAAACCTGGCAGATAGTGTCCGCATATCCAATCGATTAGACGGCAATCTTTTTAACCTACGAAGATTGAAATCCAAAACACTTGTCATTGTAGAGGCAATACACGAACTGCAGTATGCAGATGATATAGCTTTTGTCAGCTCTTCACCAGATGGACTACAGCGCATCATCAATGGTGTGGCTGAAGCCTACTCTCGATCAATGTTCAGAAAATAGAAGTTCTCAACATGTGTCAACCTCCGATTCCTGAACTCCTCATTAACCACCAGCTACTGAAACAGGTAGAAGAGTTCACTTATCTAGAATCTGTCTTAAACAACACAAACGATCTTACAAGTGAAGTGCAACGGTGGATTGGCCTGGCTTCAGCATCTTTTGGTAGGCTCACAAGAAACCAAAGAAAAGAAGACTGTCATTTTCCATATTTTTTTTTTTTTTAGCTCTGTGGCAAGGTACAAGTTGGTCGCCCCTAACTGCGTTTCAAGGATGTCTGCAAGAATGATCTCAGGGGATTTGGCATTGCCCCTTTCCAGCTGGGGAAATTTGGCTCAGGACCGCCCCCATTGGCGGCAGGTTCTCCGTAGCGGACTGTTCGTGTCTGAAACTCCCCTGGCGCAACACCATGAAGCCAAGAGGTCCAGAAGAAAGCGGCGGCAACAAAGCACCGGCACATCAACATCTTCAGGGACAGCCTTCACATGCGACATCTGTGGTCGAGGCTGTTTTTCGAACATTCGACTTTACAGTCACAGGAGGAGCTGTAACTTTAGAGGCACAAAAACAATATTATAGTCTTCAGAGACTGAAATACCAATGATGATGATGTCATTTTACACATGTTTTTCAGCTCTGTGGCAAGGTACAGATATTCTTCTTCTTCTTCTTCTTCTTCTTCTTCTTATTATTATTATTATTATTATTATTATTATTATTATTATTATTTGCTCTTTTTGAGTTTTCACATCAGTATTAGCTGATGGTCTTTCACTGGAATCTGAGTGACAGCAAGTCTCCTCAGGTCTCCAGGACTCTTCTGAGTATTCTGGCAGATTGCAGTGCAGTGTTCTGAATGGTTTCAATCCTTCCTCTGATTTCCAAACTTTCCAAACCCTATTCCAATCCTTTTGGGACTGTTCCAAGTGCACCAACTACAATTGGTATCACTTTCACTTTCATATTCCATAACTTTTTCAGTTCTTCTTCTTCTTCTTCTTCTTCTTCTTCTTCTTCTTCTTCTTCTTATTCTTATTATTATTATTATTATTATTATGTTGTTGTTGTTGTTGTTTTCATAGTCGTTGTGATTGTTGTTGTTGCCATATCGAGAACAGCTTGCATTTTATTGAGTTAGATTCACTAATGCGTTATCTTTTTGGTCTGCTACGTCTAAAATGCTTTCAGAAGTCGGTATAAAAAGCCGTAAATAAGATGAATCGAACATCATTTCGGCATAAACAAAAGAACTAAAGAAAGAGACAAATAAATAAACAATCCATTCCCTCTTCGTAAAAGTCATAACATTCTATCTCGTTTTTTAACCGCCCAAAACGAACAGCAGCCACGTTATTAATTTTTATGTACTTTTACTTTCACTATCGGAACCATAAAGATTTAGTGGATTGAGAGAGAGAGAGGAAGAGAGAGAGAGAGAGAGAGAGAGAGAGGGAGGAAAAGAGAGGAGAGAGAGAGAGAGAGAGAGGGGAGAGAGAGAGAGAGAGAGAGAGAGGGGGGGGGAGAATCGCTTCACATAGATTTTTCTAAGCTTGAAGACATAATGTATATACAGGATATGCGTTTATAGATCATGTATATTTTTGTTCTTATATATATATTATATATATATATATTATATATATATATGTGTGTGTGTGTGTGTGTGTGTATTCATGTGTGCGTGCATGTATACACTTATGACTAAATCTTTCTTTTTTTTGTAATAAGCTATGTTCGATCAGCCGGTTCAATAAACCTGGGTTTTTGGCTGAGTGAAATATGGAACTGTCACCTGATTGACAGACGACCCTGTAGACAGGGATGTTTATATTTGAAAATAATTTTGAATATAGATATATCTTCAGGCTATGTTAATCAATATGTCAACCTGATTGCAAGTCAAAAGGGCGCAACAGATATAAATGGAACTTCCAATGTCAGTCAGTAGGCCAGAGAGAGAGAGAGAGAGAGAGAGAGAGAGAGAGAGAGAGAGAGAGAGAGAGAGAGAGAGAGAGAGAGAGAGAGAGAGAGAGAGAGAGAGATTATAGGAAACTTTGAAACGATTGGGGGTGTTACAATTTCATTTTCTATCGAGGTATATAGCGTATACTCCTTTACGGACAACGAGTCGCATTATATATATATATATATATACTATAGTGTGGGATTGTCACTGTTTCAGCTTTTACTGGAATGGTGTGCCAAAATGCAGTATTATTGGAAGAGTGCTCAATATAATTATGACTGTTCCTTTGTCATCAAATAAGTAGATATGGAAAACCTTTATATATTTATTATATTATATTATATTATGTTATATATATATATATTCGTAGATGGGCTACCGGGTAAGTTGGTATCAGGATGATTCTAAGTTGGACCTTTCTTCCAACAGCGGAATGTTAGAGTTGTTCAAGTCTAAGTTGAGAGCTCGATGTTCAGTATTATTAAATACAGCAATATAATTAGTAAATAAAAATACTTAAAAATCGGTTCTTTTGTGGTTTTATTTAGGATGAAATAGATCTATAACCGTAAAATGACCGATTTGTAAGCATTTTCCTTACTATATATATAAGGCCCGTGTTATCTCAGTCGGTAGAGCGTTCGGCTAGAAACCACATGGTTCCTAGTTCGATTCCGACCCTCTCCAACTCAGCGTATGAATAGCACAGGGATCGATGCGGTAAGGTAAGGAGCTGATGGTAGGTGTGGCGCTCCACCTCAGATGCCAAAACAATCTCCTTGGTCTAGCGCTATTGAAAAGGGGATAGACTCCCTCGCTGATTGGCTGATACCGACTTTAGGCCACCCCACGACTTTACTTACTTATATATATATATATATATATATATATATATATAAACAGATATGTATTAGTATTATATATGCATACCTTACATTATACAACTGCTTGACCATTATTTATAATGGATAGGAATACTTGATATATAAATGTGTGTAAAAAACTCCTAAGAAACATATACACAACACTGTAGCTATAAATGAACAATGAACGCGATTCCCTTATTTTAGGTATAAAAACCCTAGTTCTTTTATTTTATTTAGGTATAAAAAAACCATAGTTCTAAATAAAATTCCAAACATTTTTAATTTTCAATACTCATAAATATTTATTCCTGATCAAGTCCACTAAGAGTTTTGATCTAGGCATAGAAAACCCTAGACGTGTTGACATGCCGTTAAAATCAATCAACCAATTAAACACTCATTCAATCAATCAATTTGGCTTTATAAAATCTGTCGATAGTTTTTTTTTAATTGCGAAAAGGTTTTAATTTTCAAAACTTATAAATAATTATTCCTGATCAAGCTCAGTAAGATTTCCTACTCTAGGCATAAATAAACCTCTAAACGTGTTGCCATGCCTTTAAAATCAATCGATTAATAAATAAATCAATCACTTTCGCTTATAAAACCTATCGATAGGTTTTTAAAAGTTTTTGTTATTTTTTAAAAACTCATAAATACTTATTCATGTTCAGTAAGATTTCTTAAGTAGGAAAAGTATCTGCATTTTTTTTTTCTTAAGGGAAGGAATTTATTTATATTTAGTTTACAGGGAAACCTTTCCAAAACTAAAACCAGCCAGTCAGCAGCTTTTATTAGGTTTAAAGTAATTGCTTGGATTTCCGTCAATTTTGGAAATGGTGGAGTATTAAATTCTATTTCTTACTGAATTTTCTTTAAAAACAGAAGAAAAAAAAATCAAGTACAACAATTTATTTCTACATTTCAACAAAATAATTTTTTTTTTATCCAATTCTACTTTGAAAGTTAAATTAACTTTTCTATTCGATATAAATGGATATTTGGTCTCCAATGGTTTTCGCATAAAAATCTTCAAGAGTAAATACATATAAATACTGCTGCTTTACTCGTTAGGCTACGGGCGTATTTTTGTTTTTTAATATATATTATATATATTATATATATATATATATAATTATATATATTATATATATATATAGAGAGAGAAGAGAGAGAGAGAGTGAGAGAGACAGACAGACAGACAGACAGACAGTAATGATTTCAACTGTTGAATTTGTATCTAACTCGATATTATATTCTCGGTCAGTCACATAGAAATAGAATAGATATATAGATAGATAGATAGATATGATGAAGTCAACGGCGTTTGGTCATTATGGATTTTCAAACAAATCATATATATATATATATATATATATATATATATATATATATATTTATATATATATATATATAAACAGATGTATTAGTATTATATATGAACACCTTGTATCATACAACTGCGTGTAAAATTATTTGTATTAGATAGGAATGCTTAATATCATATAATGTGTGCCAAAATTTCTGAGAACAATAAAAAAATGTAGCTATAAATGAACAATGAACGCGATTCCCTTACTCTAGGCATAGAAAACCCTAGTTCTAAATTATATATATATATAAATCTTTAGCTTTACATTTCCCATCGCGTGAAAAACGCTTCATATAAAACGCTAAAAAATTTGATTTTTACATCTCAACCATTTCACAATGGTTTTTGACATCTCAACCACTGATCTCATCTGATGATTGATTACCATGAAACTTTAAGTTATGAGAGTGAAACCATAATATTTTACCATTGATTATATATATATATATATATATATATATATATATATATATATATATGTGTGTGTGTGTGTGTGTGTGTGTGTGTGTGTGCAGATAGATAGAAAGACAGATATATGTATATAGAGATAGAGATAGAGATAGATAGATAGATAGATAGAGAGAGAGAGAGAGAGAGAGAGAGAGAGAGAGAGAGAGAGAGAGAGAGAGAGAGGTGGAGAAGAAAGAGGTTAGTAGGTATTCATTTGTCATGGAATGAGTATTTATATACATCTATTTCAATACCTGAAGCAGGTTAGGAATAGTTTGCAACGGAACAGAGAAATAAATATCCAATAAGTCTGGTGGCCTCATCCCTGACCTAAGAAATTATTTTTCTGGTGGAAAAAGACCGAATGGCCTCGTCTGACTTTTTAGGAAATCAACAGCCAGCCGACATTTCCAATCAAACCGTGAAACTTTGACTTTCGACATTTACTCATTCTTTTTTCATTTATGCACAAATTACAACCCCCATCCCGAATATATTGTTTAAACTACATCTCTTGTTCAACTATACCATCAACCGATCTGTTTTTTTGGGCAAATTAATGAAATCAGAGTTTCCCTGGGTGATTTATTTTTCTTAAAAAGTAATTTCCACATTTCATCTTTTTTTTTTTTCTCGCTTAGAATAAAGTAACAACAAGTTTCAACGCTATTTATTGTAACTCGAGTATCAGAGTTAACAGAGAAAGTAGGAAGAAAACACAATGAGTATTAAAGATAAGGGAAAAGGTTTACTAAGCAAGATAGAGTGAATAAAGTAAACAAGTTTCAACGTTTATTTATTGTAACTCGAGTATCAGAGTTAACAGAAAAGTAGGAAGAAACACAATGAGTATTAAAGATAAGGGAAAAGGTTTACTAAGCAGATAGAGTGAATAAAGTAACAACAAGTTTCAACGCTATTTATTGTAACTCGAGTATCAGAGTTAACAAGAAAGTAGGAAGAAACAGAATGAGTATTAAAGATAAGGGAAAAGGTTTACTAAGCAAGATAGAGTGAATAAAGTAACAACAAGTTTCAACGCTATTTATTGTAACTCGAGAATCAGAGTTAACAGAGAAAGTAGGAAGAAAACACAATGAGTATTAAAGATAAGGGAAAAGGTTTACTAAGCAAGATAGAGTGAATAAAGTAACAACAAGTTTCAACGCTATTTATTGTAACTCGAGTATCAGAGTTAACAGAGAAAGTAGGAAGAAAACACAATGAGTATTAAAGATAAGGGAAAAGGTTTACTAAGTACTAAGCAAGATACGAGTGAATAGGGTAATTAGCAATTAATCGGTTGCATTAAAATGTCCAGTGAGATCTCGTTGCTTTTCTCAAGCGAAAATAGGATAGACTTCTCTGCTGTACAGTTGATACATACAATAGACCACTCCACCAATGTTTTTTCATAAAAATATAAATAGATCTTTGAAAATTTTTTTTTAATGATAGCACTTGGACCCTAATGAGGCGCCTTGAGAATAAGCTAGATGGGAGCGGCACAAGAATGCTGCGTGCGGTCTTGAACAAATCGTGGAAACAGCACCCCACAAGGAGGCAGCTGTATGATCGGAGTGAGACGGACAACGCATGCTGGACACTGTAGGAGAAGCAAGGATGAGCTCATAAGTGACGTTATCCTGTGGAAGCAAACATATGGACATGCTAATGTGGGCCGCCCACCAAGGACCTACATTGACCAACTATGTGAGGATGCTGCGCAGAGGACCCCCTTGGGACAATGAATGATAGGGAAGGTTGGTGAGAGATTGTCATGGATATCCGTGCTAAATGCATGACATGATATATATATATATATATAATATATTATATAATATATATATAGATGAAAAATAAAAATAAAAAATTTTTTTAAAAGTATATTCATGATATATATATATATATATATATATATATATATATTATATTGTGTGTGTGTGTGTGTGTGTGTGTGTGAGAGAGATAATAATAAAGTAAGCCTATTCATAATATATTTATTAGGTCTAATCTTTTGTATTGAGCACTTTAGTATATTTAACTTAGGCAACACTTATAGTATTTTTTTCTTTGACCATTTTAATAGCATCAATTGATTACTTTCAGGAGGTGCATATGATTTGAATTCAGAGTTTTCCTTCTCCTAGACATGTTGTCGTACCAAGTCTAAAGAGCCTAGTCTGAACTATTATTTATCTGTAGTTGGTGTTGGGAAGAAAAGATGTATTCATGCCTTTCAAAGTGAAACGCAAACAGCTTGGTGAAGGATTTGAACTTGACTCACCGAGTCCATTTCCTATTGTTTTATTTGAAATCATCTCTTTATTTATATACATCTTTATATACATCATAATTAAGATTTGATATATATAATTATAATTTAGTATATATTTACATATCTTTAATATATAATTTAGTATATATATATATTTATTATTATTTATTATTTATAGTAAAAAAGTAAGTAAAGTCATCGGGGCGGCCTAAAGTCGGTATCAGCCAGTCAGCGAGGGAATCTATCCCCTTTTCAATAGGTCTAGACCAAGGAGATTGTTTTTGGCGTCTGAGGTGGAGCGCACACCTACCATCAGCTCCTTACTTTACCGCACAGATTCCTGTGCTACTCATACGCTGAGTTGGCGAGGACCGGTATCGAACTAGGAACCTTGAGGTTCCTAGCCGAACGCTCTACTAACTGAGCTAACCTGGCCCCTATATATATATATACATATATATATATATATGTATATATATATAATTTAGTATATATATATTTATATAACTTTAATATATAATTTAGTATATATTTATCATAAGTCTTTATAATTTATATACGTCTTTATTTATATACATCTTTATTTATTTGAAATCATCTCTTGCATGTATCATAAGTCCATAGAGCATCTTTCCTTATTCTCTTGCATTTATGTTCAATCTTACTCACCCATTTGCTTATCCGGTTTATTTAATGATTGTTTTATAATGAAGTGTGTCTAAAGCAATCGATATCTGGTACCTGTAGACGTTATTCAGAAAACTTATACGTTAAGTGCCACTAAAAGAAACATAGATATTTTCTATTACATATGTCTTGCTAAAACAGGGGTTCCCGACCAGGGATGCTCGCACCTGGTCGGGAACCCTTGTTCTAACGAAACATATGTAATAAAAAATATCTATGTTTCTTTTAATGGCACCTAACGTATAAATTTTCCGAATAACACTCCAAGAGGTGCGAGAAGCGTCCGTTCAAATTTAGATTAATTTTTTTTCTTTTGTAATTAATATTATTCATATTTCGTTTCTTTATTTCAGATTATTATTATCATTATTATTATTATTATTATTATTATTATTATTATTATTTAGAGAGTGAAATCTATTTGATCTTTTGATAAAACTATAGTATATATTCACATTCTATATTTTTGAACAAAAGTATGAATTGTAGGGGTGCGAGGTCAGAGCCAAACTCTTTTAAAGGTTTGGAAATAGAAAAAGGTTGGGAACCACTGCGCTAGAAGAACAACCGAAATAGTCGCACTAGTCTAAAAAGTTTCAGATACAGTGGTATCTTGACTAATTCGTTCTGCTCGTAACTCAATTTCCTCGTATATCAAATCAATTGTCTCAATTGAAATAAACTTGAATGCAATTTATCCGTTCCAGTCATATATACCTAAAACATCGTAATTTTTCGTTACGTTTGTTTAAATAAAAAATTGCACTGTATTGTATAAAAACATAATAAAATAGAATGTAGTTAATTATGTGCAGTAATATGTTTCAATGTATATTTTTTATGAATAATATTTTTCTTTGGCGTAATAAATTTAGAGAGAGAGAGAGAGAGAGAGAGAGAGAGAGAGAGAGAGAGAGAGAGAGAGTCAGTCGTGTGTATCCTTGTTATTAGCACACATTGATGATGGTCATGATGTGCAAATCGGACATTCTTGTTACCGGACTAGATATCATAAAAAGGTAAAGTCGTCGGGGTGGCCTAATGTCGGTATCAGCCAGACAGCGAGGGGTCGTCTATCCCCTTTTCACTAGCGCTAGACCAAGGAGGTTGGTTCGCCTTCGAGATGGAGCGCCACACCTACCATCAGCTCCTCACTTTACCGCACAGATCTCCTTGCTGTTCATACAGTGAGTTGGCGAGAGGTCGGTATTGAACCGAATCTTTGTGGTTCTAGTCGGACGCTCTACCAACTAACTATTGCATATAATGAGGTGTCCAATAACAGAATACCTAATGGATGAGTACGTGTGTTGAAAATAAGCACCGATTTAAGAGAACAAAGACATGTCTGCAAGAGGCTCTATCATGCTCCCTCGTCTTAGCAAATGACACGCCGCCGAAAGTCCCGGACCCGGAACGTGAGGCGAATAGTGCGCACCGGTTGCTGGCAAAGGTTTAAAAGACATGCTGAAGAGGGTGACTAAAGTCATATAACAAACGTTTTTTGAGCAGAATTGATTCTTGAATATTACACACGACATAATTTCGATATTCGTGTCTAAAACGTATGAGTTCTTGTACCGCATAATCAAATGTCACACAATTTTTACGTATCAGTGAATAAGACTCAGATTTCTATCAAAATACATTGGTAATTAACTTACGAGTTTATTCCACTCATCGCTCATAAATTTCTCGTATATCAAATCATTTTTCCCATTGACATAACGGAAATGCCATTAATCCGTTCCAGACACCGACAAAATAAAATACCCTGTTTTTTGTTACGTTTTTTTAAATAATAAAATAGACTGTATTGTAGAAAATATATAATAGAAGTAATAAATGATTTGGTGTAATATGTTTTAATATTGATTTTTTTCAATGATATTTTTTATTTGCCGTAATAAATAACGTTCACATTCGTTAATGTTTTTCAGAATACAAGGTGTGTCAAAAAGTGAAAGTTTAAGCTGTATTTCAAGATATTAATGAAAATGAATGGACGTTATTTTTTCAATTCAAGTTATGTCAAAAGTACAAAAATCCGATACTTTTTTGATCACCTTTGTATATATTATATATATATATATATATATTATATTATATATGGTACAAACATAGGAATTATTTTTATTAGATTGCTTAAGAAAAAGTTCAATTACAAAAAAGGAAAAAAGAATTTAAGGGCTATTTTGAAGGCCGTAATAATTTTCAAAAGAAACTACAGTCATGTTTAAAATTAAGCATATTTATTAAAAAAACTGTGTGTGGGGGTGGTTGGTATTAAAATGAAGGAAACTGGGGCGTGTAAAATTTCTACGAGCTCCCTAGTGATCTAGAAATTCCCACGATTTTCTCAAGTAACGAGAAATGTTTAAAGTCTTCATGTCTACCAGCTAGGTCGGTATGCAGCAGAATTACAACGATTCCAAAATAGAGACTTTTCTTCAACCTACCCTTGTGTGAAGACAAAAAAAGACAATAAAGAGCTCATCGAATAATTAGTCCGAACTGATATAAGCTACACAAATTTCGAATTGTTCGTGAGTCTTGCAGAAATTTTCAACTCTCAGTTTCTCCTTTGAACTAAATATATATTGCCTTTTAGTTTTATACGGTAGTTTATTTTGAAATGATTGGTCGAAAGGGCCATAAATTTTTTTTCTTGGTCTTTTTTTCTTTTTTTCGTGGTATGATTCCTTAGACAGGTACCTATCGCTAGAGCAGCCCTAGTTGTTAATTAAAGAGGAAAAATTACTTACTAGATGTTGATTTTGCGTTCGCAGACACGGTGAAAGTAAAAGAAAACGAAGATAGATAATATTGGATCTTGCCAAGAGACTGGAAAAGCTGTGACTGAAGGATAAAAGGTCGTGCAATTATAACATGGATTCCTGGGGTCCAAGGGTCTGGAAAAGAGTCGGTGAATTGGAGAATAGGAGGAGATAGCCATCAAATCGGCTTTTTAATCGGCTAGAATACTGAGTTAGCGATCTGAGAGACTTGCTGTACTCAGCTTTTGTAAACACCGGCTAAGGCGGTGTAAAAACTTCTATGGAAATATAATAATTAATGATATTATATATTATATTTATATATTATTCTATATATATATATTATTATATTACTACCACTTTGGTTTTGAGTTTA
>CM042140.1:13455669-13463200 GCA_023376005.1 Doryteuthis pealeii | reverse complement strand
GTATAAGAATTGTATGGTTCTGGTTTCTTGTGTGTGTTACTGGTGTTCTTGTATGTGTTCTGGTGTTCTTGTGTGTGTCTGTGTTCTTGGTGTGTTCTGGTTTCTTGTGTGTGTTCTAGTGTTCTTGTGTGTGTCTTGGTGGTTCTTGTATGTGTTCTGGTCGTTCTTGTATGTGTTTTCTGGTGTTCTTGTTGTGTGTTCTGGCGTTCTTGTGTGTGTTCTGTTTCTTTGTGTGTTCTTGGTGTTCTTTTTTTTTTTTTTTTGGCAGTTCATTCTGATCCTACGAGTAATTGCTGTGATATATGAGGCGCGTGCGTAAAATGCGTTATCTTCTAAGCTAATAGACGGGAGCCGAGTTTCAAATTATGAACGAATCTGTTTGTGTGGTTCGTATAATGCTAATGCGCTTGGGAAAGGGTCTGAATAATATGTTTTCCCCTCCACCCAGTAGATTAGATTCTTTAGCATCGGGACGACAACCATTTTAGACAGATAACTCGAATTAATACCAACTGTACTCCGTCAAAATTACCCTTTTAAATTGACCTTACATTACATCACTACCCGTTCGGAAGGATATATATATATATAACCATAGCTGGAGGGGATGATATATGGATCATACCTTTCCCAAGGGTATTAGCGCTATGTGAAATTGCCAACAGCTTCGTCTAGGAATTGAACTCTAAACGACAGTCCATTTCCACGACTCTAACACTAGCCCACGCGCCTCCAGCTATGGCGTTAAATAGTAGGGCAGAACTGGGCTCTTTTAACCTTGGTAAGGTAACCAGTTAGGGAGAGGGATAACTCTGAATTCAAAAATTCCTGAGCGTCGGTCGTTGATTGGGTTTCGTGGCATTCCTTGACGCACCAATTCATTTCTATTCGACTGTTGCCAAAAAGTGTGGATGGTCCAACACAAGCCTCACCACTATAAACAAATCCCTGGTGGAGTTTCATTGTGTGTATGAACCCTATACGTCGAAAATCGACGCGGAGAGTCCATTTATAATTATATATATATATATATATTTTATATATATATATATGATATATCCGAGGTGGCGTAGATGTAATTGTTACCGCCGTAAGGCGAAACGAGTTCATATCTGTACAAGGCTGTTTTCATTCACACTTTGGAAAAGCGTATGAATACAACTACTTTCATTTCTACCTATGCTCGATAAATAGTAGGGCAGACTGAGCACTTTAACTTTAGTATTGTAAGCAAGTCTAGAAAAAGAAAAATTCTGAATCCAAAGCTGTTTAAACTTCCGTTTAAGAAACTGACCATTGTGCCACATCCTACCTCATGTAGAGGGCTTCTTTAATATATTATATATATATATATATATAATATATATATATAATATAATCCAAAATCCAGAGAAGGAAATCTTACGACCTTACGACACAAGTGTTTTATTTTAAAAAAACCTGTCGCAGTTTGGAGCTCAATGTGTGCCTCTTAATGTTAGAGTCACAGTAATAAATATATAAGTAAGAAATAACAAAAGACTTAGAGATTTTAGCTTTATAGTCTATTTCAGTAGAGCTTAGACAAAGTGTCTCATCATGCGAATTCGGGAGAGTTTAGACACTCTTGTCTCAATATATATTATATATATAATATATATATATATATATAATATATATATTAAAATTATACACACACACGCGCGCGCAACATATATATATATATATATATATATATATTATATTATATATATATATATATATTATCATTAAAAAGAAAATGACTCATTGGAAAAAACTCAGCTATGTTACTTGCCTGCGATTTAGAGAAACCAAATCAGTAACATAAAGTTAACTAACACAGGTTTCACCCCAAAGGTGTATCTTCAGTTTTCCTGCTATATTATATATATATATATATATATATATATATATATATATATGCGGATTCATTTTCAGTAAATGCAATTTATACCATCTCTGGCCTAAATTCTTGTCAAATTCGTGCTAATAATGTGTAAGGAAATATTTCAAATATTATAGAAACATGTGTAACAGCATCTATCTATGTGGGCATGATATTATAATATATATATATATATATATATATTATATTATAGTATATATATACTATATATATATATATATATATTGCTTCTTTTTCTAATAATAATAGCTACTTAAATATTTGCATTAAACTTCTGAAAATGGTTAAATGCATATAAATGAGTTCACATAAGATATATGCGCTCTATTTATTTTTCATTCCGGTGTCTGCCAATACAATAAGCAAAGTCTACAATTATGTCAAACTCGTTTATGAATGTCCAACATGCCTTTCACGTGCGACATATCATTTGAATTTATAACTATATCCAGAATTTGTTTTCAATTGAATCTAAAAAATCGATTTGGAGGAAAACAAATTGATTTATCTTAATACTATATCCGATGAATTGGTTTGAGGATATAGGAGAAAGAATCATGTACCTTTAAATCCAATAACTTGAGTTTTGCGCATGCCGCAGAATGCCATTTGTATATTTGTTTTCAATAATATAAAGCTATCTTTCTATTTTTTTCTTTATCTTGTTTTTATGAGGAAATTCTGAAACGCATAAGCGTAGACTGCAGTGAATTAATATTCGTAAATTTAATTTTGTTAAAGGGCTGAAACAAATGTACCTTTATATGGATGGTCATATTTTTATTTATTTCATTTTTTTTTTAAAAGAAAAAAGCCTATATTCCGGAAAAATAGGGGAAAATTGTGGTTTAATATTTTCGAACGGTGAATGTTTTTCCGAATATTAGCTTTTATCTAATTTAAAAAAAAAATGAATAAAATAAAAATATGACCATCCAATAAGGTTACATTTGTTTCAGCCCTTTAAACAAATTAAATTACGAATATTAATTCACTCAGTCTACGCTTATGCGTTTCAGATTTCCTCATAAAAACAGATAAAGAAAAAAAATAGAAAGATAGCTTTATATTATTGAAAACAATATACAAAGGCATTCTGCGCATGCGCAAACTCAGTTATTGATTTAAAGGTACATGATTCTTTCTCCTATATCCTCAAACCAATTCATCGGATATAGTATTAAGATAAATCAATTTGATTTTCCTCCAATCGAATTTTAGATTCATTGAAACAAATTCTGGATATAGTTATAAATTCAAATGGATATGTCGCACGTGAAAGGCATGTTGGACATTCATAAACGAGTTGACATATTGTAGACTTTTGCTTATGTATTGGCAGACACCGGAATGAAAATAAATAGAGCGCATATATCTATGTGAACTCATTTATATGCATTAACATTTCAGAAGTTTATGCAAATATTTAAGTAGCTATTATTATTAGAAAAAGAAGCATATATATATATATATATATAAATATTATATATATTATATATATATATATATATATATATATATTAATATCATGCCACATAGATAGATCATGTTACACATGTTCTATAATATTTGAAATATTTCCTTACACAATTATTACACGAAATTTGACAAGAATTTTAGGCCAGAGATGGTATAAATTTGCATTTACTGAAAATGAATTCCCATATATATATATATATATATATATATATATATATATATATATATACAGGAAAACTGAAGATACACTTTGGGTGAAACCTGTGTAGTTAACTTATGTTACTGATTTGGTTCTCTAAATCGCAGGCAAGTACATACTGAGTTTTTTCCAATGAGTCATTTTCTTTTTAAATATATATATATATATTATATATATATATATATATATATATATATATATATATATGTGCGCGCGCGTGTGTGTGTATAATTTTATATATATATATATATATATATATATATATATATATATATATTGAGACAGAGTGTCTAACTCTCCCGAATTCGCATGATGAGACACTTTGTCTAAGCTCACTGAAATAGACTATAAAGCTAAATCTCTAAGTCTTTTGTTATTTCTGTACTTATATATTTATTCTGTGACTCTAACATTAAGAGCACACATTGAGCTCTCAAACTGCGACAGGTTTTTTTAAAATAAAACACTTGTGTCGTAAGGTCGTAAGATTTCTTCTCTGGATTTTGGATTATTATATATATATATATATATATATATATATATATATATATATATTAAAGAAGCCCTCTACATGAGTAGGATGTGGCACATGGTCAGTTTCTTAAACGGAGTTTAACAGCTTTGGATTCAGAATTTTTCTTTTTCTAGACTTGTTACAATACTAAAGTTAAAGTGCTCAGTCTGCCCTACTATTTACCCATAGGTAGAATGAAAGTAGTTGTATTCATACCTTTTCCAAGTTGTGAAATGAAAACAGCCTTGTACAAGATATGAACTCGTTTCGCCTACGGCGGTAACAATTACACTACGCACCTCGGATATATATATATATATATATATATATATATATATATATATATACAATGGACTCTCCCGTCGATTTTCGACGTATGAGGGTTCATACACACAATGAACTCCCACACAGGGATTTGTTTATAGTGGTGAAGGCTTGTGTTGGACCATCCACACTTTTTGGCACAGTCGATAGGAAAGAATTGGTGCGTCAAGGAATGCCACGAACCCAATCAACGACCGACCTCAGGAATTTTGAATTCAGAGTTATCCCTCTCCTAGACTGGTTACCTACCCAAGGTTAAAGAGCCCAGTCTGCCCTACTATTTAACCCATAGCTGGAGGCGCGTGGGCTAGTGGTTAGAGTCGTGGAAAATGGACTCGTCGGTTAGAGTTCAATTCCTAGACGAAGCTGTTGGCATTTCACATAGCGCTAATACCCTTGGGAAAGGTATGAATCCATATATCATCCCTCCAGCTATGGGTTATATATATATATATCCTTCCGCACGGGTAGGATGTAATGTAAGGTCAATTTAAAGGGTAATTTTGAACGGAGTACAGTTGGATTTAATTCAGAGTTATCTGTCTAAAATGGTTGTCGTCCCGATGCTAAAGAATCTAATCTACTGGGTGGAGAGGGAAAACATATTGATTCAGACCTTTCCCAAGCGCATTAGCATTATACGAAACACAAACAGATTCGTTCATAATTTGAACTCGGCTCACCGTCTATTAGCTTAGAAGATAACCATTACGCCACGCGCCTCCATATCAACAGCAATTACTCGTAGGATCCAGAATGAACGCCAGAACACCAGAACACACACAAGAACACCAGAACACACACAAGAACGCCAGAACACACACAAGAACACCAGAACACATACAAGAACACCAGAACACATACAAGAACACCAGAACACACACAAGAACACTAGAACACACACAAGAACACCAGAACACACACAAAGAACACTAGAACACACACAAGAACACCAGAACACATACAAGAACACCAGAACACACACAAGAACACCAGAACACATACAATTCTTATACGCTCACTGAGTGATGCATGTATGGATGCATATAAATGTGCATATGTAGTATATTAAGAAAAATGAAAAAACACAGGTTTAAATGGGTTAAGTGGTGAGTTTATTGGCCGACGCTGCAGTGTTTCGATCTATTAATTAGATCATCTTCAGGGCATTTGTTGGTATGTGGAAGGTGATAAGAAATTATTTATCACAGAATAACGAGAAAAGCGAGTGGTAGTCCTTGTTATTCAGTCTGTTTAAACATTTTTGAGGTTTGAAAAAGAAGACGGTTTGAAATATGACATCAAATATTCTATTTTATGGCGTGAGTATGGGACGCTGTAAGTTTATCGAAAGGAAACATTGTGCATTTTTTAGGTATGTGGTTGTGTGTGTGTGTATAAATTTTTGCGATAAACGACAGCGGAAGTAAACCTTAAGGTTGTGTGTGTGTGTGTGTGTGTGTATTGGTAAGAGGTATGCATTTTTTTGTCTGTGTATGATTGCATGTATGTGCATGCGTGAGCTTGCGCATGCGTATAATGAAATTTTTGTGACCACTGCATCATAATGATAGCAATCTTTTTCTATCAACAGACAATTTACATTCGATCGAATTTCAGATACCCTAATAGTTTGAAAAGTATCGAACCGTTTCGTTATGCCCTATTTTTTTGGGGGAGGGGACAGTCTTATGGTTCGGAGAATTATATTCGTTTTATATTTGACAACATTCAATAAACATACATCAGCTGATTGGGAAATTTAATTATAAAGATTTTTTCTTTAATGAGTACTCTTTACATCATATGGAATTTTTTGTTGGTATTGTAAAAAAAAAAGCAAAAAAAAAAAAGAAGAAACTAAATAATGTACGTTCTGTTACTGTAGAAATGTTTATCTATCTATCTATCTATCTATCTGGTCTTTTCTTATTTGTTTATTTATCTCTATTCGCTCACGTATTCTATGTATGAGAAGTAAACAAACAAACAATGTGTTTTGATATGGCTTTTTTAGCCGACAATTTTTGGGAGAATATGTGCTTAATTGAAGTCGTACCTAATTTCGAAAATGAATAAATTAATAATTAATGAATTAGGCGGGCATACCTATTCAAATGTAAGGCTAAACAAATCGAGAAAAAGATTTTTTTCGATTTGTTTAGCCTTACATTGGAATAGGTATGCCCTTCAAAATTAGGTACGACTTCAATTAAGCACATATTCTCCCAAAATATTCTATGTATGTATGTATGTATGTATGTAACTATCTATCTATCTATCTATCTATCTATCTGTCTGTCTATGTGTATAGGTGACAAACTGACTGTGACCAAAAGCCGATGACCCTTGTTTACGCTATCCTAACTGATAGATACTCTATAACCGATATTCAGTACTTTTTATATGAATGTAGCAAACCACATTACTAATTTTATACTATATTTGTGGTGTATATGTCCGTTTTTCTGTCTGTCTGTCTGTCTTAAGATCAGACAAAACTTTTCTCGGGTAGAATCTGACAAGAAATCCAGTGGTGGTATTTATATTTACCAGTAAATTCATTTGGGGTCAGTCGAGAACAAATTACCAGGTGTAGTATGAGAAAATTGGGAAATACTACGTGCCGTTCCATTCCAGAATATTTTAAAGACGTGCGTTCATTCACATTCAATGACAAGTTCGAAAAGAAAATAAGATTTTAGATTTAGAGAAGAATTTCATACGTAACATTTTCACAATAAGCACTTCGAGCGATAGATACGATAGACCAGACGTGAGCAATATCAGATTTAAAAATTGTATACTTAAATTTATCCGGAATTATCCGGATATTATATAACCCAGACGCTGCCAGGAACATACAGCCAGTATATATACTATATATATTAAAGAAAGAAGCTTAAAAATCGGGTATTTTGAGGTTATGGTACCATTTCCACTCACAGGTATCTGAATATACCCATTGAGCTTCATTAGATCGCTATCTTTATTGAATTGATTTATTCAATAAAAATAGCGGTCTGATGAAGCTCATGGGTATATCCAGATACCTGTGCTTTTTTTCTTTACTAATTATATTTCTCTGTTTATAAAAAATTAAACATCG
>CM042140.1:13448169-13450669 GCA_023376005.1 Doryteuthis pealeii | reverse complement strand
TACTAAATCCATCCTTGTTAAAGAACAGTAGTGGTACTATTTAACCAGTAGCTGGGGGATGAGGGGATTAATACATTTTTAAGGGTTTAGTCCGAAGCTGAATGTGATAGCTAGACTGGATTACGAACTTGTTTACTACGATGTCGCAGCCCAGTACGTTAGCCACTTCGCTTTTCGACTATAGTTGTATACGGCACAATGCACTGACAATCGAAACCACATTTAGGGATCCCGCAGCTGGTGGAAAATACAGACCAGCAAACGGGACGTAATAAAAAATTCAACTATCGTCGTACACGATAGGGAACGAGGAATTCGACTTTAGACGCACATGGCATGGCTTTAGGAACATGGCTAAGATATTAGAATTCTTTTGAAAGACTTAGGTGTTTCTCGAACTGTACATTAACAATTTCAACAATGCAACATCTTATAAGATTTCTTTTTATGTCTGGAAGTAAATTCATAAGTAATTGTTTTTCCTTCCAAAATATTTTGAAAAAGCTCAGTCGGTAGAGCGTTCGGCTAGGAATCACAAGGTTCTTGGTTCGATACCGGCCCTCGCCAACTCAGCGTATGAGTAGCACAGAGATATGTGCGGTAAAGTAAGGAGCTGGTGGTAGGTGTGGCGCTCCATCCAGACGCTAAAATAATCACCTTGGTCTAGCGCTAGTGAAAAGGGGGTAGACTCCCTCGCTGTTTGGCTGATACCGACATTAGGTCGCCCCGACAACGAAGACTCTTCTAATAGACAGGGAATCCCAGTGGGGTATTGGCTAACGTGCTAGACTGCGACAATGTAGTAAGCAGGTTCGAATTCCTAGTGGCATTATTACGTTCAGTTTCGAATTAATACCATTTGGAAAGGTATGGACCCCCTATTCTCTCAGTTTAACAAGGATGGCTTTGGCACTAAATAACCCACGAAGGTCGATATGCCATTAATCAAAGAAACCAACGAAAAGTTTTATGAGAGATAGCTTTTATCAAAAATATTTAATGCTATTTTATAAATCCGGCATCTTTTTTTATTTTTTTTTTTTATCAAGGGTTAAATTGGGAATTTATTGATTACTTTAAGTTCAACCAAAAATAAGATCCGTTCTGTTAACGAGATTGTATCCGCAGCAGAGAAGTAAGACCCCCCATTAGAGATGTCTTGGGTATGACTCTAAACTGGCTATGATCATGTGGCTCTAGTTCTGGGTAGGCCCACTCTGACACGCAGTGGGAGTACCTGTTAGAGTCCCATCTATGGGTGAAATAGATCTGTTTAAAAATCATTCGTATTCGAGAGGACGTGTCCCCCCCCCCAAGTACACGCACAAAAAATGAATTTGGGAAACAACTACTCAAACATGTAAATATAAATACAATGAACGCGATTCCCTAACTTCTAGACATAAAATATCCTTAGATAGAAAGACATGCTTTTAATATCGATTAATCAATCAATCAATCAAGTAAGCATATATGTTGGTCATCTGTGTCGTTTGGCGAGTAAAAGCGTTTTATTTCGGCTTTCATGATTTTTCTCATCTATTGCGAACAGAGTAGAAAGATTTTGATAAAAGAAAAAAAGCATAACACAGAAACAGAGTAAAAAGTAACACGAGAGAGAGAGAGAGAGAGAGAGAGAGAGAGAGAGAGAGAGAGAGAGAGAGATTTATCATCACAGAAGGTTTTAAGCAGCAATAAAATACTTATATTTAACTGCGATCTAATAAGTCAAAATACGCATATATGTTAGTGAGACATTTCAGTGCAAACGGATATACATTTTGTATCAGGAATGATATGCCAGTATGTATTAGCAGGCTAAGATATATGCAGAAAGAAAATTTATATAATCATGATATCACTATTCATATATAGTAGAAGCTCTCTCTCTCTTCTCTCTCTCTCTCTCTCTCTCTCACACACACACACACATACACACATACTTATCTATCTATCTATCTATCAATTTATGTGTGTGTGTGACCGTATAGTCCAAGTAAGTAGTATTTGTCTCATACCCCACTTGTATGGACTGGGCACAAGGCCTCGTTTTAACGTGGGCCCACCCACAAGCCGAAGCTGATGGGTTGGAAAGAACAAAAATTGCGTCCATCCCGTCGGCTTTCCCCCTCAAGGGGGCGCCTCAGGCACTGGGCAATAAACCCAGCCCTGCCCCTTAGTCAAGGGGGCAGGTATTGCCTGGGAGGAAAGCCCCCTGGGATCGACGCTATTATTTGTACCTTACCGGTGGCCGAAGCACACTGGACCCCCGCCCGAAGGCCGGGTGAAAGGCAATAGCCCAAGTAAGTGTTTCATGGAGTGTTGCATGTCATGGAACCATTTTGTATCCGGGTCACAGACCGCTCAGCCAATTCAATCCTGTTCTTAGGTATTACAGATGATCCAATTGCAGCATAAAAAAAATTGTTTAAGTTTTTGATAAAGATGTGCTGTGTAGATATATTCATTATTTAAAAGAAGTTTTTGATATTTTGTAGAT
>CM042140.1:13440669-13445669 GCA_023376005.1 Doryteuthis pealeii | reverse complement strand
CTTAATTGAAGTCGTACCTAATTTTGAAAATTACATTTGAATAGGTATGCCCGCCTAATTCATTAATTATCTATTAATTAATTTTCAAAATTAGGTACGACTTCAATTAAGCACATATTCTCTCAAAAATTGTCGGCTAAAAAAGCCATAAAACACATTGTTTGTTTACTTCTCATACTGTCGTGTAGCAAAGTCCCCATAAGTGGAATATAACCTACTTCTAAATAAATGAAAAATCTGGGAAAAACAAGCTGGTGTAATTGTTAGAGTCCCCGCCTGTCAGCTTGACAATCAGGGTTCGAATCACACACAAAGCGGTCTTCCTGTCTATAGCACTGCTGATGAGGCCTAATAGGCCGAAATGTACATACAGAGATTGAGTTTTCTCGATTTTTTAGCCTTACATTTGAATAGGTATGCCCGCCTTATTCATTAATTATGAATTAATTAATTTTCAAAATTAGTTACGACTTCAATTAAGCACATATTCTCCCAATATATATATATATATATATATATATATATATATATATAATTATATATAAGGGTGGTAAATTTTAGATATAAATCCGACGCTATGAAGAAATATAAATAAGAAAAAGTATTCCAAAAGATAGATTTGTTGGTGGATGGCGAGGTTGGCGTTAAAACGTTTCGGTTTGTTATAAAACCCTCATAAGAACATTAGGGTGAGTATGGTGTTGTCTAAACTGAGAAAGAATCTTAACTTAGTTTAGCCAAAACCATACTTATCCTAAGGTCACGACGAAGGTTTTCTAACAAACCGAAACGTTTTAACGTCGACCACACCATCCACCAATAAATCTATCGTTTTAGAATACTTTTGGTAGGTTTTTCTCATTTATACACACACACACACACACACATAAATACATACACATATATATATATGTGAAGAAAGGAAGTGAATCCGACGGTATGTAGTATATTAAGAAAAATGAAAAAAACACAGGTTTAAATGGGTTAAGTGGTGAGTTTATTGGCCGACGCTGCAGTGTTTCGATCTATCAATTAGATCATCTTCAGGGCATTTGTTGGTATATGGAAGGTAATAAGAATTTTTTTATCACAAAATAACGAGAAAAGTGAGTGGTAGTCCTTGTTATTAAGTCTTTTTTAAGTTTTTAGGTTTGTTTTTTATATATATATATAATATATAATATATGTTTTTTATATATATATAATATATATATATAATATATATAATATATATATATAATATATATATATTTATATATAATATATATAATTTTTAGGTTTGTTTTTTATATATATATAATATATATAATTTTTTAGGTTTGTTTTTTTATATATATATGTGTGTGTATGTGTGTGTTTACTGCATTTTGCAAGGGCACTTGAAAAGTTCTCCATCTAACCAAGACGAGATTTACCTTTTTTTAAAGGTCATCTACATACCACAATACAAAATAGTGTCTTTTATGTCTATTTTCAAAGAAATTCTCACCAGTGAAAATCGAATGATGTATCTCATATATTCTAATCGATTTGAATTGCCCCCGGCCAGATGAAATTGTAATATTCTTCAAAACCTCAAAAGCTTTGTAGACCATCTCTAGGTTTGTCCTTCAAGAAATTCAACGATGCCACAAAAGATTCAATATATGATGCATCCTCTATTTCATAAGATCCGCTAATATATGAGGGATGCTGAAAAGTCCTCGCTCCCAACTAAGGAATTACACTTAAATAATTTTTTTGGAAAGGTTAAAAAACCTTGAAAAACGATGTGCCACGTGGGTTTCGGTTTTTTAATGGCATATCAACTTTCCTGGGTTATTTATTGTCGAGACCAGCTTTTTTTAGAAGCTGGATAAAAATTACACAAGGATGCTGCTAGCAGACTTCAACAAAGCTTGCCTCCTATCACACAAAACATCCAAGTACGTCGAAGAAGATATTACTGGAGAAGCAAGAACGAACTCATAAGTGTCGTTCTTCTGTGGACACCAACATATGGACACACTAGTGTAGTTCGACCAGAAAATGCCCACACCAATTAGATCTTTTCGGATTCTGAATGCTGCTCAGAGGGCCTACCAGTGGCGATGACCAGTAGGGGCGGTTGGTGCGAGAGATTAATCGGTGTCCGTGTTGTCAGCGCAACCTGATGAATACGATCATAATTTAGGTTTCTTTGTTTAATGGCATATCAACATTCATGGGTTATTTAATGCTCAAACCAGCCTTTTTTTTATAACAGCAGTGATACTATTAAACTCATAGCTGGAGTGGTGAGGGTTCATACATATTATTCGGATATTATTACGAGAGTGAAAGTAATAGTGACTGGAGTTCTAACTCACTTACAACGATATCGCAGTCCACCAGGCTTTTTTAGGCTGCAGGTGAGAGCACTTTACAGTAGAGATCCCTTGTGTTCCTTAATGGTAAGCAGAATCCTCGCGTTGTTGATCAGTTCGTTCGTGTCAAATACGAGCAACTGAACGCCTTTCAAGATCGGCCATTAAGTAGTTAACCAACCCCGTATTCGAGCGAGTTGATTCGATTATTGAATCCACTCGGCCACGACGAGTTTATAAATTTAAGTGGTGGGCTCCAGGTACACCTTATATTCCAAAATATTGCAACAACGGGTACTCTCACGCCAAGTGTTTTGGACTGTGGGAATAGAACATATCTTATACTCTTTATCGTTACCTTCTTGTTCGGGCCGAGAACTTTGCAGCAGAACCTCGTATATATTTACCAACCCCTCCACATGAGCAGGATGCAAACACAAGTTTAATTTCTTAAACAGAATTTAACAGGTTTGAATTCAGTTTTCCTTCTCCTAGACTGGTTACCTATCCAAGGTTAAACAGCCCAGTCTGCTCTACTATTTACCCATATATGGAGAGATAATATGTTGATTCATGCCTTTCACACTGGTATTAGCGTTATGTGAAATGCAAACAGCCTCGTCTAGGATTTGAACTCAGGCCGACGAGTCCATTTCCTACGACTCTAAACATTACACCACGCACCTCGTATATATGTGTATAATGCGTATCTTTCTCGTCTGAGAAAACTGATATACAGAATCACCAATATATACATATATATTTACCAACCCCTCTGCACGAGCAGGATGTGACACAAGGTCAATTTCTTAAGCGGAGTTCAACAGGTTTGAATTCACAGTTTTCCTTCTCCTAGACCGGTTGCCTAACCAAGGTTAAAGAGCCCAGTCTGCCCTACTATTTACCCATAGCTGGAGGGAGAGTAGGATTCATACCTTTCCCAAGGATATTAGCGCTAAGTGAAATGCAATTACCACGTCCAGGATTTGAACTCGTGCGGACGGGTTGGTAAATATATATACGTTGACACGTACATACCAAGCTTCCTTTTATATATGTAGAAGAAAGAATTTAAGAAAATGTATTCATGGGTGATATTGTATGTAGTGGGCATCGAGATATTTTTGTGGCAAATTCTTATTTTCATCCCGTTATGAATAACGTTAAAAGATTGCTTTCTTTGTTGAAAGCATTCACTTCTGTTTGGTTTTCTTGAAGTTGAGTGAATTGTTTTGATTTCTTCTTGTGTTCCAACATGAACTTCTATTCATCTTTAGCGATTTTTATTATCTCTTTACTCAATAGAGATAAATTCGAATAGATACAAACGAAAATCGTCTCTTTATGCTCTCTTTATTTCCCGTTTGTGCTGGTCTGCCATTAAATAATCACGTGCGATTTGATAGATTTTCTTGTTTCCATATTTGCTCTCCACCCCCCCACCCCTTTCACATCCACAAAAAAGAAAAGAAAAGAAAAGAAATAAAGAGAGGAAGACAGAAAGAAAATGACGCATTTCGGTGTATGAATAAAATAAAGTGGAAGCACTTTTAACATACAGGTTAATTGTTTGCGTCTTTGGTTCGTTGCTATCAGTATTTCAGCCACGGCAACTCTATACAGTGGAGGCGCACTTTGTCTAGCGTAACGGTTATCGTCGTACGAAATTGGAATCGGCTATCCGAGTTCAAATTCTGGACGAGGCAGCTTACGTTTCACTTCGTGTAAATTAATGCCCTTGGAAAAGGCACGAATACAGATACACTCTCTCTCGCTATGAAGTAAGAAGTAGAGTTGACTGGGTTCTTTAGCTTTGCATAGTCAACCAGTCTAGGGAAAGTTCTAAATACTTCTTATTTCTAAGGGTCTTCAACCTTTTCTTAAATTCTTCTTCCGTCCTGTAGGCTGGGGCGTTAGAATGCACCGACTGCACCTCCGTAGAGGGGTAAGACTCCCCCAATGGGGCCACCTGTTGGCCGTGGGTGGCGACCCGTGATGCTTAAGGAGAGAGCCCAGGTGGATGAGCAGTTCATGACATGCAATACTCCACTTTGGCCCTATCTTGGGCTGGACGGGCGGTCGGAGAGGCCCCCTCCGATCAATTGGCTGGTCACGTCAAGCCCTAGCACCAATATGATTTCCCAACCCTATTGCCCTTATGGCAAGCCCCAACCCCTTTTTATCATATGGGTGCTAGAAGGCGGTGGCTGCGGGTCTATATGTCCTGGGAATGACGTTAAACTCTATCTGATGGTGAGGTTCCAGTTTTGGAGGTTTGGGGAATGTGGAGCACCCCTTCATCACCATTGCTCCCTGGTCCACTCTGACCCGGAGTGGTAGTATCTGTTAGGGTCCGATCTATGGGTTAAATAGAAAAATGTATTTATAAAAAAATTGTATTATCCATTAAGAATTGATTTATTTCAAAACTTTATCGGCATTAAATGACCCACTGAGGTTGATATGCCGTAAAATAAAACAAATCAAACTAAATTCTTCTATCTTCCGCTGCTGATGAGGCTCCAGTTTTTGAAATCTGGGAAGTGTATAATAACCCCTTTATTGCCATTACTCCCAGGTCCACTGTGACCCGGAGTTATGATCGCATCTATGTATATATTTACCCACTCACACTGCACGAGTAGGATGTGACAC
>CM042140.1:13420669-13430669 GCA_023376005.1 Doryteuthis pealeii | reverse complement strand
CTCCTTGCTGCTCATACGGTGAGTTGGCGAGAGGTCGGTATTGAACCCGGAATCTTTGTGGTTCCTTGTCGGACGCTCTACCAACTGAACTATTGCATAATAATGAGGTGTCCAATACACAGAATACCTAATGGATGAGTACGTGTGTTGAAAATAAGCACCGATTTAGAGAACAAAGACCATGTCTGCAAGAGGCTCTATCATGCTCCCTCGTCTTAGCAAATGACACGCCGCCGAAAGTCCCGGACCCGGAACGTGAGGCGAATAGTGCGCACCGGTTGCTGGCAAAGGTTAAAAGACAATGCTGAAAGAGGGTGACTAAAGTCATATAACAAAACGATTTTTCTGAGCAGAATTGATTCTTGAATATTACACACACGACATAATTTCGATATTCGTGTCTAAAACGTATGAGTCTCTTGTACCGCATAATCAAATGTCCACACAATTATTTACGTATCAGTAAATAAGACTCAGCATTTCTATCAAAATACATTGGTACTTTAACTTACGAGTTTAAATTCCACTCATCCACTCATAACACAATTTCCTCGTATATCAAATCAATTTTCCCCATTGACAATAAAACACCCTAATTTGTGTTACGTTTCTTTTAAATAATAAAAATAGCACTGTATTCTATGAAAACATAATAAAATAGAATGTAATAAATGATTTGGTGTAATATGTTTTAATATTGATTTTTTTATTTGCCGAAATAAATAACGCTTTCAGAATACAAGGTGTGTCAAAAAAGTAGCAAGTTTAAGCTGTATTTACCAAGATATTAATGAAAATGAATGGAACGTTATTTTTTCCAGAATTCAAGTATGTCAAAAAGTATAAAAAATCCGGATACTTTTTTGACACACCTTATATATATATATATATATATATATATATAATATATATATATATATATGGTACAACAATAGCAATTATTTTTATTAGACTTGCATTAAGAAAAATGTTCAATTACAAAAAAAAAAAGAATTTAAGGGCTCTTTTGAGCGTAATAATTTTCAAAAGAAACTACCAGTCCATCGTTTAAATATTCAAAAGACAATATTATTTATATAAAAAAAACTGTGTGTGGGGGTGGTTGGGTATTAAAATGAAGAAACTGGGCGTAGATAAAAATTCTACGAGACTCCCTAGTGATCTAGAAATTCCCCATGATTTCTCCAAGTAACACGAGAAAATGTTTAAGTCTTCATGTCTACGCCAAGCTAGGTCGGTATGCAGCAATTGCAACCGCTTCCAAAATAGCCAGACGTTTCTTCAACCTACCCTTGTGTAAGACAATAAAGAGCTCATCCGAATAATTAGTCCGACACTGATATAAGCTACACAAATTATCGACAATGGTTCGTGAAGTCTTGCAGAACTTTTCAACTCTCCAGTTTCTCCTTTTGAAATAAATATATATTGCCTTTTTGGTTTTAAACGGTAGTTTATTTTGAAAATGATTCCGGTCGAAAGGGCCCATAAATTTATTTTTTCTTCGTCTTTTTTCTTTTTTCGTAGTATGATTTCCTTTGAGACAGACTGGTAATCTAATCCCGGTTAGGAGACCAGACCTAGTGTTAATTAAAAGACGAAAAAAACTTACTTACTAGATCGTTGATTTTGCCGTTCCGGCAGATCACCGAGTGAAAGTAAAAGAAAACGAAAAGATAGATAAATACTTGGATCTTGCCAGAGAACTGGAAAAGCTGTGGAACATGAAGGTAAAGGTCGTGCCAATTATAATTGGTTCCCCTGGGAATGGTCCCCAAGGGTCTGGAAAAGAGTCAAGGTGAATTGGAGAATAGAGGAAGAATCAAGACCATCCAAACTCCGGCATTTTTAAAATCGGCTAGAATACTCAGAAGATTCCTAGCGACCTGAGGAGACTTGCTGTTACTCAGCCTTTTGTGAACCACCGGCTAAGGCGGGTGTAAAAACTTCTAATGGAGAATAATAATAATTACAATGATATATATATATATATATATATATATATATATATATATATATATATATATATATTATATATATTATACTACCACTTTGGTTGAGTTCTCTAAATAGGGATTTAATTGTAAAATTCACCGTTCTGGCGTGTAGCTAACCCTCGCATTGTTTGCAAAGTTTGAGCACTCTGGTGAATTCATTTCCGCTTAGAAATATATCAATGAAATATTCTCCTATATTTGACAGCTGCTTCTGACCGCACGAGTAAGAGGCTTGGCGAACGAAAGTTCATTCGGGCCTCACACCCGGCCATGGGTAGCTGATAATGTATAACCACACTGATGAGAGGTGAAACCTCGAATCATGTGTCTGGAGATTACTTATTATATATATATATATATATATATATATATATATATATATAAACAATTTTTTTTTGTGATGAAACAAAGAAAATACAGTGCTCAATCACAAATTGTGAGAGCTAATATTTATTTAATTTGCTGAGTTTTTAAAGATCAATGTTTATTATAAACAGCTACCCAGGTTTCTTGCTAGGGCGCAATCATCAGTTCGTTAAATTAGATCCCATGGTGTTTATTGAAGATCTTTTCTTAAGAAATTCTTAAGAAAAGATCTTCAATATATATATATTTGAATAATAACATAAAACAAGGTAAACTATGAAAATATTTTTGAGACACTTTAATATTCAGCATTTGTTGTGATAGCTCTAATTATGGCTTGAATAGGGATTTAAAAGTTTAATCGGATATTAAAATTGCTTGATCCTATGAGGAAAAAAAATGATTTCTCATTTCGAGACATTAGGACAAAAATGCAGACTCATTTGGTTTTTTAATAAACTATTTCTGGACCTTACCTGTCGAAACGAGAGGAAAATAATGTATTCATCGAAGTGCAGAATCTACCGAATCCAATAATCTATTGATCTGTAATCCTAATCCATAGTTAATCTCCGATTCTCTAGCGTAGTTATTTGTTTGACATGCAGCATACTGGCTGATCATGGAACACTAATCACTTCAAAGAGGAAGCGCACATGGAACCTCAAACGACTTTCTTTTCCTGCTTTGAAATAGCCGTTCATTTCAAAAGTCTTGTCAGTTTTAAGAAGATTATTCTGAAGAAGGAGGTCGAAGAGCAAGTGATGTAGTGGAATGGAGTTGGCCAAGTTTAGATATGATAATGCATGTTAATATATTCCTAATGCATCATGTGCTGTTTAAAAATGATTATCAAATTGTGAAATAAATGTTGAAGATTTATTTCGTTTGATTTCCTTGTTTAATGGCATATCAACCTTTGTGTGTTATTTAAAACCAAAGCCGTCCTTATAGAAGAACAGTTGTGGTACTATTCCAACCAGAGCTAGGGATTGGTTGTTTTGTTTTTACGGCCTCTCAACCCTTTTAGGGCTATTTATTGCCGAACCAAGCCATTTTTGGCAAACAAAGGACTCAAATTGTTTACAGTGCGTGTTGTTGCTTCAGTGACCTTTTCGCAAGGGTATTAGTCTGACAGTGAATGTGATACCGCGGATGGAGTTCGAACTCGTTTACACCGATGTTGCAGTCCATCAAGTTAGCCAATATGCAATTGAGTTTCCTTATCCTTGTAGAAGAATAGTAGTCGTATTTAAACCTATAGCTGGGGGTGTGGGGATAAGAGAGTTCATACTTTTCCCAAGGATATCAGTCCAAAAAGAAAACGTAATAGCGTGACTGGAGTTCGAACTCGCTTATAACGATGTCGCCATTCAGCACGTTAACCACTACAGCACGATGTCTCCCTCGACCTTTACTTACTAGGTATTCCAAAATTCGGCTGCTATTCATTTCAAAAAACGATTTAAAATTAATTGAATCGATTATTTAAGATACATTTTTGTCTATATCGAAAAGTAGTAACATAATGAGCATCAGTAAAAAAAGCAAAATAATATTACACATGTAATTTATTTTTGATACATTTAAAACTACCTTTTCGATCAATGCCGATCGCGTTTGGCCGGAAACGCTATTTAAAGATGGCTTGAAATCCGCGTTTACAAAATAAATTGTAACATTTGCGATTGAAAAAAAAATCAGGCAATTATCCGATTTTAATGAAATTTTCAGTATTGATTTATCAATTAATGAATTTTATAACGCATCAGTTATTTTATTTCAAAACTTTAATTAAGTATTTCTGCTATGATAAATTGATATATAAAATTCATTTAAAATATGATCAGCATGATGTTAAGTTTAAAATGTCATATTATTAGATTCTAAAAATATTCTTTTAATAACTACTTTATTTTAGTATCAATCACCCATATTTTTTGGTCGCAAACTGTATTGGAAATTTAGCGCCCCTTTTAAACGGAACAAATATTGATGTATATTTTTTTTTCATAAGATAATAGCCAGTTAGATAATTATTTAAATGAGTAAAAAAATTCTGCTAAAATAATTTTTTTAGTTTTTATTTTCATTTTATTTTTCGATTTTTGATACTTATTCACTATCTGAGCAGGTTCATTATAATTTTTTTTTCTATTCACAACTTCGATCTTTTTTTTTCTTTATGCAGGAAAAAGTATCAATCAAATATAACCCCACCGATATATTGCGCTCCAAAAATAAGGGGGGGGGAGTTAAATGACCTGAAAAAAATCAGAAAGTTTTGAAATAAAATAACTGATGCATTATAAAATTCATTCATTGCTAAATCAACACTAAAAATTTCATTAAAATCGGATAATTACCTGATTTTTGGTAATTTTTTTTTCAAACAGAGAGGTTAAATTTGTTTTGTAAAAACACGGATTTTTCGACGAATTGGGTATACCTATTATTTACAGATCAGGAATCTAAAGTGAATTTGTTGCTGCTGTTGTTGCCTTTATGGTATTGGCACTCGCATATAAAGCAAAGACCCAACTTCACATCAACAATTAAAGTTAATAATATATATATATATATATATATATATATATATATATATATATATATATATTGTGACCAATTGAGTTAACTTTTAATGGTTCCACGCCTCCATACATTTGTATAGGTGTTCTCTTGTGTATACGAGGTGTTTAAAAATGTTTACATTCCTATGGGAGTTTCTTTATGATATTATGATTTTAAAATCTCAACCTATTCCCCATCTGTTTCAACACATCATTGGAATCGTCCCTACGTTTTCTCCGTAATATCAGTTCTGTTTGTCTCCAAAGATACTCCCATAGAAATATCAATATTATATATCAATCACCTTTGGGATTTCCAGGGATGATGAACATGTGCTGACTGTTGTATAATAACTATAAAGGTACTATTACAAAGGTAGTCCCATGAGAGTGTTTACATTTTTTAAACGACCCGTACTCCTTTTTCTTTTTAGATTTATCGTGTTCAAGCCGCCATTTTTATTTTATTATGACACAAAACAACCTCTTTTTGTCAGCGTGCAGTCATAAACCACACAATCAAAGTAGAATTTATTTTTGTTAGAGGGGTAGCGGAGATATGGATAGATACAACAAATGTATGCGTGGTGAGACGGTGACATTGCAAGTAAATATATTGTTCTGGTTGGTTAAGTCTTAGCTTTCTTTTGCGAAAAGCGACCAAACTTTTACTATTGGATTATCTTTCTTCTCGGAACAACAAAAGTGTGAAAAACTGATTTTTAGTTTTCTCAGACACAGCAGAAATAAACGTTAATCCGGGCAACGCATAACACAGTTAGTTAAGCCAGTCAAGTCTTCAGTCAGAATGGCTCCTGTCCCAGACGACCTATTTACCCCTCTCTAGAATTCGCATTTCCGTATTGTTTATAATCGAAATACCCTGCTAAGTCTGCCTGAATAACTAAATTGGCAGTTAGGCGAGAAATACTGGCTTGTTTCTAATTAGATCAGTTAGAGTTTGCGAGTTTTCCTCAGTTTTCATTCCCCTACAATAGCCAAATGTTTATCGACCCTTTCGAGTCCCGACCACGGTATGTGAAGCAGACGAGTGAAGCTCTGAAAGTCTGCTCGACAGTTCGAGACACAGGAAGAGGAAATCCGTGAAAATATGTTTCAAAATAAAACATTGAAACGGCCATGACATCTGTCTGGACAGCAAGAAGCACTATGATCTCAATAAGAAAACTTTGGTTCTTTCTATCTGTCTATGTATACATCTATCTAAGAATTATTTTAAAGGCTAATATATATATATATATATATATATATATATATATATATATATATATATATATACATATAATATATATACATATATATATATATATATATATATATATACATATATATATATATATATATACATACATATATATATATATATATATATATATATATATATATATACATATACATATATATATACATATATATATATATATATATATATATACATATTATATATATATATATATATATATATATATATATATATATAATATATTAATTTGAAAGCAACTACAATGCAAATAAAAATAAAAACAAGATGTTATTTTTTTTGTCTTATCGATTTTTTTTTCTTGTTTTTATTTTTTATTTGCATTGTAATTGGTTTCAAATTAATATATTATAACATACTTAACAATGCTTCAAGCAAATTACCAATTACTTTTATATATATATACTAGCAAATATATGCACCCTCCGGGTGCAAGTATTTAAGTTTTAATGTAATAAAATATTGTATTAAATTAGAAAGGCTAATAAAACTAAATAAGAATACAGATAAAAAGATTTGAAACAGAGGGAGTATAATAAAAGATTTGAAACAGAGGGAGTATAATAAAAAAGGGAACAACTGAAACTTACTCTTCCATCACTCTCGTCTTTCATTGTTATTTTTCCTAATTTGAGTATTTAGTTATAAGAGGAAGTAAAGAATAAAATGACAGTTATTTTTTCTTGTTAATGGATTTCATTTAAGGTTCATTGAAGAGATTTTTGCTTATATTCATTAAAATAAAACCAAACAGTTAGAAATCAATAATACTAAGCATATATTTATTAAATTCGATTTTTTAATATTAATATGCAAATTAGCCTTCCCGTTCACACTGTAAACCGCTATTTTGTTTTATATATAAATATAATTGCATGTTGTCAGTATGTAGACATAGTTAACAGTATTAATATTGTAAGACAATTTTATTAATAATTGAGGTTTAGATAAAAATAAAATCATGGAGGATGTGATGTCGATAACTAAGAGAATTGTTACTTGAGTAGGAATATAGTTTCGGTTACAGACAGAAAAACCCACAATCTCCATTATAATAAGATATATATATATATATATATATATAGTTTTATATATTTATAAGTAAAGATGCTCAATATCATTGATAGAGCATGTATATCTAAGCTAAGATAGTAAAAACATGAAATTAACGGCACTTTCTCATCTATGCGATTTTCGAACCAAGTGAATTATTTATGTTTGCGTTTTTCCTTATATGCTGTATTGTGGAGAATCATGGGAAGGCTAAAACACTTGATTTCTAGTTAATTTGTATGGAATGGTGGGGAGACTGGTTTTCATTGTGTGGGGTTTAAGGAAGGGTAGTTTATTATTTAATTTTTCTTTTATTGTGTTTGATTTATTTTGGTGTTTTTTTAATTTTATATATCATTATTATATATATATATATATATATATATATATATATATATATATATATATATATATAAACGAATTATATAATGAAGTGCTGATATCCAGACAGCGATTCAGACTTGTCTATTTTTGTAGAAGAGGGTACATACGCCCTTTAATCTATCTATCTATCTATCTATCTATCTATCTATCTATCTATCTATCTACATTGTTTCTATCAGTCTGTTTCTATCTATCTATCTATCTATCTATCTATCAAATTATTCGGATAAATATATGATGATTCATCCGCCCTTTAACAGTTTTTTCTTTTTGTCACGCTTGATGTCAAACGGCTTATTCACTTTTTTTTAACCTGATGGTGGGAGCAATTTAATCTTAAATAATCGAGAAGTACTACTGGATTAGATAATACTAGTAGTACACACACACACACACACACACACACACACATATATATATATATATATATATATATATATATATATATATATATATATAAGTAAAGTGTGCGGAGTTGCCTATTGTCGGTATCAGTCATACAGTAAGGGAGATTACTTATGCTGGGATAGAGCGTTACACCTACCATCATTTCCTAGATGCTTTAATGCTCAGATCAGATTACCCAAGTTTTGCTACCCATTCGCTGAGTTGGCATGAACCGGTATCGAACTGTTGTGATGTTAGTTCAACAGTAAAAAAAGAAGTCAACTCGAGGTAGGGTAAAATGAGACAAGTGTATTTACAATAATGTACAAGAACGGCTAGCTTGCCGCTAAACGGTAACAGTACAACCTTTTCACTCGGTGTCTCACTATTTATAGTGAGAACCGGTGTATATTCTCCACTGTAGGAACGGCCGGTACAACACGAACCATGAACCTTGCGATTCACTAAGCCAATGCTCTACCGACTGGGCTATATGATTTTCCTATATTTTTAAACGACAATTATCTATTTCTTTGATAGCATCTAAGCCATTTTATATCCGGATAGAAGTTTGCAGAATAAGCTAGCAAGTTTTACACCTGTAAACTGATTTTTATGTCAGATAAAAAAAAATGTATAATGTTTTAATTTCCTTTTTAAAGACTAAAAATGAGAAGAAAAAATTGCATGGAAAATTGAAGTGTACATTGAATTCTGTACCTCATCAAAAGCAAAGAAACTTTGCAACCATCGTACATCAAACTGTATAAAATTGAATAAATATTTAATAGCTTTTATTCATTTTTCCCCTTTGCTATATCATAAGCGAAATACTTTTTTTCATTTTGCTTAGTTTTATTTATCTGGAGAAATCATTCTTATAATTTTTCAGATATTTTTTCGGTGAATTTGTCGTTGAAATAGGATGCACTCCAGAGGTAGAAGTAAGTATAGTACATAAATAAGTACAATAAATAAGTAACATAAGAAATAGACAAGTAGATAAACGACATAAAAATGAAAAGAAAAAAGTAGCTGCATATTTGGCAGAAGTAGACAAATCAGTAATGGCTGTTACCTCTTGACAATATCGTAAAACTTGGAACGATTTGTCATACAAAGCTGTGGCAATCGTATTTTATGGACTAGCGACAGCCGTTTCATTCTTAGTTCTTTTTTTGTTGTTGTTGTTTCGTTGGCTGTGATACTTTGAGAGTTTATGCCGACTGAGTAAAAGTGCTTCCTGTCGAGCTGGTCCCGTAAAAAAAAATGTTTAATTCATTCAGTAAGATATGTTCTTTCTAAGTGATGCACCAGTTAAGGCGACTGTCACCCCATTCACTGAATTCATACGCATGGATTAACCAGTTTAGTCTGAAATCTAAGGATTTAATAAAGACTGACACGCACACATTTACGTTACGAATGATTCTATCTATCTATCTATCTATCTATCTATCTATCCAGTCTCTTCATCTATCTATCTATCTATCTATCTATCTATCTATCTATCTGTCTATATATCCCAGTCTCTTCATATCTATCTGTCTATATATCCTATCTATCTATCTATCTATCTATCTATCTTCTATCTAATATCTATCTGTCTATATATCTATCTATCTATCTAGTCTTCTATCATATCTATCTATCTATCTATCTATCTATCTATCTATCTATCTATCTATATCTTATCTATCTATCTATCTATCTATCTATCTATCTGATTTCCAGATCCTCCAGTCTTTTTTCCAAGATTTTTGGGACCGTTCCAAGTGCACCAACTACAATTGATATCACTTTCACTCTCATATCATATAACACGGCTTTTTTAAATTCTATGGTAAGGTCCAGGTATTTGTCCATCTTTTCTTTTTCTTTCAGCTTCCCCCTGTGATCTGCTGGAAGCGCAAAGTCCACCAGTTGACACGTTCTCTTTTTTGTTTTTTGTTAATCAACAC
>CM042140.1:13388169-13418169 GCA_023376005.1 Doryteuthis pealeii | reverse complement strand
TATATATATAATATTATATTCCTCACGGGTAGGATATAACACGAGGTGAATATCTTAAGCGGAGCTTAACAGGTTGAATTCAGAATTTTCATTCTCCTATACTGTTTGCCTAACCATGGTTAAAGAGTCTAGTCCGATCTACTATTTACCTATAGCTGGAAGGAGAATAGTTGAATTCATAACTTTTCCAAGGGTTTTTGGCACAATGTGAAATGCAAACAGCCTCGTCCAGGATTTGAACTCATCCCGTCGAGTCCATTTCTTACAATGGTACCTATTACGCCATGTGCCTTCCAGAAATTGATATATGATATTACTCTTACTTTCTTCCAAGTACCGAAGACTTTATGAGTTCTTCTGTTTATATATATATATATATATATATATATATATATATTATATATATATATATATATATATATATATATATAAAGGTGCTGGAAGAGAAATAGACAATTCTGGTTAATGTTATATTAGGTCAGCAGAAATTTCCATTTTTTTCTTCCCTGCATCTCTGAGGTAGACCGGAAAACTTTTGGGAATGTCTGACATCGCTAACCGTATTAGACAATGCTTCCCAGCGAAATCAGCAGCTTCAAAAGTGTTGGCATGGTGATAGGAAAACACACACAAACGAAATCGAATCCGGTTGTATGAATGAACGCTGTCACTGCTTTTGATATGCCGAGTCATAAAACGCGCCAGACTTCTTGGACTGAGTTTCGGGTGATTTGGTTCATATTTTTACAGAGACTGTCCTCGGGGGCGGGGGGGGGGTTAGAGTTTGATAATAACTAATGTCAGTCACTAGTTGTCCATATGCAGTAATGTACTCTGTTATGTTAGTAAAGTCGTCGGGGCGGCCTAAGGTCGGTATCAGCCAGTCAGCGAGGGAGTCTATCCTCTTTTCAATAGCGTTAGACCAAGGAGATTGTTTTGGCGTCTGAGGTGGAACGCCACACCTACCATCAACTCCTTACTTTACCGCACAGATCCCTGTGCTACTCATACGCTGAGTTGGCGAGGGCCAGTATCGAACCAAGAACCTTGCGATTCCCAGCTGAGTGCTCTACCGACTGAGCTAAATCGGCCATATATATATATATATATATATATAATATATATATATATATATATACACGTTTTAACTATATATATATATATATTATATATATATATACGTTTAACTATATATATATATATATATATATATATATATATATATATATATAAAGTTAAAACGTATTAAAACACAAACAATAATTGTTGCTAGAGGTTTAACACTAAAGCGATCGTTAGGCAAGAGTGCTACTCATACGCTGAGTTGGCGAGGACCGGTATCGAACTAGGAACCTTGTGGTTTCTAGCCGAACGCTCTACCGGCTGAGCTAACCTGGCCCCTTTGGCTTGTTTGTTTTGTTGAATCTTACGGCATGTCAACCATTGTTGTGTTATTTTTTACCGAAGACATTTTGTTCTATTCATGCATGATCGGTATTAAAAAAAGAATTTTAACTCACTTTTTTAACACGTTTTTTTTCTGTTCAGCTCATAGATGGGACCGTAAAAAGTACTATCATTTCGGGTCACAGTGGACCTATGAGTAATTGCTATGAAGGGGCTTAAATCCTACTTAACAGACATAAATTCCTCCATCGTATGTCACCCCGCCGAAAGAAAAAAATACTAAAAATCAAGGAATTGATCGAATTTAATGAAATTATCAGTGTTGATATATTAATGAATAAACAATATAATGTACCAGTTATTTTATTCAAAAACTTACATTTTTTCATATCAGTTAACTTTGAACCACGTATCTTTGAGGCGTAACACAGATTCACAAACATACATGGTTCAAAGTTAATTAACCTGAAAAAATGTAGAAGTTTTTGAATAAAATAACCAGTGCATTATATTGTTTATTCATTAATGTATCAACACTGAAAATTTCATTAAATTCGGTTAATTCCTTGATTTTTAGTATTTTTTCTTTCGACGGGGTGACATACGATGGTGGAATTTATGTCTGTTAAGTAGGATTTAACCATGAAGGGTTACATCACACCCCCCAGAGCTTCAAAATCGGAACTTCAATTTAACGTCATACCCAGGACATTGATATCCTCAGCCACCACCTTCTAGCACATATGTATGATAAAACGGATTGCGGCTTACCATAAGAGCAATGGGATCGAGACAATCATATAGGTTCTAAGGCTTGACCAGCCGATTGATCGGCGGGGGCCTCACCAAGCCCATCTAGCCTAATTAAAGGTCAGTGTTGCATGTCATGAATTTCTCAGCCACCAGGCTTCCATCCTTAAGCATCACGGGTCGGCCAACAGGTGGTCTCATTGGGGGTGTTTTACCCCTTTGAAAAGGTACAGTGGGTGTATTCTTCTGCACCAGTCGACAGGGAGGTGAGAAGTTGGTAAAAATCATGATCACAGTTTTTACTAAAAAAAGAAGTCTATTGTCGGGAGACTCATGCTACAGTGTCGGTGTCCAGTATGCCACGGGAACTACCCCACCCTAGTATTCATACATGCAAGATTATGTCCTATACTTTATTGTAATATACTTCCCTGGCCCTTAACGGTTTTGTATCCTGTAGCTTTGGCTTCTGGACCGTAAGATAAATTAATTCACTTGATGACAGAAGCCGTCCCCCATGAACCACCTGTCCCCTCGTCTAAATGAGACATGACCGGATTTATTGCCCAGGGCCTGAGGCGCTCCAAAAAGGGAATGCATGTTGGAATATTTTGTTATATAAGGTGTGCTACAATACACCACTTAAATTTATAGACTAGGCGAGGTCACGTGGTTTAAACCCCAACCAATCAACAGCCCTAATGCGTGTCTGGTAGACTACTTAATCACTGATACTGAGAGATATCCATTTGCAATCATTGACGAAGGGCTTGCAATACTGAGGAGCACCAAGGAACAACCAAAGGAATCTTTGCCAAGGATTTCCGCTGGACAAGATGCCCCATACTTGCAAACCTATATCACATCTTACCCGTGGCAAACGAGTTTGGTAAATAATTACTTTTTCTCGGTGCACATAAATATATTATATCCTCAAACGGTCCACAGCTTAACTGTAAAGTAACTCTCTATTTTAAACTATTTATACTGTTTTATATGCAGGTTTTCTTAATTTTTTAATGTATGTTCCTTAATAAACAGGGTGATTGAAATAACTCCCTATCATGATTTTTATATGCAGTTACATTTTTCTCAATTATTTAATGTATGTTCCTCAATAAATGGCAATTAAATCTGTGTTGTTGTTGGTGGTACTCCTCCATATTTTGTTATTGCTTTTAGCCTAAAGGATGGCCCATAAAATCGTAACAATGCCAAAGGGATCCCGAACTTTTCCCATTGGCCACTGCATGAGCTTCGGTTTGTGCGTGTCTCACCACGTTAAAAAGTCCTTTTGTCAATCCAGTCTGGTGGGAGGTCAGGAAAATACTTACTTCTTTGTTTTCTACTCATGCCATTGTTATAATTTTTTTCATCCTTGTCTTTACCTCCTTTCAAATGTGTTGGTCTATATATAGTAGGAAAGGACCGGTTTAGCTCAGTCGGTAGCGCGTTCGGCTAGGAATCACAAGGTTCCTAGTTCGATACCGGCCCTCGCCAACTCAGCGTATGAGTAGCACAGGGATCTGTGCTGTAAAGTGAGCAGCTGATGGTAGGTGTGGCGCCCCACCTCAGACGCTAAAATAATCTCCTTGGTCTAGCGCTAGTGAAAAGGAGATAGACTCCCTCGCTGTCTGGCTGATACCGACATTTACTTTTTACTTAGTTCCTTTGCGAAATCCTTTATGTTCTTCTGAAAATAACCTGCGATTTTGATGTTACTCTTTGATAAATTTATTTACCAAGTCTTACGGCTGAGACTTTAGGCAAACGAAAGCTGTTCTTGGTAAGTTATTGAGGATTTTAGATTAAACATGCTCTTCTTCTTCTTCTTCTTCTTCTTCTTCTTCTTCTAAGTATGGGAACAGTGTTCTACGGAAGGATCTTTCGTATTTCGAATAAAGATGGATTTTCTTAGTAAGTGTACCAGTATTCTTCTTAATCTTCCTTACCCCGACCACCTTCTCCTCCTCCCCCTCCTCCTCATCCTTCTACTATTACTAGTAGTGGAATTATGGTTGTGTTTAAATATCACATTCTTGCCATTTCTATTTCCAGATTTTTGAAAGTTTATAAAATTCTTTGGTTGACATGTTTTATTTCCAAAGAGAAAGACAGTAAGACATTAAAACAATTTACTTCCCTACCAAAAGAAAATCTACGATACTTTGAAAATTGCGGTTTTATTTTAAATGCCATTACTATAATTATTCATGTATAATATGTATTCGCGGGTCACCTCACGTGGTATAATGGTTAGCAAGTTAGAATCGCAGAGCATTGTTAGTGAGTTCGATTTTCTCTGGGTACACCATACTTATAGCCTTGTGCCACATCTAAGCTAAGCTTAGTAAATAACTATAACTAGCTACAGAAAACACCCTCCTGGCGTCGTAAAAAATAATTTTTCAAAGACATTTCCCGAGAGGGTGGGAGTTAAAAATTCAATGTCAGAGGGTTTGTATCATAAGTAAGAAAAATCCTCCTATGAGAGATGATCAAGTCTGTAAGATAGCAATTATGTTCTTTGACGGGTGGACAATGAAATATTATTCGCTGCTGTTTGTTGTTGTTGTTGTTGTTGTTGTTGTTGCCTTATGATGTGATATATTGTCTGATCAGTGCACCCAAGGACCAGACTGAATAGGAAGTGCATGGGGGTCAGGTGCAGCCTGGAAACGAAAACAGGATGGGGCCCTGACATGACCTTTTGCACCTGGAAATGCAGGTGAATATTTGACATGATTTCGGGGCAGAAATCTGTAGGCGTAGCCCATAGCCAATGAAAACAGCCTGCGTGGGCGAAGAGGCGTGTCTACAGAAAAAAACTGCGTAGCTGTCACGAACAAAGAGGCGTGACACCGGGGGTCAGACTACAATAAAAGAAGCCCGTATAGATCGATTAGAGAGACAACGATTAGGTTTGAGATCACTTGAAAAGAACTCCTGAAGGCTCCACATTGCGTAACCCTGCCCACGACTCTCAGCTGTACACAACCGGGGAAAATAAACATCTCATCTTATATTTTCCTAAATACAAATGTTTGAGTTCTTTCACGGGTCCAGTGTGTAACAATGATAGTATTTTAATGTTGAGAATTTTACTTGTACTATTGTGAGTATCAGCTGTATGATTGCCCCAGCCCTATTGCCCTTATGGCAAGCCCCAACCCTTTTTATCATATTGGTGCTAGAAGGCGGTAGCAGAGGGTCTTCATGTTCTGGGAATGGCGTTAAACTCTATCTGATGGTTCGGTTCCAGTTCTAGAGGTCTGGGGAATGTGAAGCGCTCCTTTACCCCCTTACTCCCTGGTCCACTCTGACCCGGAGTGGTAGTGCCTGTTAGGGTCCCATCTATGTGTTAAATAGAAAAATTGAGTATCCATTAAGAATGAATTTATTTCAAAACTTTGTCGGCATTATATGACCCATTGAAGTTGATATGCCGTAAAACAAACCAAACCAAACGAAAACAAACCATTGTGCGTAATATCAGGTTATATATATATATATATATATATATATATATATATATATATATGTGTGTGTGTGTGTGTGTGTGTGTGTTTGTGCCTCTGTGTGTGTGTGTGTGTGTGTGTGCTACAATATATATATATATAATATATATATATATATATATATATATATATTGTAGCACACATACAATTGATAATTATGATTTCAATTTACCGCTAAAACCGATTTAAATCAGAAAAAATAAAGTGTTCTGTGTACGTGTTGATACTAGGTCATCTGAAAATCGATTCTATTCTGTGTTTGAAAATATCACACACACAACACACACACACACACACACACACACACACACACACACACACACATATGTATATATATAAATATATATACATAATTTTGCTTTATGTACATCCACCTGGGAACCACAAGGTTCCGGTTTTGATACCGGTCCTTGGCAACTCAGCGCATGACTAGCACAGTTTGGAATTGTGTGTTAAAGTGAGGAACTGATAGTAGGTGTGGCACTCAACCCAGACGCAAAAGCAATTTCCGTGGATTAGCACTAGTGAAAAGGGGATAGACTTCCTCGGTATCACACTTATAACGACAATAGGCCGCTCCGCAGACTTTACGTCTTACTTTATATATCATTAAAGCATATCACCCCTGATGATGGCACTTCGAAGTGCCGAAAGTACTCGGGACCTGAACTTTGGTGGACTTATCCACGAATTACACCCAAACATTAAAAAGTTGGCCAGAAAACTCGAAAAGATCAAAAATAAAATTGTTAAACATGAGATGTGTCTTTTGTTTAATTCTACATGTATAAATGAAAGAATGCTGCCCAAATACACACACACACACACACACACACACATACATATATATATATACGTATGCATATTTACTTTGGGCTTATAGACACACGAGGGATTGGTTTAAGAATAAACATTTTCTTTCGCAAAAAAATAAAAACGATCATGGAAGGAAATAACGGAAAACATGATTGCAATTTAATTTTTTTTATTTTTTTACTCTGCTTGTTTTGGCTCCCGTCAATTTGCCAAAACAAAATTAATGACAAGTTTGTGTCTTCTTGACGAGCTAATGTAAACATCGACCAATTTCGAAGTTAAAAAAAAAACAGCCCCCCCCCTCCCCAAAAAATAAATAAAACCCCAACAAAAACACTGAAAACAAACGAACGTCTCATTACAGATGCTAAAAATTTTCTTTTTCGTAAGTTACATTGTACAATTTACTCGAATTGTAAGGTGCTCACAGAAATGCTTCACGTCTTAAATCGAAACCAGTTTTCATTGAAATCATAATGGCTATGGAGATGAATTCGACGTCGTATGTCCGCTAAATTTCCAAGCGCCGAGCCGTAAATGATTGCATTTTACTTTTTAAAATGATCTCATTTTATCTAAATTCTTTCCAGTTTGTAAGAATCCGCTCATTTACGAACGGCTTTTGGTATTTATTGTTTTTTTTTCTTTTAATGAGAAGCGGCTCCTTTTTTTTCTTACTTTTCGGATTCCGTTGTATTTTAATCATTATCCTGTTAGATACTTTGTGGTGATTTACTCCCCACTTTTTCCCCCAATCTTTTCAGCAATAACTTCTAAAAAAATTGGAAGAAACATTAAAAAATAGATCAATTACATTGGGTAGAAAAACATTTCGCTACTTGGATAAAAGCACGTTTTTTATTTTATTTCAAGGCTATGAATATGCACATTCTAAATACAAGCACTGATTCTTTTAGGACGACTGTAAATGTGTACAATGAACGAGTGCACGTTCTATCGAAGGAGCCGGAGAAAATCCTAATAAGCAAATACAACGGCAGTTTCCGATATTTTGCCAGGCACATGGCCAAACTCTGCCAACCATGCAAAGGAAGAAAAAAAATTCCACCAATAAAAAAGACACTTGAAAAGAAAAAAATGCAATATGATCACCCCTGGAGGCGGGGGAAATGTATGAATATCAGATGAGTTTGGCCATGTGCCTGTCTAAATAAAAGATATCAGAGGTCTGAAGAAGCCCGTGGGCATACTCACGAGTGGAAATGGTCCATAACCACGATACCCATGGTATTTAAGGCATTTTTATTCCCAAATAACTTTGCTCTGTTTACAATAATTAAACATTGAGCTCTCATACGGAGCCTGAACTCTACAACAAACTACTGGTAGAGAATTAGGCCCAGCCTAGAATCACCTTGTACCAAGAAACTTGGTACCGCACCAAAGTATATATATATATATATATATATATATATATATATATATATATAATCTAATGAGTCAGACGAACCTACTATTAGTTTCGCATAAAGCTCTTCAGGGCTAAAGTCAGATTTTAGCCCTGAAGAGCTTTATGCGAAACTAATAGTAGGTTCGTCTGACTCATTAGATTATCTTTATTATTGGCTCTACTTAGGTATCGAGCACTTTTTACTTATTAGCTTTCTCCTAGCGGTTATATGAATATATATATATCTTATATACATATATATACATATAAATTGTTTTTTCTTTTGGCCAAATACTGTACCAATAGATTATTTTTTGTTGGTACGAATATCTTGGTCCTTTCTTTTTTTCAAAAATTTTTTTCTTCCTGGTTGATGTTTGGTAGTATATTTTTACAATCAAACTTTCTGCTGGGTTTTTTCTCTCCGCAAGGATCTACCAACACGATTGGTATTTAAATTAATATATATTATATATATATATATATATATATATAAAAACTCATCTGTAGATCATGTAAGAGAATCTGTTTTTCAAAACTGTCTAGTTAGCCATCTGTGAAGAGACGAGCAAACAGAAAACTAAGTTTACACGCTTAAAGCGAGAAATAGCATGAGCTTTGACAGCAGAATGTTCTGTAAATCCTTTGGGTGCTTTAAACGATGTCTTGCCCTTCACAAGTTTCTGTGTATATTCTGCAACAGAACTTTTAAAAGTCTCTCTGGACTTAAGTGCTTTCTTCGTGCACGCAATATTTCAAGCGAGTACAAATAGCCTCACCTTTCAAGTGGTAGTCTTCCTTGTATATGCACTGATAGCCATGATATATATATATATTATATATATATATATATATATATATATATATATATGTTTACCGTTTAACTTGCTCCAAATGCCTTAATTTCTATATAGGAAGTACAATTAGACCCCTCCACATTAGAATCAAGAACATATCCACACACGTGCATCCTCATTCCACAAACATTTAATCAAATGCAAAAATATAGACAATAGTTTTTCCGTTAAGATAGAGACAGTAATACGAAACATTGGTAATCTCAGAATTAGATAAAGTTTATTAATAGCCAAAATTAGGTCCTAGTATAAACAATAGATTAGAGCTAAACACTGAATACATAATTAATTAAAATACACGTTCCTCACAGTATATAGTACATAGTATGTACATTTCATTATACATATATCAAATGAATATTACATAAATATATAAAATAGATGAAAATAATAAATTGAAATTGAATGAACGGCTAAATGTCCATCACGCAAAGTGCGCGTGACGTTTAAAAAAAAAGAACACCACGAGACGCGTGTTTATAACATAAAAAAATAACGACCAAAAAAAAAACAAAAAACGCGTCCATTTCTGAAAAATCGTCTCTGAAGATAAAGTTTTACTTTGAAATCGATAAGACAAAAAATAATATCTTTTTGTTTTTTATTTTTTACTTGCATTGTAATTGCTTTTCAAATTAATACATTATAACATACTTAACAATGCTTCAAGCAAATTACCAATTACTTATATATATATATATATATATATATATATATATATATATGATTCCACATAATATATATATATATATATGTGTGTGTGTGTGTGTATGTGAATAAAATGTTTTCAAAAATACAACAGACACAGACATGTTATGATCAAAGGAAACATTCTTTATGTCTATACTTAAGTATTTCGGTTTATGATAAACCATCATCAGGACAATGCAAAAGAAATTTTGTAAGGGCGAAAAATGAAAAATGTTAACTGTATGGTGAATGTGTGAATATAATGTTATTTAATCTTATTTTTTATATGTGCGTTTTTATACGAAAGCTGATGATGTGATCATTGCATGTGAAAAACGGAAATTGAAGATCATAAGATGACGCAGGTAGATGACATATATATATATAATATATATATATATATATATATAATATGTATATGTGTGTGCGCGCGTGTGTATGTGATAGAAGGATGGGAAACACACTAGAATAGAAAGACTGATAGGTTAATAGAAAGATAGACCGAAAGAATCACTTGTAATATATATATATTATATATATATATATATATATATATATATTATATATATTATATTTGTGAATAAAAAGGCCTTAAATAGCATGGGTATCGTGATTATGGACCATTTCCACTTGTGAATATCTAGGGATACCCACAAGTGGAAATGGTCCATAACCACGATACCCATGGTATTTAAGGCCTTTTTTATTTGCAAATAACCTTGCTCTGTTTACAATAATTAAACATTGAGCTCTCATACGGAACATGGACTCTACAACAAAATACTGGTAGAGAATAGGACCAGTCTAGAATCACCTTGTACCAAGAAACTTGGTACCACACCAAAGTATATATATATATATAATATATATATATATATATATATATATATATATATATATATATATATATATATAATGTGTACGTGTGTGTGTGTGTGTGTTCAACAATTTTGAAATGGATATATTTTCTTTACAGGATCCTACACCTGTCCCCCCCACAATCCCCCGCAATTTCGATTTAAATAATTCTACACAATTTGAAGTTAATTTTCTCATTAAGATTATCTTTCTTTATTCGTAAGCTATCCTCCTCGTAATCAATATTTTTAGTGAATTTTTTAACGTTGATAAAATGACTTAATATTTTATTTTTTTATTTTTCCCCCGTTTTTCTTAGCCAATTTATTCACTCTTGCAGTCATTTTGTCATTAGAAAGACGAAAAAAATCTCCCATTTTCTTTATTTGCTAATTCCATAAGATTTCTAATCTGTCCAACACAGGAGAAGGTTTTTTTTTAAGTTCCTACCTCCCCACTTCTCATTTTTCTTAATGCCTGGTATATTCTCTCACTCTCTCTCTCTCTCTCTCTCTCTCACATACACTCTCTCTCTATATCTCTCTCACTTACACTCTCTATATATCTCTCTCACTTACACTCTCTCTATATATCTCTCTCTCTCTCACTTACACTCTCTCTATATATCTCTCTCACTTACACTCTCTCTATATATCTCTCTCTCTCACTCACTTACACTCTCTCTATATATCTCTCTCACTTACACCCTCTCTCTATCTCTCTCACTTACACTCTTTATATATCTCTCTCTCACTTACACTCTCTATATCTCTCTCTCATTTACACTCTCTCTATATATATATCTCTCACACTCTTTCTCTCTCTATCTCTCTCACTTACACTCTCTATATCTCTCTCTCACTTACACTCTCTCTCTATCTCTCTCACTTCACTCTCTCTATATCTCTCTCTCACTTACGCTCTCTCTATATCTCTCTCCCTTACACTCTCTCTATATATATCTCTCTCACTTACACTCTCTCTATATCTCTCTCACTTACACTCTCTCTATATCTCTCTCTCTCACTTACACTCTCTCTATGTCTCTCTCTCACTTACACTCTCTCTATATCTCTCTCTCACTTACACTCTCTATATATATCTTTCTCACTTACACTCTCTCTCTATCTCTCTCAATTACACTCTCTATATATATCTCTCTCACTTACACTCTCTCTCTATCTCTCTCACTTACACTCTCTCTATATATCTCTCTCTCACTGACTCTCTCTCTATATCTCTCTCACTTACATTCTCTCTATATCTCTCTCTCACTTACACTCTCTATATATCTCTCTCTCACTTACACTCTCTCTATCTCTCTCTCTCTCTCATTTACATCTCTCTCTATATCTCTCTCTCTCACTTACACTCTCTCTATATCTCTCTCTCTATGTCTCTCTCTCACTTACACTCTCTCTATATATCTCTCTCACTTACACTCTCTCTATATATATCTCTCTCTCTCTCACTTACACTCTCTCTATATATCTCTCTCACTTACAACCTCTCTCTATCTCTCTCACTTACACTCTCTATATATATCTTTCTCACTTACACTCTCTATATATCTCTCACTTACACACTCTCTCTATCTCTCTCACTTACACTCTCTCTATATCTCTCTCACTTACACTCTCTCTATATCTCTCTCACTTACACACTCTCTCTATCTCTCTCACTTACACCCTCTCTATATCTCTCTCACTTACACTCTCTCTATATCTCTCTCACTTACTCTCTCTCTATGTCTCTCTCTCACTTACACTCTCTCTCTCTATATATATATCTCTCTCTCTCACTTACACTCTCTCTATATCTCTCTCTCACTTACACTCTCTCTATCTCTCTCTCTCTCACTTACACTCTCTATATATCTCTCTCTCACTGACACTCTCTCTATATAACTCTCTCACTTACTCTCTCTCTATGTCTCTCTCTCGCTTACACTCTCTCTCTCTATATATCTTTCACTTACACTCTCTCTCTCTATCTCTCTCACTTACACTCTCTCTATATATCTCTCTCAGTTACACTCTCTCTCTATCTCTCTCACTTACACTCTCTATATATCTCTCTCTCACTTACACTCTCTGTATATCTCTCTCTCACTTACTCTCTCTCTATGTCTCTCTCTCACTTACACTCTCTATATATATCTTTTCTCACTTACATTCTCTCTATATCTCTCTCTCACTTACACTCTCTATATCTCTCTCACTTACACTCTCTCTCTATCTCTCTCACTTAAACTCTCTATATATCTCTCTCTCACATACACTCTCTATATATCTCTCTCTCACTTACACTCTCTCTATATCTCTCTCACTTACACTCTCTCAATATTTCTCTCTCACTTACACTCTCTATATCTCTCTCACTTAAACTCTCTCTATATCTCTCTCACTTACACTCTCTCTATATATCTCTATCACTTACACTCTCTCTATATCTCTCTCTCACTGACACTCTCTCTATATATCTCTCTCACTTACTCTCTCTCTATGTCTCTCTATCACTTACACTCTCTATATCTCTCTCTCTCTCTCTCTCAATTACACTCTCTCTATATATCTCTCTCACTTACACTCTCTCTCTATCTCTCTCACTTACACTCTCTATATATATCTCTCTCATTAACACCTCTCTCTCTCTCTCTCTCACTTACACTCTCTATATATCTCTCTCACTTACACTCTCTCTATATCTCTCTCACTTCACTCTTTATATTTCTCTCTCTCATTTACACTCTCTCTATAATATCTCTCTCACTTACACTCTCTCAATATTTCTCTCACTTACACTCTCTCAATATTTCTCTCTCACTTACACACACTCTTCTCTCTCTTCTCTCACTTACACTCTCTATATATATCTCTCTCACTGACACTCTCTCTCTATATATATCTCACTTACTCTCTCTCTATGTCTATCACTTACACTCTCTATATCTCTTCTCTCTTCACTTACACTCTCTCTATCTCTCTCTCTCACTTACACACACTCTCTCTCTCTCACTTACACTCTCTCTATCTCTCTCTCTCTCTCTCTCTCTCATTTCTCTCTCTCTGCCTTATTATATCTATTTTTTTATCTGTATTTACTTTCATTTTTTTTCTGCTTTCTTTCATTCTCTCCCTCTCTTTTCTCTCTCTTCCTCTCTCTTTCTTCCTCTTTATATATATGGCTCTATTTCTTTCACTTTTCTCGATGTCTTATTTTCCCCCTTCTCTCTCTTCCTTTATATTCCTTTTTCATTTCTGTAAGTCTGTCTGTCTTTCTTTCTTTCTTTCCTTCTTTTCTTTTCTCTGTATCTCTTACACAACCTTATTCTATCTATTTCTTTATCTGTATTTACCTTCATTTCATTTTATTCTTTCTTTCTCTCTCCCCCCTCTCTCTTTTCTTCCTCTTTCTCCCCCCCTTGAACTTCTTTATCTACCTCTCCATTTCTTTCAGCTTTCTCAATGTCTTATTTTCTCCCTTTCTCTCTCTCTCTCTTTTCCTCTTATATACACCTTTATCTACCTCTCCATTTCTTTTATTCACCTCTCCCTCCCTTACCCCCTTCATTTATCTCTCTTTCTATCCTTCTCCATCTTTCCTTATTTTTTTACATTCTCATTTACATTTATCCTCTTTGAATTTACCAGATGTTGAGAAATTTTGTATATAAGGTGTGTGCTAGATTCACACTTTTATTTATAGACTCGGCAATAACCATATGATCATACTCTTGGCCAATCACTGGCAGTACTCTACTGTTAATACAATACCTAAACGGAGAACACTGACCATAATTACTTTGAACCTTCGGGGACAACGGACATAGGATTGTATCACTGGACCTTTACCAATACGCTGGATGGGACTTATTCGCAGGATAGGACTTATACACTTACCAAAGGATTCCATAACTCAGGACTTACTTACTTAAGCCCTTTTCAACTGGCCAAGGATGGCAATTAAACCCTCAACACCAGAACATATCCCTTTGGGAACCAAGCCACGTTACCCCAAAGGATATCCCAAAACAAGATATCTATGAACACTTACAAAGAACTCAACTATCATAGAATGAACATTCAACAACTTAGCTTCTTCGTAAGCCTTTTGAACTGATATAATGAAATGGAACCCTTTTGTACATTTCTGTATATGAATTTCACTCTACTTGTTAATTCTATTGTTGTTTCTTAACATCTACCCTTGCTATCAAGTAAACAGTATCGTCTCTCTTCCACTCACTCTCTCCTTGTATCCCCATGTTGTATACCTCTTTCATTACTTCTTACTTCTGTTCTACTTCTAGCGTCTCTTCTAGCGTCTGGACTTCGTCTTGGTGGTCGGTCGCACTTAACTCATTTCTTCTTCTAGATCAGTCTTGTTACCAAGACATTCACCAACCACAAAACCATGTTATTTTCGTAAGCTTTTATCTACTTAACTAAACATTTCATGTAACTAAACATAGCGCGCGTATGCAGGTGAGTTCCAGTTAAGGCAGGACATCTTCTCTGCCTGATGCCCAAACTGAAACTGAGGACCCAACCAGGTCTCACGTGACTTCACGTATTTCGCGGGCTTTCTGTAATATTCCATGGAAATTCACGCCCGTGATATGAAAAGGGACATCCCTTTCGAAATACAGGGGATTGACAATAATCTTATGCAACCGCATAGACTATGTAACACCCACCCTATGCATTACTATATCACAAATATAACTGTTGCGGTTATCATTTTGGTAGCATTAATAGATGTAAAAAACAGTATGTACAGCTCAACAAGTTTTATTATCAGAGAAAAATAAAAAGGGAGAATAAAGGTTTGTTCCTTGAAAACTCTTTTATGGCACATACGCATGAGTACTATTTGTTGTTGATGTTGACAGTAGTGTTTGATGTAGTTGTTGTTATGGAAATTCTTCTTTTGTTTTTGGTACAACAATTCTAAGGGAATTATTAGAGAATAAGAAGACACTATACGAGAAAATTGTCCCATATTATTATATGTGTGGCGAGCCTTCTGTGGTGAAGCCGGAAGTTACCGCTTCAACGGACGGAAGTCGAATGGCAAAAATAGTTAGTCTGCGCATGTGGATCGCGCAACCTTAGTAAAAATAAAATCTAAAATAAAATTCGTAAAATTCAACCAATCAGAGGCGTTCCCGCCTAGTAAGAAAATTTATCGACTGGACCCTTTTGGAGCCTCGCTGATCCTATTCAGGACTATAAATAAGCCAGCCTTTCGGACCCTAACCAGAAAGATCTCACCTGCCTAAGGGAATTCATGTCACCCTTAATAAAAACATTTCGCTTACTTACTGAAGGTATCTATCTAAATATCTATCTATCTTTCTCACTTTAAATAATCATCGTTTTAACAGATAATCTCAATATCAGTACAAATACAGCCTGACTGATAATTATTTGGACATACAAACTTTAACGATCCTTCTTATTGTGTGAATTGTAAAATATTTTATTACATTTTACATTTGAACTTTAAAAAAAGAACTTTGGGACTTAACCTCGCCCAGTATTCACTACTACCTTTTTGTACATTTCTGTTAATACAATTTTGTTTGTTTAATCAAGAGTTTTGTCTTCTCTACCATCTTTGCTTGATTTATTTATGGTCTTTAAATGTTTGAATACTTTTATTGATAATTGATATTAAACAGCCCTACCTATCACTATATATGCAAATCCCATAGACAAAGAAGCATGTGTGAACACAGATACAGACGCACGCAATTAAGAAAGATGGTTACAGTGTACCTACCTGAGAATTCCGAACTGCCTGTGTCATCGTAACTGTTGGATTTTATAGACACGATGGATTCGATTGTATAGGAAGCTGTGTAAAGGGCCAACATGGTAATGTCCATATAATTCCACATCTGTGCAAAGTATTCCTTGACGCCCTCGTCCCACAACTGTTTACATTCTGCCCAAAACATACCTACAAAAAGAGAAAGAAAATGATCTAATTGGAAAGTTTCAAAAAACGAAAACAAACAAACAAACAAACAAACAAACAAACAAAACACGGTTTTATTTGACTCATTACTTCTACCTGAAAGCTCTTTTCGTCGGTACCGGGTACTTGTGATGAATCAATAATAATTTGGATTCTTATTCAGTCTTAAACAATGTTTATATATGCTACTCTACAAATAAAGTAATGATATACGATTGTCTATAATAATGGCTTAAACGCACCAACGCTTAAATGAACGCATTACTTTTGTAACCGTTCAGTATATATATATATATATATATATATATATATTATATATATATATAAAAGAGAGAGAGAGAGAGAGAGAGAGAGAGAGAGAGAGAGAGAGATAGATATATATATATATAGATAGATAGATCTAAGTTAGGCGCTTGGTGGTTGTCAGTTTCTAGCCTATGCGATTATTAAACACACACACAGACACACACACATACAGAAACACACACACACACACACACACACACACACACACACATATATATATATATATATATAATATATATATATGTAAATGGGTGTTAACATGCACAAATGTCCGTCGTGAAAGTTTCACAATAAGCACATCGGCCTTTAGACATACGAAGTATGTAAAAGAAAGTTCCAGGACTTCAGACATACGAGTTCCAGGACTGGTGTCACAAAAAGATTGTTTCAAATCCAAACTAAAAATTATCCCCTTCAAAGTAATTCTCCTGGAGTCTAATGCACCTTCCCATCCTCCTCTACCACGCTTGCATGCATTCTTGGAAGAATTCTTCTGGGATTCTCCGTAGCTCTGTCGTCACGGCGTTTTTGATATCGTGCATATGGGTTCCTTTGATGACCCTCTTGAGTTTGGGGAAGGGGGAAAATCACATGAAGCCAGGTCGGGCGATTAGGAAAGTTGCCCCAGCACAGTGATGTTCTTCTAGGCCAGGAACTCTTGGATACTCATGGTAGTGTGGGCAGGTGCGTCGTCATGGTGAAGCACCCACGAGTTGTCCTGCTACATCTCTCGCCTTTTCTCACGCACTGAACGAAGCAAACGCCGCTCTCTTTGTGGACATGCTGGTTGATCGTTCGAAGGGGAGAACTAGTAGTTTGGGTTTTGACATACCTCGTATACTACAATAAAAAATAAAAATTCCTTCAAAACACAGCCGTACAACCATTCTGACATGAGTCTGAATTCAGACATGATTCCGGGATCATAACATCATTACTGGTAATCCAGAGGATCCATCACTACCTTAACATACAAGACTTTTATCTCACATCGTAGGAATGGCAGATGTAGTTATTGCCAAGTCATGTAATCCTTTGTAATATTCCCAACTTTCCAATCGATGTAAATGAGCCCAGCAACGATGTGTTAATTCAGTGATGCAAGATCTTAATTAATTGAAGAGATGTCAACGCCAAGTAGCTTAACATGGATTTGGGCGGGAAATTACACGTAAAAAGACCGTGTACAAGAGCCCAATATTCAAATGTTAATTCACTCATGTAAGATTTGAATTAATGTTATATATATATATATATATATATATATATATATATATATATATATATATATATATATATATGCGATTTTTAAACCAAACATAGACGAGAAACTGTCAGTAAGCGCCGCTGACTTCATGTGCACATTATCCTAACTTAGATATACATGCTCTATCAACAATACCACAAACTATTTCCTTATAAATATAACACACACACACACACACACACACAACACACACACACACACACACTATATATATATATATATATATATATATATATATATATATATATAGGAAGTAAACAAACAAACAAACTTTATTTGATATGGCTTTTTTTAGCCGACAATTTTTGGGAGAATATGTGCTTAATTGAAGTCGTACATAATTTTTGAAAACTAATGAATTAGGCGATTTGTATGCCCGCCTAATTCATTAATTATTAATTAATTCATTTTCAAAAATCAGGTACGACTTCAATTAAGCACATATTCTCCAAAAAATAAATATATAGATAAATAAATGAACAAATAAAAGGTTTAGCTTTTATTTATTAACATATAAACAATCTTTACGACCGAGCGGTTTCATGCTAGTGCATTCGTCAGGTAAACGAAATAGCTTTTTTTTCTTCTTTTTTTAAAGCTATTTCGTTTACCTGACGAATGCACTAGCATGAAACCGCTCGGTCGTAAAGATTGTTTATATGTTAATAAATAAAATCTAAACCTTTTATTTGTTCATTTATTTATCTATCAACCCTTTATCACAGATATTGAGCACTCTTCTAATAACACTGTACGTTGGATTACTACCGCTTTTTCAAGTATAATAGTGCCAACCATACACATTAATAATATATATATATATATATATATATATATATAGTAAAGTCGTCGGGGCGGCCTAATGTCGATATGAGCCATACAGCGAGGGAGTTTATCCCTTTTCACTAGCGCTAGACCAAGGAGATTATTTTTGGCATCTGAGGTGGAGCGCCACACCTACCATCAGCTCCTTACTTTACCGCACAGATACCTGTGCTACTCATACGCTGAGTTGGCGAGGGCCGGTATCGAACCAGGAACCTATATATATATATATATGTATATATATGAATGTACTGTTAAAACCATGGAATATTTCTTTTTCCATAATCAAAAATGTACAAAACAAATCTAAACGATGATGATTAGAATCTCACAATAAAACGACCGTACGGTTTCTTCAATATCTCTCTATATTTTTTTTACAAATGTCATTCAAGTGAACAAGTTACCGTCTGTGGTAGGAGAAAATATGAAATAAATAAAGGGAAATAACTCCGATAAATTTGCAAATTTAATGAATTTCTATATCGAGCATAGATATTGTCGACTGGGGTATCCTGTTCTCATTCCGCTAACCATAGCTGGGGTAGGAGTTGTGTTAATTATTTTTCTATGTTACTGCCTCTACTCAGGATTGAACCCGGAATCCAGAGATAACTGTCACTTAACCTAAACTACCTTATCCACTAGGCCATGTGTCCAATTGGACAATTCAGTGAGAATTTTTGGAACTTATAAACCTAATGTCTTGATTTGGCTAGAATATCTACCTATTTATTTATGTAGGATTTTTTACCTAGACTCATATTGTGTTTTTTTTCTCTCTCTCCTTTCTCAATCTGATCTAGCCTTCTTAATTGTGGGTTCCCATAACGTTGTACAAATAACAATGAAGATGGGGACAACGTGTGGTTTCCCCAATTTTTATTTGATTTGTCACGTTTCCTTAAAAGTTAACGTATGACGAGTTCATACCTTTTACAGGGACTTTCGATTGCCATTACGCAATTTGAGTTGATGCTTACTAAGCCTAAGTTAGTCTGATAAAGAACTATAGCAGAGATGCAACTGGTGTGGCTTGAACTTACAACATTAGCCGTGGGAACGTAGGTTAAGAATTATCTCGATATGGCATTCTCATGTAATGTGTGTAGTCTGTTGGAAGGAATAAACTACAAACAGAAAAAACCCAAACTGAACCGGATGTATGTTTAAATTAAGAAATTTTAACATCTGTTTATTGCTGAATTCATTCCACAAAAATGAAAAGAATTCGGAAAACTATGATCCAAATGAATCATCAAATGCAATCTATCTATCTATCTATCTATCTATCTGTCTATCCTGATAAATTTCATCTGATGATTGTATCCTATTTAATACCTGACACTTTTAGTAATTTGATAGTTATAATAAAAGGTGAGATTTTGTTTTTATTTTGCTATGCTGGCGGGCATTTGAGCACTTTTTGATTTAAAGTTTTTAAACAATTTGCTTATTCGCATCTGTGCTCTCTATGTCTCTGCTGTCTGTCTGTCTATCTATCCGTCTCTCTCTCTCTCTCTCTCTCTCTCTCTCTCTCTCTCTATATATATATATATATATATATATATATATATATATAAAAACAAATTTTTTTTGTGATGGAACAAAGAAAATACAGTGTTCAATCACAAATTGTGAGAGCTACCTGGGTAGCTGTCTATAATAAACATTTATTTTAAAAAACTCAACAAATTAAATAAATAAATATATATATATATATATATATATATATATATATATATATATATATATATATATAGTGTATTTTGGCAGCATTTTTTTTTATACAAGTTTTGTTGAATTGAACAGGCAATTCCTGTCTGACAAGTCTTTCATTGATCCGTTCCAATCTTCGGGCCATCCTTCTAATATCTACCAATTGATATTACCTCCCACTAATTCCTTGCTACTACTCGTTCTCGTTAAAAACGAGACATGAAAACTATTCCATCATTTCCCACCTGAGGATGGCAAAGTGTATTGCCGAAAGCGCTAGTGTTGAAACCTTTGGTGGACTGTTATACCAGTTCCACCCTGACACCAGAAGGATGGCCCGAAGATTGGAACGGATCAATGAAAGACTTGTCAGACAGGAATTGTCTGTTCAATTCAACAAAATTGTATAATATATATATATATATATATATATATATATATATATATATATATATCATCATCATCATCATGTACATATGTATAACAAAAAAACAATCCAAGAGAATTTATCCAGAAAATGCTTTTCACTAAGGAAATGGACTTATCACATTTAACAGTACATTTTTTCGCTAATTTTTTTTGCGGCTTATCAAACACTTTAAAAACTTAAATATATAAACCACGGGCAATTCCGATAAAAATTGTCCAATGAGTGACGAGGACAGAGAGCATTAAAGATCATTTGCAACTGTCCTAAAATCAATTGCTACTTGAACTTACTGCAAGGAAGGCCTATCTTTGGATTAACACCATAGGAACTCTACATACTAGAATTACCAGCCCACTATAAACTTGGACATATATATTACAGAATAAACCTGTAGACTAGGATTACCAATTGGTTTCTGTGAACAACTGAACAACTGAACTCCCATAATGGCGACAAGGATTTTAAAATTTACACCAAATTTCAGACACCGAGTTTTACGATCCTTTTACATTGGTTCGGTTGAGGGTGCTTTTGTTGGATTCTTTTTTACTCCAATTAAATGTGCTCATATATATATATATATATATATATATATATATATATATATATATATATATATATATATATATATTCAATTACAGAGCGCCCTCACATATATTAAATTCATGCTTCGAAAGAATCCAGTAAAAATGTTCTTTCATATATATATATATATATATATATATATATATATATAATATATATATATATGAGAGTAAATATGGAAATAAATCCGACAATATTAAGAAATTTGAAAAAACAAGTGTTCCGAAATGAGGTGAATTTATTTATCGACGCTTAAACGTTTCGGTTTAATTAAACCTTCATCAGGATGTATTAAGGGGTGAAGAAATTGATAGATGTTTTATAGATGACAGGAGATAAACGCTGAACAAATACAGTTACACAACAAAAAGATTTTATAAAGATTTTTTATCTCCTGTCATCTATAAAACATCCATCAATTTCTTCACCCCTTAATACATCCTGATGAAGGTTTAATGAAACCGAAACGTTTAAGTGTCGATAAATAAATTCACCTCATTTTCGGAACACTTGTTTTTTCAAATTTCTTAATATATATATATATATATTATATATATATATATATATATATGTGTGTGTGTGTGTGTGTGTGTGTATGTGTGTTTGTGTATATGTATATATGTATGTATGCATATATATGTGTGTGTATGTATATATGTATTTTCTAAAAATTTTTCTCTTAGAAGGTTTTTGTTTCCCCTTAGAAATAATATTTTGAGATAGTCTTTTTCATATATTCTAAACTATATATATATATATATATATATATATATATATATATATATATATATATATATATATATATATATATATATATATATATATATATATATATATATATATATATATAATGTGGAAGGGAAAGTAATGACATTATACTTACCAAAGACATAGAAAATAATAAAACCGCGCACCACCCAAGGTTCGCTGTTGCTCGTTGTATTTTTGGATGTCGTTGCAATTAATAAAAAGACAAGGAAAGCCATGTAAGAACACATGTAGTTCATAAATTTCATGAAGGGACTTCGTAGTATTTCACCGATCTGAAAAGAAAAGAAAAGAAAAAAAAAGAACAGATAAGTAAACAAATTATATAGCATAATAAGTCTAATAAGTTCATAGGCTGACATGTATTCATTAGCTGATCGTGAATTACCACTGTATAATTACTTGGGCTAGACGGTCGGTCGGAGAGGCACCCTCCGATAAATCGGCTGTCACCTCAAGCCCTAGCCTCTATATGATTGCCCCAACCCTATTGCACTCATGGCAAGCCCCAACCCTTTTTATTATATATGTGCTAGAAGTCGATGGCTGAGGGTCTTCCTGTCCTGCGAATTACTCTAACTGATGGAGAGGATCCAGTTCTGGAGGTTTGGGGAATGTGGAGTACCCCTTCATCACTATTGCTCCCTGGTCCGTTCTGACCCGGAGTGGTAGTACCTGTTATCGGTTTAATAGAAAAATGTGTTTATAAAAAATATGTGTATCCATTAGGAATGATTTATTTCAAAACTTTGTCAGCATTAAATGACCCACCGAGGCTAATATGCTGTAAAACAAAACAAACAAACAAACAAACCACTTACCATAGTTAAAGATCACAATCTGCCCTACTATTTACCCATAGCCGGAGAGGGGAGAGAAAAGAACGATTTATGCCTTTATGAAGAGTATTAGCTCGAAGTGAAACGTAAACTGCCTCGTCCAGGTTTTGAACTCGAGTAACTGATTCAGTTTCCTCTAATCTGAGGTGGAGCGTGACACCTACCATCAGCCCCTTACTTTACCGCACAGATCATTGTGCTACTCATTTGCTGAGTTGGCAAGGGCCAGTATCGAACCTTAGAACCTTGCGATTCCTAACCGAGTGCTCTATCGACTGAGCTAAATCGGCCATATATATATATATATATATAAAGTTAAAACGTATTAAAACACAAACAATAATTGCTACTAGAGGTTTAACGCTAAGAAGCGATCGTTAGGCAAGAGTGGGTGAGTGGCAATGAATCCAATCTTCTTCAACTGCTGAAACAGACCTCTTCTGTTCAGGAGATCTTTGGGAGATCGATGAAGACGATGTATAATGGCATCTGCTGTTCTCGACATTTCTCCTGGAGCTGAGGCATAAAGAAAAAAAATATTTCAACTTTGCTTCTCTTAGTTCTGAATCCGCGTAGGAATTCAACGGTAAATGCAATCAGCGAAGACTTGGAGTCAAGGTAGGATAATCTGGGCGAAGACTTTGTACACGATGTTCAAATATTCCTCGGTAGCTGTTACAGGCATTGCGATTACTCTTATAAAAAAGATTACAGAATGACGATCTTGGTATTGCACATGACGTAAGGGACTTTGCTTTCTCTCCAGCAGAGACATAAGAATTCCTGTAGTAGTACCAGTAATATTAGCACACTGGATGATCTCAGTGGGTGTGCAGTCCTTACCCGGTGATCTTAAGGCATTAGTGAGATTACTGAGCGCTGTTGTATATTGTACAACCGAAAATAGGAATTTCTGGTTAAATTAAACAAAGAAAAGACGAAAAAAATGACAAAGGACTTTTTTCCCCAGTAAAAGCGAAAAGATGGTAAAAAACGGAAGAGGGGGTTTCCGGTCAAGGAAGCAGGGAGAGGATAAAGAAATATATAACAAAGGTCCGTTATCAGATCAAAAGATAAAGATGCATAGGCGTGTCGTCAATACAAAAGCCAAAGGGTTGAGTCGTCAGTTAGACAGTCAGACAGCGGACGGCGAACTGAGTGACCGACCCTCACGGTCCGTCGCGGCAAAGGGCGGTGAGACGCCACCAGCCACCCCTTTACTTCAACATCGCCAGATCCCAACAGTAGTAGTAGTAGGCATCGTCAACCCTTGGGCAGTCCCCATTGTCAACGCACGCCGCCCACCACGTACAGCCGAGAAGAGAAATAAAGTCAACTCCTACTAATGCCATGTGTTGTGATTTCATTAAGCGACCACTACATATATCGTCTAGGGTTAGTAACGATACCCGCTACGATACGTACGCCGATTTAGAGCAGCGTGAGTTTGATGAAGCCGCTATATAACGTATAGAATTTGATGCCAGTATACAACAGCGCTTCTATAGTGGGTTCAGATCTATTACAGCCATGTCCACTATATTGTTTAGGGTTTCTTCAGTGACGGAATATTCTCAGAAGCAGAGGTCCAGATTATGTTCACACACACACACACAAACACACACACACACACACACACACACACACACATATGCATATATATATATATATATATATATATACAAACCATGTAAAAGCAAAAATAGATGGGACACAGAAAGAATAGTAAGTGCAGAATGTGTGGAGACAGAGACGAAACGTTTAATCATATAATAAGCGAATGCAGCAAACTAGCACAAAGAGGGTACAAGACTAACCACGACTCGCTGGGAAAGGTAATCCATGTACCCATGTAGTTGTTTCTCTTCCCATTCCTGTTTTTCAGTTTTTGATGTATTTCTCCTTGTCAATATGTTGCAATTGTTATTATTATTATTTACTCCTTTTGAGTTTTTGTTGTACCAGCCGTTCCTACAGTGGAGAATATACACCGGTTCTCACTATAAATAGTGAGACACCGAGTGAAAAGGTTGTACTGTTACCGTTAACGGCAAGCTAGCCGTTCCTGTACCATTATTGTAAATACACTTGTCTTATTTTACCCTACCTCGACTTGACTTCTTTTTTACTGTTGGATTAACATCACAACAGTTTTCATCATTAGCTGATGGTCTTTCACTGGAGTGAGTGAGAGCAAGTCTCCTCGGGTCTCCAGGACTCTTCTGAGTATTCTGGCAGATTGCAGCAGTGTAGTGTTCTGAATGGTTTCAATTCTTCCTCTGATTTCCAGACTTTCCAAACCCTTTTCTAATACTTTTGGGACCGTTCCAAGTGCACCAACTACAACTGGTATAACTTTGACTTTCATATTCCATAACTTTTTCAGTTCTCTGGCAAGGTCCAAGTATTTGTCCATTTTTTCATTTTCTTTTAGCTTAACCCTGTGATCTGCTGGAACTGCAAAATCCACCAGTTGACAAGTTCTTTCTTTTTGTTTATCAACACTAGGTCTGGTCTTCTTGCTGGGATAAGGTGATCCGTTTTTATTTCAAAGTCCCAGAGAATTTTATGTGTTTCGTTCTCAAGAATAGATTCTGGTTTATGCATATACTATTTTATTGTATGTCAAAATTTAATTTTTTGCATAATTCCCAGTAGATCACCTTCCCAACCCAGTCGTGTCTAGTTTTGTACTCCCTTTGTGCTAGTTTGCTACATTCGCATAGTATATGGTTTACAGTCTCATCTCTATTACCGCATAATCTACATTTAGTATTTTGTTGGGTCTTATCAATTATTATTATTATTATTATTATTATATAAACTTGTAGATATACTTGGTAAGTAGCTGTTGCAGTTTAGTATTTACTAATTAGCACTTGAGTATTGCAATTGAGTAATTACAAATCAGTGTCTAAATGTTGCAATTTAGTTCTAAGTAATTAGTGCGTAAATTTTGTATATTAATACATATTAATTACTAATAGTCTTTAGCACATTAGTACTTATTAATTACTACTTAGATGTAGCATCTTAGTACTTACCAATTAGTATTTCAATTTAGTACTTGAGTAGATTTTGCATTTTACTTAGCAATTAGTTCTTTCAGTTTAGGACTTACTAATGAGTATTTAAGTATTGTAATTTAGTACTAATTAGTACTCAGGTGCCGAATTTTCGTTCTCAGTTATTGGTGCGTAGATTTTGTATTTTGGTACTTACTAATTAAATAATTATCAGGTTCAGTTAGTATTACTTATTAGTACTCAAGTGTTGCGGTTTAGTACTTGTTAATTATTACATAGGTTTTGCATTTCAGTTCTCAGTAATTAGAACAGAGGTTTTGAATCTTTAGTAGTTATCAATTAGTAATTAGATTCTGTAGTTTAATAGTTACTAATTAGTAGTAAGGTTTTGCAATTTAATGTTTAGTATTAATATGTATATATTGCTTTCCTAATACTAGTAATTAGTACTTAGCGGTTGACTTGTAGTGCTTAGTAGTTAGTACTTAGGTATTGATGTTTATTACTGAATAATAAGTACTCAAGTGTTGCATGCCTTGTCGACGGGTTTTAGAATACGCTGTGTCCCCTGCGTAGAGGTAAGACTCCACAAAGCTGTGTAGGTGACAGTATAAAATGAGGGGAAAATACAAGTATGAATTTACCAACCCCTCTCATTTACTAGGGGGCACAGAACCCCCAATATGCACTATATGCCAAGAAAGATTTACGAGTCTTTGATCTTGTGCGAACAAAATACTACCAAGCAAGTAATTTGGAAAAAAAAATTCATGAAAATAAGACCATCCGGGATTTTACATTTTTACAAGTGGGGCCGGGTTAGCTCAGTCGGTAGAGCGTTCGGCTAGAAAACACAAGGTTCTTGGTTCGATACCAGTCCTCGCCAACTCAGCGTATGAGTAGAACAGGGATCTGTGCGGTAAAGTAGGGAGCTGATGGTAGGTGTGGCGCTCCACCTCAGACACAAAAAACAATCTCCTTGGTCTAGCGCTATTAAAAAGGGGATAGACTTTCTCACTGATTGGCTGATACCTACTTTAGGCCACCCCGACGACTTACAAGTGGGATTAGGCTAAAAAATATGAGTAATTGAACAATAGTTAAAAATCTATACATATATACATTTGTTTTCTACCAAACTATCGCTACGAAATCCAAAACTTAGCTGGCGTTAAATAACCCACCGAGGTTGATGTGCCGTAAAACAAACCAAACCAAACCAAACCAAAACCAACTCCTACGCACGAACAGGTCATTACACAAGGTCAATTTTCAAGCAGAATTTAACAGGTTTAATTTTTTTCCTTCTTACCGACCAGTTTCCCAACCAAGGTTAAAGGGTCCAGTCTGTCCTTATATTTAACCATGGTTGCAGGGAGAATAGGTATCAGCGCCATGGGAAATGAAATCATAATTTTCCAGGATTTGAACTCTTGTCGCCGTACCCATTTCTTGTGACGATAACTATTATACCACGAGCACATTACAAGTAAGGCCAAGCAAATTTCCTTGAAAATCAGCATTTGACATTTTTTAAATAATCGGGGTTTGAACATAGATCGCAGCTAGTGGTATATAATTTGTCCAGTCATGTGACAAGCATGAATCATGGCACATATTTAATTAGTTTCTCATAAGATTAACATAGTTGCATTGATTCTATCTATTTATATATCTATCTATATATCTATCGTAATCTATATTTATATATCTATCTACCGTAATCTATATCTATCTATCTATCTATCTATCTGAATGTATTTCTGTCTATCTCTCTGTCTATCTACCCTAATCACTATCTATCTATCTATCTATCTATCTACCCAAATATCTATCTATCTATTTATCTTAGTCTGTTCCCACCTATCTATCTCATTTTGTTCCTATCTATCTATCTATCTATCTATCTATCTATCTATCTATATACCTACTTACCTACCTACCTACCTAGCTACCTACCTACTCTAATATCTATCTAAAAAATCTGATTGGGTAGTTAGGTGGTTAGTATATTAGACTTCTGTGAATTTTTATATCTATCTATCTATCTATCTATCTATCTATCTATCTATCTATCTAGTCTGTGTTTTTTAATATCTAACTATCTATCTATCTGTTCCCACCTATCTATCTCATTTTGTTCCTATCTATCTATCTATCCATATATCTATCTATCCACTTACTTACCTACCTACCTACCTACCTACCTACCCTAATATCTATCTAGTACCTACCTAAAAAATCTGATTGGGTAGTTAGGTGGTTAGTATATTAGCCTGCAGGACACTGCTGGAGAAGCAAGGATGAGCTCATAAGCGACGTTCTCCCGTGGAAACTAACTCATGGGCATGCTAGTGTGGGTCGCCCACCAAGGACCTACATTGACCAACTATGTGAGGATGCTTGTTGCTGCACAGAAGACCTCCCAGGAGCAATGAATGATAGGGAAGGTTGACGAGAGATTGTCATGGATATCCGTGCTGCTTGCAGCGCGACATGATGATAATGATGATGATGATAATATTAGCCTTCTGTGATTAATTTCTATCTATCCATCTATCTATCTATCGACCTACTCTAAGATCTATCTATCTATCTATCTAGCTAGCTAGCTAGCTAGCTAGCTAGCTAGCTATCTATTAGTGCTATCAACAATACTATAAGGAGCAGTGAATGTCTGTATCTTTGATTTGACCAGCATTGAGGAAATGAATAGAAGTTCGGTTTGGTAGACATCTTCCTGCGTATATCAATCAATATTTGCTCAACCAATATGCAGACAGCGTGTACTTGTTCTGTACTAAGGGAAGCATACGTGAATAAATATTTACATAAGCTACGCTCGACAAGTTTCCTGAGTGTACGTATATACACCAAGACAACAACAAAAAAGAAGGCAAATGAAAAGAGATTGTTAAAGATATTAAAGCAAGAGAAATTGATTAATAGATAAATTGAATCATTGTTTCAACCATCACTCTTCCTTTCTCACTATCCATCCATGGCCTCAATGAGAGCTGAGTGCTTCATTCTGGTGCTTTCGTGTTCGAGTTCAGGTAAGTGTCAGGATTTGGAAATGTGATTTAAAGAAGGCAGCCAGGTCTTCCTAATTGTGAATAAAGATGCAATAAAAATCACACAGCTCGTTATTTCAATCTTACAATAGGATTGAACCTGCCTTTAAAATCACCATTTAATTTCTTTGTTTTTTTTTATTCTCAAAATAATTTTGAACTACATTAATACATAGGCTTTTTATAAAATGATACTGTAACTAAGTGTAAATTAGTATTAGATAAGAAAATCTTGAAACCCTACCAATGTGTACAAATGATTTGTATCCGATAGGAATAGTTATTCAAAAGCCATTTCGCCCTGTCATCTGGGCGGAAGAATACTCCGACTGCACCTCTGCAGAGGGGTACAATCACCCTAATAGCTCAGCTGATGACCGTGGGCGGTGATGTGTGATGCTTAAGGACGGATTATTGATGGCTAAGCAGTCCATGACATGCAACACACCACTTTCGCACTTACTTGGGCTAGACAGGGGGTCGGAGAGGCCCTCTCCGATCAATCGGCTGGTCAGGTCAAACACTGGCACCAATATGGTTGGAAAGCACCTAACCCTTTTTATCATATATGTACTAGGAGGGTCTTTTAGTGTCTTGGGTATGGCATTATAATTTGGTGATCCTCAGTCTTGCAGGTCCTTCGTCAATGATTGCAAATGGACGTCTCTCAGAATTAGTGATTAAGTAGTTAGCCAGCCAAGTATTCGGGCTGTTGATTGGCTGAGGTTTAAACCACATCACCTCGCTTAGTCTATAAATTTAAGTGGTGTATTGTAGCACGGCTTATATACCAAAAATAATCCAACAAACAGGTTTGAATTCAGAGTTTTCCTTCTAATAGACTGGTTATCTAACCAAGGTTAAAATCC
>CM042140.1:13363169-13385669 GCA_023376005.1 Doryteuthis pealeii | reverse complement strand
CACCCCCATAGATATTGGAAGTATTTTGGTAGAAAACACAAAAAATATTATATAGCATAAACTGTAAAACGAGACTTTAGATATTTTAAGTCATACGTCAAACTGACAACTCACACATGCATCCAACATAAGTGAATAGTTTTACAGTCACATTCATTCATAGTCACGTGATCCTGATCTGCCAATTCTACACATTCAAATTCTGTACCAACGGAACGCGCGTTCTAACACGAAGTCAACTGCACGCGACGAACGCTCTCATTCGAAACATTCAAAGATCACAGAATACGTAGTATACTATACAAGTTGGAGATGCGTGATGTAATGGTTAGAGTCGTAGGAAATAGACTCGTCGACCCGAGTTCAAATACTGGACGAGACTTTTTACATAGCGCTAATACCCCTGGGAAAGGTATGCATCCAACTAATCTCCCTCCAACTATGCGTAAATAGTTGGGTAGACTGGGCTCTTTAACCGTGTCTAGGTAGCCAGTCTAGGTGAAGGAAAACTCTGAATTCAAACCTGTTAAACTCCGCTTAAGAAATTAACCTTGTGTCACATTCTGCTTGTGCGGAGGGGTTGGTATATATATATATATATATATATATATATATATATATATATATATATATATATATATACCCATATTAACTGACTTCACCATAAATGTCCCCAAAAGGCTGACATGTAAAATCAATCAAGTATATTATTTGTTGCAAAGTATTAGTATTAGATCAGAATACTTGAAACCATATGAGGAAAATTATTTGTATTCAGAATAGTTACTTGGAGCTATAATTGTTTACAAATGATACTTATCATTAATTACTTGAAACCATATAACTGGAAAATCATTTGTATAAAGAATAGTTACCCGAAGATGTTATCGTTTACAAATTATTATTTTCAGTTTTTCACACCAGCGTTAGCTGATGGTATTTCACTTCAGTCTGAGTGACAACAAATCTACTCAGGTCTCCAGGGCTCTTCTGAGTATTCTGGCAGATTGTAGCAGTGGTCTGGATGGTCTCAATTCTTCTTCTGATTTCCAGTTCCTCCAACCTTTTTTTCCAAGCTTTTTGTGACCGTTCCAAGTGCACCAACAACAATTGGTATCACTTTCACGCTCATATTCCACAGCTTTTTCAATTCTCTGACAAGGTCCAGGTATTTGTCTATCTTTTCGTTTTCCTTCATCTCCCCCTGTGATCTGCTGGAACCACAAAGTCCACCAGTTGACACATTCTCTTTTGTTTTTTGTTAATCAACACTACGTCTGGTCCCCTGGCTGGGATAGGGTGATCCGTCTTTTTCTCAAAGTCCAATAGAATTTTATGCGTTTCATTCTCAAGAACAGATTCTGGTTTATGCATATATCATTTTGCTGTATGGTAAACATTTAATTTTTTGCATAATTCCCTGTGGATCACTCTCCCAACCCAGTCGTGCCTAGCTTTGTATTCCCGTTGTGCTAGTTTGCTACATTCACTTAATACATGGTTTACAGTCTCATATCTGTCACCGCACAGTCTACATTATTATTATTATTATTATTATTATTATTATTATTAGTTGAAACCATATAAAGAAATTGTTTTTGTTAAGAATAGTTACCTGAAGTGATACTAGTTTACAAATTATTACACAGTAAATGTAAATGTCCCACGCACTTGAAGAACATTGAGTATCTGCCACCGCACGTTTGTGATGCTGCTGCATTTCGTACCAAGTCTGTCCTACTATTTACCCATAGCTAAAAGAGATATTCCTGTCTTTTTCACGGGAATTAGTGTGAAAGTAAAACGCAAACAACCTCATCCAGTATTTGAACTTTGCTCTTTGAGTTCATTTCCTGTGACGATAACCGTTACGCTACGCTCCTACGACTATTATTACATTAGCCAAAACAATTTAATTTTTTCTGGTTACTTAATTTTGGGAGTATTTTCTTGGTTAATTCCAGTCGCAAAATTGGAATCTATTTTTGTCGATCACATCAATTTTTTGTTCTAAACAATCTGATAAAATTTTAATCATATCATTTCTTTTAATATGAGATGTCTGAATCTTGGAATTTTAAATAACGTTAGTTTTAACTAAAAAAATTGAATATATTTCAGAATAATCATTACATATGTCCATTGTGTTTCATAATAAATCTATATCTCTATAAAAGAAATATTCTGTACGTTTGTCTGTCTGTATGTTAGTTTGCACAACGGCCGAGCGCACGTCATTTTATAAAGGAAAATTAGTGGAGACCAGCAGAGACCAAAGTTCAATAAAATTCACTCTCTATTTCTGTCCGAGAAGGGGTTAAAACACCTTTTAAAGCAAAATAAAAATACAAAACGGCCACGAGTCAATGATATCTATTAATAATGGAGATTCGCTTCCGGTTTTTGTCTGTAACAAAAACTACGTCACTGCTTACGTCACTATACCCTCCGACGTTCTTCAGGTTTCGTTTGTCAGAGTCGGTAACCTTTAGAGAATTTCGAACTCGTTATTTAATCGATGAGGGTAAACTGTTGTCATCCCATTGTCAATGCCTTCACCGGTAAGTGAAGCGACATTACAAGAGTAAAATAACTAGAAAGACGAATTAACTGAGATGAGATATTTAAAGTCTTGGACACGTGAAAGGAGAGCAGTAGATACCTTTTTTTTTAAATAAAATCTATTAATAATGGAGATTCGCTTCCGGTTTTTGTCTGTAACAAAAACTACGTCACTGTTTACATCACATTACCCAAAATCGTCATAAATACGCTGAAAATTTGAACATGCAACATTAGACAGTCCTCATTGTTTTTTAAACAAGTTTTAATAAATACATGACTGGTATTATATATCTATATATAGTTTGTTTTATTTTAATACATATTTAAAAGTTTACATTTCAAATTGTTTTATTTTTTAATCCTTTAATGAATTTGATGGTTTTACTTACTTAGGGTACAAACTCGCTGACATTGAATTTTTTACTACCACCCCTCAGGCAATATGTTTCAAAAATCTATTTTTACATCGCTCGAAGGCTGTTTTCTATTTTGCTAGTCTATTAATAATAAAGATTCGCTTCCGGTTTTTGTCTGTAACAAAAACTACGTCCCTGCTTACGTCACTATACCCGAAATCGTCATAACATAGAATAAATACACTCAAAATTTGAGCATGCAACATGAGACAGTCCTCATTGTTTTTAAAACAAGTTTTAATAGATACATCCCCAGTATCCTATATTTATATATAGTTTGTTTTATTTTAATAGATATTCAAAGTTAATAAAACTTAGTTTCGATTTCAAATTATTTTTTTTTTACTCCTTTAATAAATTTGATGATTTCATGATTTATGGTTCAAACTCTCTGACATTTAATTTTTAACTTCCACCTCCTCAAGCAATATCTTTCAAAAATTTATTTTTACATCGCCCGGAGAGTTTTTTTTATTTTGCTAGTATTAAAAATTAATTTAAAAATGATTAAAAAATAATAAAAAGCAAATAACAGACAAATTAAAGAAAAAATACAAACAAGAATATAAATAAGAATAAACAACACAAAGAATAATAAATAAAGAATGAAATATAATAAAACAAATATTTAGAAAACTATTTCTTATTCACCTATACATGAACATACAAGGTGTGTCAAATAAGTATCGAGATGTTTTGTACTTTTGAACACACCTTGTATCCTGAAAGAATTAACGTTTCATTCATGGTTCATTTCTATCTTGGTAAATACAGCTTCAATCTCGATACTTCTATGACACACCTTGTATATCATAGATTTGTTTGTAAAATCCCGAGCAACGCCGGGTAGCTCTGCTAGTAGAATATGAAAATTTTGCCAAAAAGTTTAAAGTCGAACTAATATGGATTAGGGACAGTATGAACTTACTACAGACTTGCTACATTTTTTATTCTTCAGATTACTGTCCTAAAATAACACAATAAATCAACAGAATGACCCCCAACTCGAAGGAAATGTTTACTTCAAATGTCCTGATTCTTTTTTTTCTATATTTACTATATCAAGCCAAAGGATGAACATTAAGTGATTCTGTGGAGAGAGCAGACTTGGCTTACTTTCAAATTAGGGGTATGTCATTCAGTGAAAACTTAACGTAAAGAAAAATGACATTAGTGACGCCAGGGTAGCTAAAAACAACTCGCAAACTTCGTTACCAAAAAGTGTGTGGGTTAGTGTTTTCATACTTATCAGATAATAAGTAAAGTAGTAAAGTCGTCAGGGTGGTCTGAAGTCGGTATCAGCCAGACAGCGAGGGAGTCTGTCACCTTTTCACTAGCACTAAACTGAGGAGATTGTTTTGGCATCTGAGGTGAAGCACCACACCTATCATCACCTCCTTTCTTTACCGCACATACCCCTGTGCCACTCATACGCTGAGTTGGCGAGAGCCAACATCGAACCAGGAACCTTGTGGCTTCTAGTCGGACGCTCTACCAACTAAGCTAAACCGGTCCTAGTTGCATTAAATTTCACAATCAGCAACCTGTAGCTTAAATGAGGTCAAACATTTCCTTTCTTAGAAAGCTAACAAAATGATTTTAAGGTTTCGTCCGGCTGTATTTTTATTTTTTATTTTTATTTTTTTAAAAATTCTATTCGTTTTGCTAACTCCCTTATCCCTAATCTCAATTATCTACCCAGAGCAGAATGGGTGACCCAATGGATCACGTTTTGTCTTGTCTGTTATAATTGTATAATAGCTGACCTAGCAAGTTATTGATAATGGGGTTCAATTTTGATGAGAGACACCTAAGTTTTTCTTTTGTTGCAAAACTTGGCTTTTACCCACCATCAGGGAATGTTTACTTAGGTTATTCATAGAAAACAAATCTGAACCAACGATGACGCCAATGAGACAATTCCTGAACATTGACAATGATAATAAAGCAAGTTTTGACTTTAGAAGAATGTGGGTGTTTTTATATTGGCAAAACATACAAAACAGAACAAATCACACAATTGCTTGCAAACATACAAATAAAAGATTGACTACTTATTTAATGCCAAAGTCATCCTTAGAAGAACAATAGCGGGACTATTTAATCCATACCTGAGCGATAAGAGAGTTCATACCTTTCCCAAGGGTATTACTCTGATAGTGAATCTAATTAAGTTTTTTTCTTTTTTGTTTCCCTCTCTTCCTTTTCTGTCAGCTATCCCTTTCGGCATTGGTGTCTCTCTTGGATTTTGTTTGTTGTTTTTCTACCCGTTTGTTTTACATTGCGATTTTCCTTGACTATCTGTTGTTTTTGTAATTTTTGTTTGTTTTAACTTCATATATCAAACATTTTACCCTGATGAAGGCCGTTTTTCTTTGTATACTTAAATATTTTTTAATTTTCTAATATCATTATTTCATTTTATATTTAAAATAATAAGGAATAGAATACATGTGTACATTAACAAATCCCTGACCGAAACACGTGTTGGTAACTCAAATCAAATCAATTTTATCCATTCAACATTTTCTTTCCTTTATTTATTAATTCTTTCAACATATCGTCGGATTCATTTCCATTTTTAACACACACACACACACACACACACACACACACACACACACATATATATATATATATATTGGAGGATATGTGCTTAATTGAAGTCATACCTAATTTTGAAAATTAATTAGTTAATAATTAATGAATTTAGGCGGGCATATATGTTCAAATGTAAGGCTAAACAAATCGAGAAAATGTCAGTCCCTGAATGCACATTTCGACCTATTTCGACATTTATGGATTGACATTTCGACCTATTTCGACATTCAGGATTGACATTTTTTCGATTTGTTTATATGCCCGCCTAAATTCATTAATTATTAACTAATCAATTTTCAAAATTAGGTATGACTTCAATTAAGCACATATCCTCCAAAAATTGTCGGCTAAAAGCCATATCTAATAAACACATTGTTTGTTTACTTACTCTCATATATATATATATATATATATATATATATATATATATATATATATGTGTGTGTGTGTGTGTGTGTGTGTGTTTGTGTGTGTGACATGTATTCTTGAAGTTGTACGACACTTTTTAAAGTGGCAATCCCACTCTCAAACCGATGTATTAACCCCATGTGTCCAGAGTTGTGCTTTTGATCGTAACTCGTGACTCAAAAATAAATAGCTTATGTAATTCCATCCAAATTGGTTTTTATCCGTGTTTATATCTGTACGTTGACCCGAAACGTTTATATAGGTTCGCTTACATTAGTGCCGAATGAAACGTGAAATTCGACACTATTACTGATTCGTTTCTGTTTTTGTATGGGAGCGTCTATAAAAGTACGGCCGTGGGTTTTAAAGAAGGATGTGTCTTTGTTAGTCTTCGTGGTTCCTCTAATCCTACTGAACAAACATAGATAACTACGTAATAACAATTCTCTTGAAAACAATCGGATGCAGAGCATTTATGTGCCATTTTATTTATATGTTTGGGAATATTTGCAGAAATTTAAGCAAACAGACGATTTTAAATTATATGTATTTACCCAACCATAAGTTGGAGGTGCGTGGTGTAATGGTTAGTCGTAGGAAATGAACTCGTCAACCCGAGTTCAAATCCTGGACAGTTCACATAGCGCTGATACCCTTGGGAAAGGTATGAATCCAACTACTCTCCCTCCAGCTATGGGTAAATAGTAGGGCAGACCGGGTTAGCGTGGAGGCGCGTGATCTAATGGTTAGAGTTGTAGGAAATGGACTCGTCGACCCGAGTTCAATTCCTTGACAAGGCTTTTTTTTTGCATTTCTCATGGCGCTAATACCCTTGGGAAAGGTATGAATCCAATTCTCCCTCCAGGTATGGGCAAAATAGCTGGGCAGGCTGGGCTCTTTAACCATGGCTAGGTAACCAGTCTAGGAGAAGGTAAACTCTGAATTAAAACCTTTTTAAATTCCGCTTAAGAAATTGACCTTGTGTTTACATTCTGTTCGTGTGGTGGGATTGCTAAATATAAAAGCAACCAATCTAGGAGAAGGAAAACTCTGTTTGGCCTCAAATGCTCCTAAATTTTCAAGGGCTGAGAAGTCTCTCAAAAGGGGAGATTCCGACGAAGCCAAGCTATTCTAGCACTGCCGTGCATCTGTGTTTATGGGAGGGCTTCCGCCTAAAAATGTGACATTCTGTCATATTCTGCCCATGTGTGTGTGTGTGTGTGTGTGTGTGTGTGTGTAAACGAGTCTGGGGTAACGGTTATTGTCATTACAAATGGACGAGTTCAAATTATTGATGAGGCTGTTCATCTTAACACTTGGAAAAGGTACAAATCTATCTCTCTATCTATACTAGGAAAGACTGGGCTCTTTTTTTTTTAAACAGAAATCAATCGAGGAGAAGTCTTAACAATTGACCTTGTAACGTATCCTACACGTGACTGAGGTATTATAGAGTAAATACATAAATTATTATTCTTTCTTCTGGGGGCGCCTGTTGTGTAATGGTTATCGTTGTAGAAAATGGAGACGTCAACACAAGTTCAAATTCTGATCAAGGCTGGCTGCATTTCACATAGCGCTAATAACATTGGGAAAGTCCCGAATCCAACTATTCTCCCTTAAGCTATGCGTAGATAGAAGGGTAGACTGGGATCTTTAACCTTGATTCGGCGACCGGTCTAAGAGAAGGAAAACTCTGAATATCAACCAGCTGTATACTGTTTAAACAAAATGACCTTGTCATGCATTTTACTCCCAGCGAAGGGGTTGGGTAAACACACCCATTATTCTTCTTTCAGTTCTTTATAACAACATTCTCGGCACTATTTCGATAATATATTTAGATTGTTGATATTTCCTCTTATTTTTTTTATTTTTCCCTATCAATTACCGTTTACTTCTCATGTTGATTAGAAGTAATTTGTGTACATTTATTGTTGCCTCTGAAATTTTTCTTTCTTTTCGAATATTTCTTTTTGTGTCGAGGAAGATTTAATTTACCTTTTTAACAATACACCATTTCTTTATCAAAAGCGGCTCTTAAAATAGAATTGACGATATCAGCAAAATGCTTTTCGTTGTAATTGATAGCATTCAAAGTCAGGTTAAAAAAGGAAAGGGAAATAAATACATTAACATACGATTTTTTTATTATTAAAATTGTCTTAAATTCTCAGTTAGTTCTTCTCCTTATTGATTGAAGAGTTCTATTTTCTCTCAGGTATTTTCTCTCGTATTTTCCTATTCAACAAATTTGCATTGATTATTGAGTTACACATGTATAAAAATGATAACTAGATTTTAAAATCCCCAGTTTTCTAGAATTAGGCGGGCATACCTATTCAAATGTAAGGCTAAAAAAATCGAGAAAAATCATTGATTTTCTCGATTTGTTTAGCCTTACATTTGAATAGGTATGCCCGCCTAATTCATTAATTATTAATTAATTAATTTTCAAAATTAGGTACGACTTCAATTAAGCACATATTCTCCAAAAAATTGTCGGCTAAAAACAGCCATATCAAACACATTTGTTTGTTTGTTTACTTCTCATATATATATATATATATATATATATATATATATATATATATATGGGGCCGGGTTAGCTCAGAAACTAGAAGGTTCCTAATTCGATACCGGTCCCCGCCAACTCAGCGTATGAGTAGCACAGGGATCTGTGCTGTGAAGTAAGGAGCTGATGGTAGGTGTGGCGCTCCACCTCAGATGCTTAAAACAATCTCCTTGGTCTAGCGCTATTGAAAAGGGGATAGACTCCCTCGCTGACTGGCTGATACCGACTTTAGGTCGCCCCGTCGACTTTACTTTATATATATATATATATATATATATATATATATATATATATATATATAATCAGATTCCAACGAGTACATATGCTTCACTCTGATGCTTTCCTCTCACGGAAATAAAATGTGACACATGGTCAATTTAATGTGAGTGCCTCAACAGAGACGTAATAGACAGGTAATCCAAGCTTAGTAATCTTTGACGAGAACTATGCTAGTTTATGTATAATCAATATGACATCTCTGTGTTTTTTTGGCTGTTTCATTGTTGGCACCGTTCCTTGTTAAGAGCACGATCTATGAACTATGAGGTTCGGTGTTTCCATTTCAAGAGCGACTCCGTTCAGACTAATTGTCACAGAAGTCATTCTACATTAAAAATCATGCAGCATTTGGACTAAGACAAATCGATCAACGCCAAAGTGGTCTGTCTAGTCTGCAAGATCTAGATGTCTGTGGGAGCACACTGCCAAAATTTCGGTAATCCGTTGCTAGGAAACCAAATCAAATGATCTTGGATCTCACTCTAAGTGCCAAGTGCAGTTTATTTGTACAAACGACTCTCACAATAACAAAATGCAAATATTGTGTTGTTACAACTGAATATTTTCACTCAACATTTCGTTATTATCGAACCCTTATATTGGATAATAAACCCAGTTGTGTTATCTGATTGAAAACATTTATTCAGTTTTATTGACTAGAGAAAGGTAAATCAGATGAAAAAATTGATCTCATTTTGCAAAATACATCAGAGTGAACATGAGAGTAATGGCAATGAAGGGTTAATGACCTCAGAACTCCAGATTTGAACACTAAGATCCTCAACAACGGGCTTCTAGCACATAAGTGATAAAAGGGTTGGGGTTTTGCAATAAGATCAACACAGTCAGGACAATCATATAAGTGCTAGGACTTGAGGTGACCAACCAGCTGATCGGAGAGAGACTCATAATTAGTAATGTTCATTAGGGGTTTCGGGTCTTTGAACATCATACCCTCTCACTAAAGTGACCCGACCAAGATTGATCACATCTCAACCGGCATCAAATATAGTTCTATTTCAGCACTTTTTATGTTACTCTCAGCTAACAAATGGCTTCGGGTTTCGTCCTTTATACATGTGGTAATATTTTGATTTGACCAATGAGCAATTATTTCCGTTCTTCAACGTTGGTAACTTCCCCTATAAATATGTTGTTCGTTAGTGTATCAGTTTCGTCCTATTTTTGCATAAGCGAATACTGTGACGAATCGATTTTAACGTCATTTCGGTATTTTCAATTTTGATTTTTACGCTGTTTCTTTTGTACCACATCCACTTTGTAGTTACTAGCACAAAATAAAAAACACCATCCGGGCGATGTAAAAATAGATTTTTGAAACATATTGCCTGAGGGGTGGGAGTAAAAAATTCAATGTCAGCGAGTTTGTACCCTAAGTAAGTAAAATCATCAAATTCATTAAAGAATTAAAAAATAAAACAATTTGAAATGTAAACTTTAAATATGTATTAAAATAAAACAAACTATATATAGATATATAATACCAGTCATGTATTTATTAAAACTTGTTTAAAAAAACAATGAGGATTGTTTAATGTTGCATGTTCAAATTTTGAGTGTATTTATTCTATGTTATGACGATTTTGGGTAATGTGACATAAGCAGTGACGTAATTTTTGTTACAGACAAAAACCGGAAGCGAATCTCCATTATTAATAGATTTCTGTGTTTCCTGCTATTTTGCGTATGACATTTCTTTTCCAGTTAGGCAAATATTTTTTATGGTTTTACTTTGAGAACGGTAAATAAAGACACCGCACCCTACTTATAGCGGCTCACAGTGTGCTCACCCGCCATTATATCTCAATTCTAATACTCTGTCGTGCTATACTGATAATTCCCTCTCATGGGATTCTTCAACATGATCATCCCATGGCTCTGTTAACTCACACAATATATATCATTATTTATTTATTTGTCGATATTTTTTTCAGTTACTTGTCTTTATTGAAAGTTCAAACGCTTTTTTTTAACGTTGAATACATACATTTCTTCGGCTTGTAGAGACTTTCTTTTACAGGATCATGAAATACGAAAAATTATATGATAGCTTCTATTATACTTTTTATGAATCAAATAAACAACTGGGAAATATGATGTTTATTTTTTATATCAAAATCATCGTCATTTCACGTAGGCGTGTCGCCAAGTTACGACCAATGTCCTGAAAGATGGTATGAAGGGATATACATAACACGTCACGCGCCAATCTGAGATGTTATGAAAACATCCATCCATAGATCTAAAAGAATATTCTGACTATGCTTCAAAATGTTAAGGAGGCGCTCGAGATGTAATGGTTATCGTCGTAGGAAATGGACACACGACACGCAACAGTTAATTATATACATTATTATGATTTATATAATTAACTGTTGCGTGTCGTGTGTCACCTTTCCTACGACGATAACCATTACATCTCGAGCGCCTCCTTAACATTTTGAAGCATAGTCAGAATATTCTTTTAGATCTATGGATGGATGTTTTCATAACATCTCAGATTGGCGTGTGCCATGTTATGTATTTCCCTTCTGTATTTTCCATCTTTCATGACATTGGTCGTAACTTGGCGACGTCCATCTTGTCTGCTATAACTTATTAGGTCGTCAAGGTGCCATACTTTGTATGTCCCTTCATGAAATTTCTTCATTGCTAGAGGCAGTGGTGTAATGGATAGAGTCTTAGGAAATGAACTCGTCGACCCGAGTTCATTTCCTAGACGCAGCCACAGTTCACATAGCGCTACTACCATTGGGAAAGGTATGAATCTAACTATTCTCCAACTATGGATAAATAGTAGGGGCAGATTGGGCTCTTTAATCTTGATTAGGCAACCAGTATATGTGAAAGAAAACTCTGAAATCAAACCTGTTAAACTCTGCTTGTGGTGGTTACTAGTAGAATAAGCTCAGTCCTAATTAATGATGTATTTTAATAATATATCAGAACATTTTTTGGTGATGCCCATGTCATCCGCCATAACCCATGAGATCCTTGGGGGCTTGCAAAGTATTTATCCTCATGACATCGCTCAGGGAATTACTTGGCCATGTCCATCTCATCTTCCATAACCTGACGCGTATTTCCCTTTGCGGAATCACTCAGGGCACTGGTGTTTATCGGCATTTCTCATCTGATATCCCATAAGCTATTAGGTCATGGTGGTGGCAGTGGCGAGCTGAGTCTTTCCTTTTATGGGTATGTCAATCTCCTCTCAAACTAACGCATGACAAGTTTTATTGTGTTACATAGTACCAGTAGCAAAGAAGAAACCCTAATCTGATCAAATATAGATCACCTAAATCGATTGTCTTTACACAAAGTTAATTGACTACATTTGACTTGTATCAGTTTCGTCCTATTTTGCATAAGCGAATACTTTACTTTACTCTAATATCGGCGCTGTCCTGTGATGGATGGATTTTAACGTCATTTTGGTATTTTTACGCTGTTTCATTTGTACCACATCCACTTTGTTTTGTATTGTCCTCGCCCGGAATAGGAAGCTTCCGGCAGATGAACAAAGAGAAGGATAAAGATATATATTTCAAAAGAAAGAGAAAGCGAAAGAGAGGTTTTTCGGTCAAGGAAGTAGGGAGAAGATAAAGAAATATATAACAAATGTCCGTTATCAGATCAAAAGATAAAAATGCGTAGGCATATTAGCGATGTAAAAACCAGATCAAAAGATAAAGATGTGTAGGCGTGTTGTCAATATAAAAGCCAGAGGGTCGAGCCAACAGACAGACAGACCCCAGCGAACAGCCGATAGCATCACTTCGCGTCTCCCGTCAGCAAACACCCCTCGGGCACTCATTGTGAACACTGCGCTCTTCGCCAGCCACCAGCATTTCACTGTGAAGCTCTACGCCCATCACCTACTACACACCGAAGAAAATAAAAGCGGGTCCTATTTTTGTACATACGTATCTGTTGTTTATTGAAGTCCAGTAGACGGTAGTAGCCGACTACTACATATATTGCTTTTGGTACTGTGACCATATCGCAACGTAACATTTGTAGCTGTTTCTGTGTTTACTAATATTTTGCGTATAGCATTTTGTTTTTTAATTCATAGATGTAATAAAGGGAGAAGTGGATTCATGCCTTTCCACAAGGACTGTCCCACTCAGATTTTAAACTAGATTCAGGGATTCTATTCTCTAGGAATGTTAATCCTTAGGCCATTTGTTCCTGTAGAAAATTCGTAAAAGTCTCAACCAAATGCCGGATATCGATTGAGAGAAGACCTTTGGTCATCTTTCGACCGTGTCGGTGCGTAGGCGGAGATCGGTCTGGGGTTAACATTGACAAATAATTGATCCGGTGACTGGGTGGACGAGACACGCCGATGGCCCGCACCGGAGGGAAAGGCGAGTTTACGCAGGAGTTATGAATTTGTGTAGGCGTTGTGCCGGAAGTGGCAAGACCACGAGAATTTACGGGGTTATCGCGAATTTGCGTAGCCATTGTACCGGAAGAGGCGTGACCACATGAAGTTGCATGAATATCCAGGGTGCTATATAAACAGTCCGAATTTTGATCTTTAGAGAGTTTGACTGAAGGTTCAACCGAAAATAGACTCCTTTCAACACTTATGTGCGTGCAATCCTAACCTCTTTGACTCCAACTTGCTCTACACAGTTGTCGGAATTCGAGGAATAAAAATATAAATCTATGTTTTTATTTATAAGTGTTCGTTGTCTTTTTTAAGGGAGCAGTCATTAAAAACCTAACATGAAGTAATAATTAAAAAGAATAATAGTCTGTATTATTTAGATTTTTCGGACTGTTGTCCTCATCTTTATTGTCATATACACAACGTTCGACTGATGTTCCCCCTGGCCTTCTTCAGGTGTTTCTTGCCGAACTTGGGAACCTCTCGTCGAGCTCGGACACCTTCTTGTCGAACTCGAGTGCCTTCACATGTACCCGGTCATGGTTAGCGGAATGAGAACAATCTAACCCAATGTATTAAATAGAGGCTTCGATTCGAAGTTCCTTGAAGGCTCCTGATTAAAACATGAAGGTCCCCGAGTTAGCGCATCGGCTGAAATGTTATGTATTTAAGAATAAAGATGAGGACTAACAGTCCGAAAAATCAAATTGATACAAATTATCAATCGTCATCTCAAAAATTCAGACAAAGAACAAACATTGTGTATATAACAATAAAGATGAGGACAACAGTCCGAAAAATCAGATTAATACAAATTATCAATCTTCGTCTAAAAAACTCAGATAAATAAGAATAACTTGTAAATATAATCGTCCCCCTGTTACATCTGCCCCACCCTGAGAGAAAGCTGAACCAATGAAGCATCGATTATGAACAAACTGGATTTCAAAATAAAATTCTCTGTCTTTTCAGAATAGCAAGACATATTTTTTTCTAAAGATATTTTTCACTCTTTTTTTTTATTATTGATATCGAACCGCTGATATTTCGACCTCACCAAAGTGGTGGAAAATAATTTGTAAGTAAATTCTTAGAAAAATAAAATAAAATAAAAGGAAACAAGTTATATACGAAAGTAAATCTAGGAATTTATCTTTTGATATTTTGTCGTCGATCAAATTTGAAGCCACTGAATCTCTCTCTCTCTCTCCTCTCTCTCTCTCTCTCTCTCTCTCTCTCTCTCTCTCTTCTCTCTCTCTCTCTCTCTCTCTCTCTCTCTCTCTCTCTCTTTCTCTCTCTTCTCTCTCTCTCTCTCTCTCTCTCTCTCTCTCTCTCTCTCTCTCTCTCTCTCTCTTCTCGATAACAGCTCAAAGGTTAAGAAGATATTATTAAAAAGTGCAAGATGTTACAGACACTAAGAGATGCTATATTTGAAGATCTTCAGTAATTCTTTAAACGTATTCTAAGTTCAAAGTTGTACAAAAATCTCAAAAATTATTATCACTTTAACAACAAATCAATTTCTTTTAAAACGTCTAACTTTGTAGAAACCTTATCAATTGGTTTGATTGATAGATTTGACAGACACGGTAAACCCATACATACAGAAGACACAGAAGTAAACCCATACACACAGAAGACACGGTAAACCATACACACAGGAAGACACGGTAAACCCATACACACAGAAGACACGGTAAACCCATACACACAGAAGACACAAACCCATACACCACAGAAGACACGAAGACACGGTAAACCCATACACACAGAAGACACGTATAAACCCATACACACAGAAGACATAAACCCATACACAGAAGACACGGTAAACCCATACACACAGTACACACAGAAGACATGGTAAACCCATACACACAGAAGACATGAAACTATCAAATTAAATAATTTAGGTGTTCGAATGCTGATTTTCAATGTTTGCAATCAAAACCATTTGAAGGGAACTAAGTCACTTGCTATAACTGGTACTTTCATATTCGACAACTTTTGTCAGCTCTCTGGCAAGATCCGAGTATTTGTTTATCTTTTCGCTTACTTTTGTTTATACTATATTGTCTGCTTAGAAAGGAAAAATCCCCTAGTTGACAGGTCCTTTTTGTTCTTATTAATAAACCGGAGATATGGTCGTCTGGCTGGTATTGGGTGATCCGTTTGTATATCAAAATCCCATAGAATATTATGGGTCTCATTTTCCAGAAAGGACTCTGGTTTGTGCATTTACCATTTGTCAACATGGCCAAATTGAAGTCTTGCACGATTCCCAGTGGATTACCTTTCGCAACCAGTCATGCCTACTTTTGTATTCGTCGCCCTATTACTTATATCTGTTACATAATTATTAGATTCCAAATACTTATGCATAGTAGTGTAGAAACCAAAATGGCTGTTATAAGTGCAGCCGGCGGCCTTGAAGGATTGAATCACAAGGCTTGACCTCATCCTAATCCTTCCGGTGGATACCGTGAGAATCGGTGGAGATGACCCTCTTCCGGTTTAGATTAGAAAGAGAGTTTAGTATCAGTATCGGCCAAACCACGACGGTGGTAAGTCGTGTTAAGTGCACTGCCGACTCAATCTGCAGGTATTCTGGTGAGGATTTCGAAATAAAATATGATCTAAGTAAATCGAAGTCTTGTGTTATTATCTAAAAACTACCAATGACACAGGACTTCTGATAAAGAGAAATCCCCAATGGAAGACCAGACACGAAGTCCCCAAGACGAAGTCCAGACGCTAGAAGAAGAACGTAAGATACCAAAGATGAGCAGAAGAATAATAGAAGTAAAGAAAGATAGTATACAACATATCTATCCGTATTTTTACTATACTAATCTAAGATGGAGACGCATATTATAATGATTATAGTCATAAGAAATGGACCCGGCAATCCGAGTTCAAATCTTGAATGAAGATGTTTTCATTTCACGTAATGCTAATAACCTTCAGAAAAATACGCTTCCAATTATAATTCTTCCAGCTTTGGGTAAATATTAGGGCAGACTGGGCTCTTTAAACTTGGTTAGGCAACCAGCCTAGGAAAAGGAAAACTCTGAATTCAACTTGTTAAACTTCGCTTAAGAAATTGACCTTGTGTTACATCATGCTCGCGTGGAGGTGTTCGTAAATATATGGAATACACATGGATGCAGCAGTGTTGCCCTACTCGCAAAAGCTTACTTTAACCAGGTCTGTGCAGAAACCTGATGCTATATAGAGTAGTGGTTCTTAACCGGGGGCCATAGAGCCCTCAAAGACCATGTAACCTTTTTTTGGACCAGACAAGCAAGAAGTATTTAATTATACAAATACAATAGGACTTTAAACATTGAATGGTTATGAGGGTCCCACCAGAGTAAAATAGGGATCAAATGGGTCCATAGGTAAAAAAAAGATCAAGAACCATTGGTATAAAAAGTACTTAAGAGAGAGTAGGGAGACAGGCGGATAGTGAGAGAAAGTAAAAGTGGGAGTCAAGGGAATCCGTGCTGTCAGCACGACCTAATGATGATGATGATGATGATGATTTAATTGAGCTCAGAATTTACTCTTGTTTTGTTTTTATGTTTACATGAAGCTAAGACGGGTTCGGAGTTTATTTCGAAGAGTAATTAGCCCATGTAAATTTTCTAATCTATTTTGATTCGGATTCTTCTTTTAACAGCGGATAATCAGATAGTGATTAGAAAGACACAAAAAGTTGTACTGCACACAGACAAAGATCGTTTCCGGAACTTCAGGTCAGAGCACACTTTCACACGATCTTCAGCAATAATCGTGTAATTAAGATAACTGCAATCGATCGCTTCCCGCAACAGCTAACTAAACAGGATATGGATGAGAGGCAGCTACATCGAAGTAGAAGGAATTGTTAAGCCGCAGGTATTGGCAGCATCTCTTCATAGACCTGGTAACACAGAGATCTTGCTCTCTACACAAGAGTCATGAACTTTATATCTGTTGCTGAGTACAGGCCAGTCGACATTACCCCTTTGGAAAAACAAAGGGGGAAGCCAGACTCGGCTATTGATTACAGGCAAAATCCTTGGAGAATTCTCTCTCTCTCTCTCTCTCTCTATATATATATATATATATATATATATATATATATAATACCAACACCTCCGTACGAGCAGGATGTGATACAAGGTTATTTTGTAAAGCGGAGTTTAACAGGTTTGAATTCAGAGTGTTTCTTCTCCTAAACTGGTTGCCTAATTAAGATTAAAGAGCCCAGTCTGCTCTACCATTTACTCATACCTGGAGGGATAGTACGTGGATACATACCTTTCCCAATGGTATTAGCGCTATGTGACATGCAAAAAGGCTCGTCTAGGATTTGAACTCGAGTCCACGAGTCCATATCCTACGACTCTAACCATACACCACGTACCTCCACAGACACACACACACACACACACACACACACACAATATATATATATATATATATATATATATATATATATATATATATATATATATATATATATATATACGCGTGTGTGTATATGTGTGAACAAAATAGACACATAAACATAAATTCATTTTATAAATTTGTTTATTCCAGATTCGTTTCAGTTTTCTGTGGTATTTGTTTCAAGACTGATAGCCTTAGGAATGAAAGGGAATTAGCGTCACCGTGTGTATGGAAATCTATCTATCTATCTATCTATTATCAACAGCGATTGGTGACAGGCAGTTTCTCGCCTGGGCGATCGTCAGACCAGTATATATATATATAATATATATATATATATATATATATATATACTAAACTTGTTGGTAAATCCTCGCGGTGAGAAAAAACCCAGCAAATAGTTTGATTGTAAAAATATACCACGAAACATTACCCGGGGAGAAAAAACTTTTGGAAAAAAGAAAAGACCAAGATAATCGTACCAACCAAAAATAATCTATTGGTACAATATTTGGCCAAAAGAAAAAACAATTTTTATGTATATACATATGTAAGATATATATATTCATACAAAACCGCTAGAAAACTAAAGCTAATAAGTAAAAAGTGCTCAATACCTAAGTAGAGCAAATAATAAAGATAAATCTAATGAGTCAGATAAACCTACTAAAAGTTTCGCTTAATGCTCTTCAGGGTTAAGATCCGACTACTTCACGTCAGAGCACGTCTTAGCCCTAAAGAGAATTAAGCGAAACTTTTAGTAGGTTTATCTGACTCATTAGATTTATCTTTATATATATATATATATATATATATATATATATATATATGGAAAAACACTCATGGATAAGCGTGAGGAATGACAAGGGGCATACTTTGAAGAAAACAACGTTTTATTCATTGATAATTTCTGTTATGGTAAGTAAAGCTTCGTTCTCGACACATTTTAAACACAGCTCGTATTTTGAAGTTTTATTCATTGTTCATTCTGTATTAGTAAGCATTACTTTCATCACGATATTTTTTGAACAGGAAATTGACTCGCTGACCAGAGACCAAATTCTGGACAAGAGTGTTTGCATTTCACATAGGGCTAATAGCCTTCGGAAAGCATTCAACTATTCCGTTTCCAGCTATGGGTAAATAGTAGGGCTCTTTAGCCTTGGTTAGGAAACCAGTCTTAGATAAGGAAAACTCTGAATTCAAGCTATTAAACTTCGCTTAAGTAATTGAATTTGTGTCACATCCTACTTGTGCGGAGGATCTATTAAATATATACAGATGTACTTTGATTTACGAGTGCCACAACCTAAGTTTTTCAGAGTTACTAGCTGTCACGGTGAATCTTTTACTTTGTATTGAGAGCTACGATTTGAGGTACGAGCGAACTTTAGATACACTTACGTTAATATTAGATTGTTACAAAAATAATGGCCGATTGAAGTGCTCGGTTTTTAAATGTCATTTTAACATAGCATTTGTTGTTTATTTCAGGTGAATTTTTGCATATATAATAATTAATGTGTGCTCAAAAATAAAATTTAATTTATTTTCAGATAGAAAGTATTTAAAAAAAAAATAGGACCTTCAAAGATGAACATGCCTAAACATGACCTTCGCCTTCTTATGTTGCATGAGTTCAAGCTTGGGCACAATGCCTCTGAAACTGCTGTCAATATCAACAAAGCATGGGGAGATGTATCCACAAGTGCATTAGTGAATCGACGTGGTCCAATTCTCCTCCACGATAACGCGCGGCCACACGTTGCAATATTGACTGTACAGAAACTCACAGACTTGGGATACGAGACCTTACCCCATCCTCCATATTCTCCCGATCTTTCACCTACTGATTATCATTTTTTTAGGCACCTAAGAACATTTTTAAATGGTAAAACTTCTCGATCTTTAAAGATTTTGTTGCATCACAGCCAATAACTGTTTACCAACGCGGAATAAATGACCTCATAGATCGATGGCAGAGATGCATGGCGGCCCAAGGTTCGTATTTTGCCTAATTTTAACATTTCTACTGTTAATGTTTCAACAATAAATGTATGTATTTCAAATCGGCCATTATTTTTGTAACAACCTAATAAGTTCACTAAAACATTTAAGTTTCCAAATTTATTAGAAAAATATAATTTATTAAAAAATAAAGATTAAACCATAATGCAGCACATAATTTATTACATTCTATTTAAATATGTTTTTATACAATACAGTGCTATTTTTCTTATTACAAAAATTTAATAAAAAATTGGGGTATTTTTCAGATGGACCTTGAATGGATTAATGGTATTTCAGTTTATTTCGGTGGGACAATTGATTTGATATAAAAGGAAATTGAGTTATGCGCTAAACGAATTAAACTCGTAAATCAAGGTACCACTGTATATAAATAAATATATTTGTGACTAAATTGAAGAGCAGACCTATGAACAAGCGGATTCCCAACCCCCACAAACAAAGCGCCTCAGGATATGTTTGGCCTGTGCGAATGGGAGGAGTGTGGCGAGTGGCTACGGATATTCGAACTCGCTACCTCCTCGTAGCTGAAATGCTGTTGGCAGAGATCCGGATGAAGTATATCGGAATTTGAATAAGGGTGGCCGAATGAGCAGAAATAAGACCGACAGTCGCTGACAGTGAGAGTGAGGAAGAAAGCAAGTGTTTGGAATGGCAAGTGAAATCTGACGACTGCTATTTGGGGTGTCAGGAAGTGAGAGTAACGTGCTCAGTTGGTAGAGACTGTGCTGACGGCGAAAGGAATTACATTTCGTTTGCTAGAGAGACTTGCAAAAGACTAATATTATCTTAAAATTTTAGACCATCCAAAAGGATATTTAGCATATTTTAATACAGGTAGATCATTTTGATTTGTTTATTTTATAAATATCTCGCAAGCCGAAAAAATATGAACCCCCACATAGTTTAGGCGGAGCAGTTGTATGCATGAATGTACCGAATTACATTTATAAGTATATGTGGCCAGTTGTCTCTGTCCATATATCCTGCTAATTTCTATAAAGTAATTAACAATTTATTTCTGACTGATAATGACATAACCTGAGATTTCAATATCAAAAGTAACTTTTATTGATCACTAGAGAATAGGATAATATTTCAATTCGCGTGAGTACTTGCTTTAAAAACTGTCAATATTCACATAAAAATCAAACATTAAAATTTTAGTGTCCCACTCAGAAAATAAAGTAGAGATAGAGAGAAAGATAAACAGGAAGAAATAATTAGAAAAAAAGAAGGAAATGAAAGAAGGAAAGAAGGATATAAAGAAAGATATAAAGAAGAAAGGAAGAAAGAAAGAAAGAAAGAAAGGAAGAACGAAAAGAAAGAAAAAGAAGAGAAAGAAAGGAAAGAAAGAAAAGAAAGAAAGGAAAGAACAAAAAGAAAAGAAAGAAAGAAAGAAAGGAAGAACGAAAAGAAAGAAAAAAAAGAAAGAAGAACGAAAAGAAAGAAAGAAAGAAAAGAAAAAGAAAGAACGAAAAGAAAGAAACAAAAAAAAGAAAGAAAGGAAAGACGAACGAAAAGAAAGAAAGAAAAGAAAGGAAGAAAGAAAAGAAGAAAGAAAGAAAAGGAAGGAAAAAGAATGAGGAAGGACAAAAGAAAGAGAAGAAGGAAAAAAGAAAGAAAGAAAGGTAGGAGGAAAAGGAAGGAAGTAAAGAACAGAAGAGAAGGTAAAGAAAGAATGGAAGAACGGAAGAAAGAAAAAAATGAAAAAGATAGGGTAAAAAGACAGACTGGAATGAAGGAAGAAAAGACAGATATATTTGACTTATAGATGGAACCCTATCTGGTACTACAACTCCGGGTCAGAGGGGAAAATATAACGAATGGAAACGAAGGGATGACTTCACACTACCCGCATCTCCAGAACTGGAGACTCACCATCAGACGTGTTTTAGTATCATACCCAGAACATCTACGAAGAGATACAACAAGAATTACTCACAAATGAGATAATATTAGACAATCACATTTAAAAGAGATACCGTTTGCTCTGGGGACAGAGAAAAAAAATTAGTTCACGATTTTAAAATGAAAAAATGTGTATTGTTGTTTTGCTGTTATTTTCATTAAAAATAATTTTCATCAAGCCAATTCCCTTGTTCAATGTTTTGATAAATTTATTAGATGTTTTGCCTAGTCGAAGAATTCAATATATTTCTTTGCTTTTTATGCCTCCTAGCTCATCTCCCCTCTTTAAAATAAAACAAACAAAAAAATAAAAATAGATTGTTGAAATTTTTCCGATATAAGGTGTGTACCAGATGGCCACTTGTACTTATAGACTCGCCAACTACCATGTGACCAAATTATTGTCCAATCACTGGTAGTGCTCTGCTGCTGATATTATTATTTATACTGGCTGTTCTGGTCATACTAGCATTACTACTTGGATCTTCTTGGACGACGGAACGTAGTATTGTATCACAGGACTTATTCACTTGCCGAAGGATTCTATATCACAGGACTTATTCACTTACCGAGGGATTCTATATCACAGGACTTATTCACTTACCAAAGTATTCTATAACTCGAGACTTACTTACTTATTTACTTCAAGTTCTTTACAACTGGCCAAGGATGGCGGCCAGATACTTAATATAGATAACCACAGAACATATACAATATTAATATACATATCAAATTCTGTTAATATCTATGAACGCTATTGTTGTTTTTGATCTGATTAGGCAATTTGTTCAAACAAAATACTTTTCTATTAGCAAAATAAATTAAAAAAATTGGGGAATAGAGTTAGCTTTTGACTTAAC
>CM042140.1:13355669-13358169 GCA_023376005.1 Doryteuthis pealeii | reverse complement strand
TTTTTGTTTAATAAATCTTGTTCCCTATACTTACTAATCGTTATATTTCTTCTTATTATCTATCTGTTATTTCTTATACTCGAGTTACAATATAAATGCTCCACGGATACGCATGCAGTTTTTCCCCATATATATATATATATATATATATATATAATATATATATATATATAATCAATATTTACATTTTTTTTAAATAAACCGCTAGCGCTATATAGCGTCACATTAGCAAAAAAAAAAAAAACACGACGATAATTTCGAAAATTAGTTAATAACAAATAATAACATACACGCCCTTGATAATAGCTCAGAATACAACTGAAAGTATTTGGTATATAAATGAAAACTTTTTAGAACAATTCATTAATTCCTTTAAAGATAAAGAAACTCCGAAACAATAATATATATATATATATATATATATATATTTTTTTTTTTTCATTAATATTCTTTACACTTTAAATAGACCTATATATATATATATATATATATATATATATATATATATATATATAATATATTATTTTCATTAATATTTACACTTCAAATAGACCTTATATATATATATATATATATATATGATGATCATGATCACTAGAATTCCATTGATAGGTTTCATAAAATGTGCGCAACCGTCAGACTGAAATGTTACTCTGAGGTCCACTGCAACCTGGAGTGTTAAGTCCTGTAAGAGTCCCAACGGTGAGTCAAATAAATTGGTCGAAAATGATTAGCAATAATCCGAAAACATATAACTGAGAGAAAAAAAAAAGCTCCAAGAAGTTGTTTGAATTTCTTTTCATTTGTTTTGGTGGACCCGACAAGTCTTTAGGATTTAAAAAAAATCCTTTTCAAGCCAATACAACTTCGTGTATGTAAATATGGTAGTGGGTGGTCATCATGGTAGAGGAGTGGGTGGTTATCATAATGCATACTGGCTAATTCCATTTGATTGATATTCAGTCAGTCTGTGTTTATTTCGGTGGATTTCTTTGATCTGTTTCTTCATCTCTTTTCTTGTCTCGTACATACATTGTCGTTTCTTCTATGTTTGTGCTTATATATATATATCTATATTGTGTTTATCTAAGAAAATTCAATATATATATACATATATATATATATATATATATATATATATATAATCCAAAGATCAGGTGAAGAAATCTTTCTTACGGCGTAGTAGCAGAGCTCAATGTGTGCTCTTATTGTCTGAGTCACAGAGCAAAATTATATAAGGAAAAAATAGCAGAAGATTTAGATCTATAACGCTAAAAATGTAAATCTTCTGTTATGAGAGAGAGAAAGAGAGAGAGAGAGAGAGAGAGAGAGAGAGAGAGAGAGAGAGAGAGAGAGAGAGAGAGAGATTATTACTAATTAGCAATTACTTATGTCCTTACAAATCATTTCTACCCTCACCCAAAAACCATCATTCGTTTGTTTTCTAACAAGTACCCTCCCTTAACCAACATTGTACTTTTTTTATTTCCGTATCAATGTGACTAGTATCATCATCGACCTTAAATGGTTGAAAGGTCAAATTGATGATATACTCTTTGTCAGTAATGACTGATTAAAATTAGCTCTTCTCTCATCTCATTTCTTTCTAATTTTTTCTTCTGTTCTTCTGTCTTGTCTTCGTAGACTCTTCCTCTTTTTACTAGCCACACATATACCTTCTACCCAGCACTCCCCTTCCTTGAACCAACTCACACCCTCCTTCTTCTCCTCATCCTTTCTGCAACACTTCCGTTTTTATTATCCAGATTCTTATTGTTTCCTTTCTTGTATGTCGCTTACGTTTTTGTTAAATAGCACAGCAAAGAGATATTGATAATCTTTAAAAGTCAGAATGGAAGTAAGTAGTAAATTTCGTTCATTTGGCTGTCTAGTAAATTAGAAACACGTGACTTGAGCTACCATTAAAATGAAAAAATAAAGAAAATGAAATGTTAAATCAGCAGGTTCCGAGTAAAACAAAGAAACAAAAACTAAATAAAAAATAAAAGACACACACACACACACACACACACACACACACACAGAGAGCAAACACACACATATATGTATGTGTGTTGTGTGTGTGTGTGTGTGTGTGTGTGTGTTGTGTGTGTGGTGTGTGTGTGTGTTTAGTAGTAATTACTAATTGACACTGCTGGAGAAACAAGGAAAGTACGAACTCATAAGGGTACGTTCTTCTGTGCATACCTAATCAAAAGTAAAATACTACATGCGGATTATTTTTGCTATATAAGCCGTGCTGAAATCTACCACTTACATTTATAGATTAAGCGAGGTCACGTGGTTTAAAGCTCAGCCAATCAACAACCCGAAAAAAAGGCCAAAAATAGAAAAAAAAAACCAACAACAAAAACCAACAAAAACAACAGAAAACAAAGGTATTCAAAATTAAAAAAAATTCTAATCGTTAATTGAAGACACCTCCTGGATTTAAGTAGTCTATGTACTCAACAATTAGTTGCGAGACCAAATTTACTTC
>CM042140.1:13305669-13350669 GCA_023376005.1 Doryteuthis pealeii | reverse complement strand
AAAAAGTGATTTTCCTGTGAACAAGACTTATTCTATTCATGAATAAAAGACACTTGAGAAATGAAAACGAATATTAAATAATGTATATTCATCTTTTATATTCAACTTTCTTCTCGTTATCTGTTATTTTCACTTTATTTCGTAGCAATCGGTTTGACCCATAACAGCAAAAGTTCGTCGTAAAAATATCAGACAACTCCTTTCCTTATAACGCTTAATATTGTAGCCTTTATTGGTTGGATATTTGATATATATATATATATATATATTATATATATATATATATATATATATTATACGTAGGTGTGGCGCTCCACCTTAGCAAAAATACTCCCTCTGGTCTAGCGCTAGAGAAAAGGGGATAGACTCCCACGCTGTCCGTCCGGCTGATACCGACAATAGGCTACTCCGCCAACTTTACTTTACTTTATATATATATATATATATATTATATATATAATATATATATATATATTATATATATATATATATATATATATATATATATATATATATCAGTCCCGCTCCCAATCAATTCCGCCGATCTCCTAAACAAGCTCTAAGACATCAACATCCATAATACAACTATGAATTGCCTCGACGTAGTCTCCCTATACATTAACATACCCAATAGGAAATGCCTAAACCTACTCACCACACACCTACGTAAAATTAAATTTAAATCATCCTTACCCATCAATTCCATAATTGAAATAGCCAAACACATCATTAACCTAACATACTTTAAATTCAACAACAAATAGCTGGCCTCCCAATGGGCAACCCACTCTGCGGCGTTCTAGCTTGCCTATTACTAGAATTTTTAGAATCAGGCCCCTTCAAATATTAAATACCCAACAACTGCACATATTCTAGGTACATAGACGACATATTGATCTTCCTCCCCCAAGATTACCAACAAACTAAACTCCGTAGAACCTACCATAAAATTCACTTTTGAAGAAGAATCTAATAACACCCTACCGTTCCTAGACACCCTACTAATAAAATCCCAAAACAAACTCACTACCGCAAACCCACCAACAAAAACGACTATATACTTCAATGTGGTAGGCCACATATAATGTTGTAGAAGGCTGCAGGTTCCTCATTATTGTACTACGTTTAGCATAATTTGTATAACTCTACAATAAGATAACGGTAGTAATCCATGAAGAACATATCTTATTATAATGGAGATTGTGTGTTTTTCTGTCTGTAACCGAAACTATATTACTACTCAAGTCACAATTCCCTTAGTTATTTACGTCACATTCTCCATGATTCTATTTCTATTTAAACCTCAATTAATAATAAAACTGTTGGACATTATTAATACTGTTGGCCTTACCTAAATACTAATAACATGCAATTGTATTTATATATACAACAAAATACCAGTTTTCAGTGTAAACGTAAAGCTAATTTGCATATTGATATTAAAAAAATTGATTTTAATAAAAATGTGCTTGGTATTATTGATTTCTAATTGTTTGGTTTTATCTTAATGAATAGGAGTAAAAATCTCTTCAATAAATCCTAAAAGAAATTCATTAACAAGAAGAAATAACTGTAATTTTATTCTTTACTTCCTATTTTAACTAAATAGTTAAATTAGGAAAATTTAGCATTGAAAAACGGAAGTGATGAAAGAGTAAGTTTCAGTTGTTCTATTTTCCGATTATACCCCCCCCGTTTCAAATCTTTTTATTTGAATTCTTAATTTGTTTCATTAGCCTTTCTGATTTAATCTAATATTTTATTACATTTAAACTTAAATACTTGCACCCGGAGGGTGCATATATTTGCTAGTTTTACAAATAATGAAAACTAACGAATTGCAGTGCTTAGATCCCGCTGTGAAAAAAAAGTCGACTAATTAAGCTTGCAGACAACTGGATGCTTCAGTCAACCTGTCTGGGGTTATTTTATGCTTAGAGATTACAAAATCGCGTACATTGTACATTTATATTCATTTTTTGTGTAGGTGTTTCTAAAGATGTTTATTGTATATGCTTGTATAATATGAAGTATTCCTATCTAATGCAACCAATCTACAAACAGAACAATTTGGCCCTTAGGTGGATGCTCACAAGTACTCCGGGTTGCTGTATACCCTTTTTCCTTTCTTACTTCTATTATTCTTCTGCTCATCTTTGGTATCTTACGTTCATCTTCTAGCGTCTGGACTTCGTCTTGGTGGTCGGTCGCACTTAATTCATTTCTTCTTCTAGATCAGTCTTGTTGCCAAGACATTCATCAACCACAAAACCATATCATTTATGTAAGCTTTTATTTACTTAACTAACATAACGCGCGTGTGCAGTGAGCTTCAGCTAAGGCAGAAATACCTTATCTGCCTGACGTCCAAGCTGAAACTGAGAGCCAACCAAGTCCCACGTGACTTCACGTATTTCGCGGGCTTTCTGTAATATTCCATGGAAAGTCCCGCCCGTGATATGGAAAGGGATGACCCCTTCAGAAATACAGGTGGTTGACAATAAGTTATGCATAGATTATGTAACACGGATCAGGTGAACCTGGCAGTAATGGTAATGAATAGTAATGGTAATATAATAGATACTCAATATTCTCCAGATATTCAGATCTAGAGACACTACCATATTCAGTTTAGGGTTATACCCAGTATCCCTCGCCTTTTGTTGGGGATATAGCCCGCGCATTATAATCCCCACAAACAGGGCGCAATTGTACGATACGCCCTCCCCACAAGATGTTATATTGCGCTTTCTGCTTTTAAGTGCAAGCTGTTTTTTTTTCTTCCATGACAAAATAAATAAATAAACAAATGAATAAATAAATGGAGGTAGAATGCAATCAATAATTTAAATTAGCAAATAAACATTGCCATGAAAAATTAGCAGAATCGAAAGAAATTACTCACGATGTGTTTAATTAAAACATTTTAATTACGTTAACTCAGAAAACAATAATGGTATAAATTTTCACATCTCCGTCCGATTCGCTGTCGTTTCTCGTGTTTTATACATCAAGTTCTTAGCAAGGGATAATAATTAAATATCGGTATTTAGTTAGTTTAACATAACACAACAGAGAGATTAATATAACATATATAGACACTTAGCTTGATATAACACAACGGAGAAGTACGCTCTGAGATTGAACCTGGCATGAAAAGTTTAGGTTGTTGGTTTTACGGCATGTCAAACCATGTTGTATTATTTTAAGCAGAAATTAGTTTAACAATTAACCAACCACTTCGCCCGAGTAGGATGTGACACAAGGTCAATTTTTTAAAGCGGTTTAAGGTAAACCAGGTTTGAAGTCGGCTTTTTTTCTCATAAAACGGATGCCATACAAAGTTTAAAGAGCTCATAGGTGAAAGGAGAATAGTTGGATTCATTACCTTTCCCAAGCGTAGTTATTTACCCATTATCTCAAACATGATCTATTTGAACTAGAATTGTTAATCTAGCATATACTACCACTTCTAGTCAGAGTGGACCTGGGAGTAATGGCAGTGAAGAGATAATTCTTCACTCCCCAAAGCTCCCGAAATGGACCTTCGTCACTTGATGCAGTTTTGTGTCATACGCAGGATATCCCTTTTTGGAGTAGGAGTTGGGTTATATTTCTCTGCAAGGGATGCAGTCGGCATATTCTTGGCTCTGCGACAAGGGGTGTGACAAGCAAATAAAATCACGACGTTTGCTTACTAATTGTTAACGTCTGCCGTAAATAGAAACAATTTGCTCCGAGATAAACATTTTTTAAAAACTTATATTCATCGAAAAGACTATACAAGGTTCTGTTTACATTCTTTGACTTTATAAAAAAAAAATTTCAAAATAAAAGGAAAAAACAAAGGAGTCGATGTCAACAAAAATAGGAAAAAAAAAAAAAAAAAAAATAGAACCCCCCCCAAAAAAAAAAACAAAAAACCAAAAACAAACAAAAACATATCTTTTACAATTTAGGCATCTCACAAAAAAGTGTAAAGACGGACGAAATTAGAATGTGAACAGCATGTTAATGCCTTAGTGTGATACTAGGACCTATTCTTAAAAATACAAAGAATTATTCAAGCCCGGCCCCCACACTTCTTTGGAATATAATAAGAGAAAAATAAAAGAAGGAAATAAGAACTGATAATGATTCTGAAAGAAAGGATTGGTGAGACGCAAAATAGACTGAGTCTTGGCAAACAATTCCATTATTACACGGGCCATCGTGTAGGAATTGTTTGTGTTTAGTAACGCACAGAATATTAAAATGGGGAAAAAAGTTGATTGAAATTTTCAAATCGATCGACTTTTCTCCATTGCAAATATGTTATTTGTCGGCATTAACTTACATGTGTACTTTTGAATAGATCGATGTAGGCATTCGGATATACATACACACTTATAAGCATACCTCACTCGAGCCTTACATACACACATATATACGTATATATATATATATATGCATTTTAATATTGATATGGATATACATATATCTATACATAGGCTTTCTTTATATGTATATATAGATTCTCTTTTACAGGTGTATACATATATACATATCTATACATTTAAATACATATGTATACAAATACATGCATATCTCTCTTGATATATATATATATATATATATATATATATATATATATATATATATATATAACTTTCGTCTGCGCTCTTGATAGTACGGAGTATAATCAAGCTCTGAAGATGATTTTTATAAAATCGAAATATTGTTCAATATTAGCTATGAATATGTTATAAAATGTTTTCACTTTAACAGCATTTTGTGTTGTTTTATCCTTTTATCTATATATATATATATATATATATATATATATATATATATATATATATGTGTGTGTGTAGTGTGTGTGTGTGAGTGTCGGCTGACAAATTCATAGACTAACCAAGAAACTCTCTGGGAAGGTTTATTTTTCAACACCCCATTGAGCCACACACTTCTTTAATCGGTGTTGCAGTGCTTAGATTCCATCGGTAAAATATCATTAACTGCAGATATAACTTCAGCTTATAAACATTTCTATGGAATTCTATGTCTATGGAATTTTCATTTCTCACACACACACACACACACGTATATATATATATATATATATATATATATATATATATATATATATATATATATATATATATATGACTTTTTACCAACGTGGTCCAAGCACTGCACAACTAATGGATGAAGTGTATGGATTTCTACGAGGTTTATGTTGAAAAATAAAACTTATTTGGTCACATTCCATATGGGTCCTGGTCAGCCAATGAACTTATCAGCTGACCCTCTATATATATATATATATATATATATATATATATATATATATATATATATATATATATATATATATATATATATATATATATATATATATATATATATATATATATATATATATATATATATATATATATATATATATATATATATATATATATATATATATATATATATATATATTATATTATATATATATATATATATATATATATATGTGTCTAATACCGTTAAAATAATGAAATATTATCCTGTACAGTCTTATGCTTGCTTACATGTAGTTAAACACTTAAAAATAAATCTATGATCATATACAAAAAAATACTTATTGCCTGTGGACATTATTGAGAAATAAGAAAGTAATTCAAGTAAAATCAAACACTGGTACATCAATGAGCTCAGATACATGTTTATTCCTACTCATATAAACAGCAACAACAACAGCAACAACAACAACAACAACAACTCGTACACATATATGTATATATATATGCATCTCTCTCTCTCTCTCTCTCTCTCTCTATATATATATATATATATATATATATATATATATATATATATATATATATATCTTAGGATAACGTAGATGTAGAGTCAACGACGTTTGGTAACTGACAGTTTCTTGCCTATGATATCCTCAGACCAAGAGTAAACGCATGTGTTTTACGTCTCTTTATTTTTATTTTTTGTCATAGAACGTGTGATAGCACGTGTGATACCCTGCCCTCATCAGCTGTCAACAAGGAGTGATAACACAGTTTCGGTAGCTAAGACAGGACTGCCACTTCCTAGCGCTACCCTGCAGCTTTCGCCACCGGACAGGGTATTAAAAAAAATGTAATACTACAGAGAAGAGATTATATGATCCGTTCATCGGAAATGTGTTATTGTTTGACTTGATTACGCGATTGCAGATGTTACGCGGGAATGATGATTCCGCGCGCGTATCATTCGTGTTGAAGACTTTTAACCCTCGACGAGGTCCGAGGATTCAACAGTCTTCAACACGAATGATCTAATCAACTCTTATATAATGTTGTGTATAAACTCTTCTCGTCATGTACTACAGAAAATGTGGGAAAATCTTATTTATGATACCACAGGACCCAGAGCTACAAGAAAATACAAAGAAAGTTAAACTGGATGGAGGGTAATGCAATTATCTATTAGTCCATTGGGGTTTTGTAAATACAATACGAAGCCACAAAAAATTGGACGAAATATAATTGCCGTATTGACTAACAGAAGAGGGACAGACAGACAGACAGAAAACACCGATAATAAGATATATAATTGATAATGGGCGTTTGCAATAGTTCTCAAGTGACTCATGTGGGATATTACAACTGAAGGGAATTCAAGCATAACACATCACTCAATAAGTCCCCGGCCTGACATATAGATGGCGCCACTAATTAAAAAAATGCACGTAAGCTTAACGTACAGATTAAATGGAAATATATGGCCTATATATCTAAACTCCGCTTAAGAAATTGACCCTCTCTCACATCCTGCTCGTGAGGAGGGTTGGTAAATATATATGGTATCAAGCAAGGGCAACATACGGGGTGTAATGGTTAGCAATCTAGATTTTCACACCATTGTTAGTGAGTTTGATTCTCATTGGGCGCCCCTTACTTCTAACCTGTGCCACATCTAAGCTAAGCGTAGTAAATAACTATATGGTACCAATCATTTATATCTAATACAAAAAAATTGTACACATATCTAGTTGATTTCTAGATTGGAACCTTACATGTACTACCACTTCAGAGTGAAGTTGGGGGTAATAAAAATGAAGGGATATACACTACCCCCAGATCCATAGAACTGGAGCATTATCATCAGATCCAGTTTAGTGTCATATCCTTTGGCAGTCCCGCCGACAGAGCGGGTTAATGCTCTAAGTAAAATACATCAGTAAATAGTTGGGCAGACTGTTTTTTAGTCTTGGCACAGAAAACGTTTCAGAAGAAGGAAAAAAACTCTGAATTTAAACAAACTACACTGACTTATATAAATGACCTGGTGTCGCATCCTATCCGTGGTAGGAGAGTTAAGTAAAAAAAAAAAAAAAAATACATACACACATACGCATAGATAAATTGATAGACATTTACCGACCCATACGCACAAGTAGGATGACACACAGTCAATTCTTTTAGCAGAGTTTAACAGGTTTGAATTAAGAGATTTCCTTCTGCTAGACCGGTTGCCAACCAAAGTAAAAGAGCTCAGTCTGTCCTTACTATTTACCATAACTAGTGGGAGAATAATTGGATTCATAACTTTCCCATGGTTATCAGCGCTGTGAAATGCCAACAGCCTCTGAATTGCCAATCCCATTTTCTACGACCATAACCATTATACAACGAGCGCCTCCACAGAGAGATAAATAAATAGATAGAGAAAAACTATTTGGATAAAATGACTGAGAAATATCGAATCCGTTTCACAAAGAACTCAAATATCCGTAAAATGTTCATTTCCATCATTTAGTTGTAGACTCTTCATATCAATGGCGCAAATTGTTTCAAAAATCCGGAAATTGCAAATATCCTTTACTGATTGATTCAAGTAATTGGTCAACAGGGTTGGATGCAGATGTTTCCTATGATCTGTTAGATTATTTGCCTCTCATATAAAGTTACGCGAGTGTTAAAATGAAGTTTGTCGCAGTGTGTTAATAGGTAGGTAGGTAATAAAAAAACATCCAGAAGAGACGAGTTAACAACGTTAATTGTTTGACTAATGTGTGCCAGACTTAAACTTAGTTTAATAAATAACAATGGCTGACAATGAGGGGAAATCCTTTTTAAAATAATTCTCAACTTTTTGCAGTTAATCTTATTCAATTTAATTTAAAATTAATGGGCACCTTACCTTGTATAATGGTTAGCAAGCTAGATTAGCAGAACATTGATAGTGTGTTCGATTCTCACTGGGTGCCCAATATTTATGCCCTTGTAATATATCTAAGCTAAACTTATATATTATTAAACTTATATGGACATATAACTAAAATAGCAATTAATTAAACAGTTTTTTTAGGCTCCATTAATTCCTATCCAAACATATTTTTGAAGGTAAAAATTATGAGTTATGATGTTTTATATATCTTACTATAATGGAATTTCGGTGTCTGTCTGGCTAACCTAAACTATGTTACTGCTTACATCACAATACCCCCAGGAATTGTGTAAGTTTATCAATGAGTATTTAATTTATAGTCAAAATCATTAAATGTAATATAATTCATAAAAAAACCATTACACTATATTGAAACCTTAGCTTAAAAACAACAGTTAACGTAGGGTTGCTCGAAATTACCAAAACTACTATCGATAAACTGTGGCCCACCAAAGACGGAAGTTGAGGTTCACTGTTCTGAGAACCCCAATAAAAAGAAGCTGTTTTTTTTTTCAAATCGGGGAATTTATGATAAATATGGGTTAACCTCCCTTAACACTGAACCCGGAAGAAAGTAAACCCGGAAGTAAAAAACAAGCACGAGCCAGAGCCCTTAGAAATTTAAATAGAACAGACTAAGCCGCTTAACGGTTGCCAGACAGATTTTTCCTCTTAATTGCTCGGTTGAAACAAAAGAATACACTGCCCACTTTTTGCTCGGCTGAAATAACAAAACATCGCTGCTACGATAACCTTTACCGAAACAGTGCTTTATGTAATTTGTAACTTAACTTATATGACTTACGACCACGTGGTGTAATGGTTAAAGTCATGGGAAATTGACTCGTCGCCCCGAGTTCAAATCCTGGATGTGGTAACTGCATTTACTTAGCGCTAATACCCTTGGGAAAGGTATGAATCCTACTATCCCTCCAGCTATGGACAAATAGTAGGGCAGACTGGGCTCTTTAATCCCTGGTTAGGCAACCGATCTAGGAGAAGGAAAACTCTGAATTCAAACCCGTTGAACTCCGCTTAAGAAATTGACCTTGTGTCACATCCCGCTCGTGTGGATGGGTTGGTAAATATATATATGAATTACGACCGCTAGAATAAATGTTTTTATCAATTAGTTGATACGTACGATAAAACCTTCTTTGAAATATCTATTTGATTTTGTCCTTTTTCCTTTCTGTCGGTTCATATGGGATACTGATAATTCCCCATACTTTGTAACGGGACACACCATCTTCTAGCACATATGATAAAAAGGGTTAGGGGTTTGCCATAAAGGTAATAAGGTTGCACCAATCATATAGATGCTTGAGCTTAACGTGACCATCCGATTCATCGAAGAGGGCCACTCCAGCCACCTGTCTAGCCTAATTAAGGGCCAAAGTGGAGTATTGTATGTCATGGGCTATTCAGCCGCTATGATTACATTCTTAGCAATCCCGATTCGCCATTTATGGTCAACAGGTGGCCCCATTTAGGTGGGTGGGTGCAAAGGTGCAGTCGGTGCATTCTACAGCCCCAGACAACAGGGCGGGTCTTCTCTCGGGATAGTCCGGGTTAATTGGTTGTGTATATTTCTTTCTCCAATGCCTTAATCAGCTATTGAGGGCGATTATCGGGTTATTTCCTTTCAGGTTTCTCAAGAAAATCCTAGTTACTTGGCTGCCTCAAACTTATCTCCACGTTCTTATTATTTCTTTTATCTTCCACGTCTTACTACTTTCTCTGAAGGGCCGTTTCATCTGTTTCTCTTTCATTGGCTCGTATCAGGTGTTGTCCCTCTCCGCTTTCATCTTTGTTCTTAATTACGAACACGTAGACACAGTCTTTTGATGCACACATATCTTTATTTCCCGATCCCAAATTTAGCACGTACGTATGGGAGAAATCAGAACAAAACTCAAATATGCTTTTGGTGTACACATATCTTCATTTCCCCATCCCAAATTTAACACGTGCGTGTGGGAGTAATCAGAACAGAACTCAAATATGCGTCTAATCCCAATGGCTCTCTAGTCGATTCTCTAACTTTTAAAATTTCCGGAGTTTCACCTGGCAACGAGATTCGATCAACCCATCAGTACGCCGCTCGGTTCACCCTGGGGTTAGAGCCTGTCATTCAAACTTGATGACTTATACTGTATTTTTCATGAGTTTAACTTGCGATTAAATTTAAATCTTACACTTCATTACAAAAATGATAGGATATGCCTATTAATTATATAACATACGTGGTATTTGGTTACATGGTACCGGCAGTATGGAATAATTCCTGACCTGATTCCTTATCGAACAGACGTTAGGGATTGCTTTTACAAGATTTAAAATCTCCAACTGGCCTGCTATTCACCCATAGTTTTGGGGAGATGCGGATTCATGCCTATCAAAATAAACACAAAAGGAAAGCAAACTTTGCTAACTTGAATTCGATTCACCGATTTCATTTTTTGTGCTTTGAGGCAATCTGTCATTCCGCGGGCGGGTTTGGGGTGTTGTCTGCCAAAAAAAAAAAAAACCAAAAAAAACCTAACAGCGATATTTGTTGAGAGAGAAGAGCGCGTGTCACAGGTGGAGTACTTTGTCATATTCTGTACCGGTCTTGTTCTAACTACCTCCAAGAACCACGGCGCTCCTTCCCTGCCACTCGTATCATTGTCCTTACTCTAAGGCAAAGAAATATTATCCTGGTTTTGTCCATTCTTCTGAGATTCCTACCAATTTCTCTTCGCCAATTTTCTTTCTGCCTGTTCCAGAATTTCTTTCAGCCTCAAGCATAATCAATAAAAGTTGAGGTCTATTTTAGTGTTTTCGCTACTATCCAGATATTGTCAGAGGAAGGAAAGGTGTATCATAGATATCAGGAGCAACACGAAAGGTGTTTGTATGTGAAAAAAAATATGGTATATGGTATTATAATACTCATTCGGTATTCTGAGCGGGAAAAACAAATTTACCAAGTCTTTCCATACCAGCCTTGATTTTGTTAGCCTATTCCATATTGTACCATCAACTTCAACTATCTCCCCATTTTCTGCCAGCTCTTTTCTTACCTTGCTTGTTATTTCTTGGGCAGCATTCTAATAAACTTTTGCTCAATCTGCTACATTTCCTACTCTTTAATTATCCAACTAGCTTTAAACTTTATGATATCTCATACCTTGGTTTATATATATATATATATATATATATATATATATATATATATATAAACTTATATATATATATATATATATATATATATATATATATATATATTCAAATAGGTGGTAAACTGACAGTTATCAAGCGCTGTTGATTTTTTATTCGGCTTCTTAACTCTAAGAGAGAGAAGAGAGAGAGAGAGAGAGAGAGAGAGAGAGAGAGAGAGAGAGAGAGAGAAGAGAGAGAGTCGGTTTCTTTAACACATATGTTTTTAGTAATGTTCTTAATTTCGTTCCAACGGTCAGTACCAATTATCAGGCTTCACATATCAGCGACACCAATCTCGATCCAGGACCTCAGTCGCTCGCCTCTGACTAACCCGGCCAAACTGTCAAACTCGACTGTCCTCGGCAAATTCCGTAGCCCGACTCTCTTCAAAAACTAAGACCAACCCGTTATATAGAGAAAATAGAATATTCTAGAAATCGTCTAACATTCGATTTGTTCTTAATTGTTCTACCAAATTGCACGCGTCACTTAAGAGGTCAACGGGTCAACCATCGTTTCTTCTGACAAACCGATCAAAATAAATTTTAACAGCAAAATCCTAGACTTCCTGGCTATCGAACCGAGTCACAGGTGATAATGAGAATTCCATTATCTTCTTGCTCGAACGAATGTTTATATTTCTTTTCGGGTCGATTTTCAAAGGACCACCCAGTACGGTCTGAGAATCATGCTACATCCATTAAGCTTTCTTTCTGTTTGACACAAGGCCACAAATATGGTGTTCCGAGTAACGCGCACCAATTATGCTACACTAACCTTAGTAAATGATTACGTGTTTGGTAAATGGGAAAACTACGCCAAAATGACAAAGACAAATTTAGTTAATCTTCAAAATGAAGAATTTTGACAACTTTTAGAAAATTGATTTTTACAATGCACTTTTAACTGTCATTCCACATTTAATAAAATGCTTTTAATATTTTTACCGTATCATTTGACATGTCCTGGATTAGCCTAAAGTACTAGAAAATAGTTCCATTAGGATTTATACGGATTTTATATTTACTTTCGAATGATGGAATGTTATTTTTTTCAATAATTTTTCTTTTGTGTTTATTTAAAATTAGGGAAAAACAACATCAAAGTCAAATACAGATAGTCAGAGAAAAGAAATGATAATATATGCATGTGCGAGCGCATATTTTGTACAACGGGAGAGGGAATTTAAAAATCTTACCTTAGTTTGGCACATGGTCAGAAGTATAGAGTGGTAATTGAAAATCGAACTCACTTGTAATAGGTCTGCAAAACTAGCTTACTATCCACTATACCACGCGAAGCACCCTTAAAAAACAAGATCCTGTTGGAATATTGTGCAATATAAGGTGTGCTGGAGCCCACCACTTAAATTTATAAACTCTTCGTGGCCGAGTGGATTCAGCCAATCAACATGCTCGAATACGTGGTTTATTAACTATTTAATGGCCGACCTTGAAAAGTTGCTCGTGTTTAACACGGACGAACGAACAAACAATCAAGGATTCTGCTTAACACCGAGGAACAACCAAGGATTCTGCTTAACACCGAGGAACAACAACCAAGGATTCTGTTTAACACTAAGAAACACAGAGAACTCCACTGTAAAGTGCTCTCACCTGCAGCCTAAAAATGGCCACAAAAATCTTACCAGATACATTAATTTTAACGGCACGTCAACATGTGTAAGGTTATTTTATGACTAGAGTATAGGAAACCGCGTTCATTGTACGTTCATATTTATATATTTTGTATAGTTCTTTCTAAAGAGATTTTTTTTGCATACTGTCCTATCTATACAAATAATTTTTAAACAGATCTATTGACTTCATAGATGGAACCCTAACAGATCTGCAGAACTTTAGCCTCATCATCAGATGCAGTTTAGTGACAGTTGGTCTAGCCCTAGTGAAAATAGGATAGACTCCCTCGCTGTCTGGCTGATACCGACTTTAGGCCAACCGACGACTTTACTTATATTCAGTTTAGAAGAAAAAAACCTTTTTGAGAAATTGTTAGGTGTGTACATGTGTATGGGCAATCTAAGACAAGAAGTCTTGAAATGAAGTGTGTAACTGATTGCATAGTTTTGACTCGTTAAGGGTTAAAGCGTTGTGTCATTAATATGAAATGTCCACACACATACATATACACACACACACACAACTCCCTCATATATATAATATATATATATATATATATATATATGTGTGTGTGTGTGTGTGTATAACTAGCATAGTACATATCGTTAGATGCACAATTTACATAGACCTTGTTCATAAACATCGGAATATAATGAGTTCCCGGAGGAACAATGCACAAGTACTTTTATTCTCTGACATCCGGTCGTGAAAGTCATTAGTAAAGTCAAGATGCGATCTCGATACACACACACACACACACACACACACACACAAACACACACACACAGATATATATATATATATATATAGAGATAGTCTGACATTTCATTTTTAGAGACATTTTTTAAAAAATATGACAGATAAGAATTTTATATTCCCTTTTTATTAAATTCTTCTTGCTGGTGAATTTTATATCAATTTTTTATTGAATTTTTCTTGCTGGTGAATAAGATGTTGTAAATATACTTGAAGGTTATACAATAATAGAAATAGTAATAAACAGAAAACTATTCAAAACTTTTATATATATATATATATATATAGTTCGGCTATTTTCGAATAATATGAAGCAACAACGTATGTCTCATAGTGTTTTGGAATCCAGAAGATGTTTGTGTTGTCAAGGAATTTTTAAATGAATGTATTCGTCATAAGTTGGTCACATTGTGGACGACTTACAAAGACGGGTTGTTATTTTTTGGTTGGTTTTACGGCATGTCGAACTCTTATTGGGTTATTTAATTCCAGAGTCATTTTTGCAAGCACTTATATGGTTTCAACTTATTAATAGGAATTTTATTTTGTAAACAATCATAAAAAGTGACTATTCTTAATACTAATAATTCGTACATAGTATTATGGTTTCAAGTATTCCTATAATTTAATAATAATTTTCAAGGATTTATATGGTTTCAAGTAACTATTCTTATTTAATAATAGTAACAACAATAATCTTTTACATTTTATATATTCTGTACCGCATATAATTGGTGATCATAATATTGTATACCCTTTTCTTATTTTCTTACTTCTTCTATTATTCTTGTCATCTTCTAGCGTCAGTCTCTTCTAACATCTCTTCTTAGTCTCGGTGGTCGGTCGCACTTAACTCATTTCTTCTTCTAGATCAGTCTTGTTACCAAGTCTTGTGGTTTCAAGTAATTATTTAATAATAGTAATAACAATAATCTTTCACATTTTATATATTCTGTACTACATATAATTGGTGAGCATAATTGTTAAACTGACCTTTACTTAAAATACCTTAAAGTACCTAAAGTAATCACAGGCATATCAAATGTACTTTAGTACAATTAGAGCACCTGCTATGTATATTGAAAATGATATTTTAAATTGCTGTATCATCCTGTTCATAATTGGAATGCATTTTGGTAGTGTAAGTTAAGTGTATTTTTCATTTTTATTCATGTTTTTTTTTGTTTGGTTTATTATTATTTATTATGTTATCCTTTACTGAAAGTCTGTAAAATTCTTTTCATTTGTTCATCTACGACATGGTTAGGAAATAAGATTTAGATTTGTTTGATGTTATTTAATTCTTTTTTGGGAAAGTACATGAGAAGAGGAAATTAGTTTGACTCAATCAAGTTTTTTTGACAGCTGTTTTGTAAATTTTTATGTGAGTTCAGGAAGCAAGAGTTATTGCATGCAGGTTTTTAAAAAAAATATATGTGCGACAATTGGAACCTACTAAGACGTCAACAAAAGGGATTTTATAGTGAATATTTCTCTCACTCTCGCGAAACCCCCTCTGACTCCCTCTCTATCACTTTGTTTGTCTGTCTATTTCTCTCTATATATATTCATATATTTCAATCTAGTCTTATCTGTATATCTATCTATGCTCATCTCTCTCTCTTCCCTCTCTATCTATTTTGGTCGCATCTATCTATGTATCTATGTATGTATGTATGTATCTATCTGTCTGTCTGTCTGTCTCTGTCTGTCTGTCTGTCTCTGTCTGTCTGTCTGTCTGTCTGTCTGTCTGTCTCTCTCTCTCTCTCTCTATATATATATATATATATATCATTCTGGTTATATCTGACTACCTAAGTCGGGTAATCTATTTCTCTCTCTCTCTCTCTCTCTCTCTCTCTCTTTCTCTTTCTCTTTTTGTCTCTCAATGTATCACTCAATCTCTGTTTGGTCGTATCTATCTACACACACACACACACACACCCACACCCGCACGCACGTACACACATACACACACACATACACACATATATATATATACATATATATTCTATCACCTGGTAATCTAGTAATCTCTCTTTTTCTATCTCTCTCTGGTATATATATATATATATATATATATATATATATATATATATATATATCTATAGTTATCCACAGACACAAAGTTTCGACATTTCCCGTCATTTCAGTGTGGGTAGACTTATCAACTACTTCTAGCCGGGTGCGAAACCCGACTGACTTTTCATCAGTCCGATTCCTTATCCCCTTGGCCGTCAGCAGCTTCCAGTAAAAAACGAAGATCTAACTGATAAATACATATATCGATATATACGTTACAATCACTAGAGAGCTCAAATCCGTAATAACATATATATATATATGACATGATATGATATGGTATGAATATTATATATATATATATATATATATATATATATATGATATGATGATATGATATGAATATATATATATATATATATGTATATATTATATATATATATATCATATCATATATATATAATATATATATATATATATATATATATATAATATGCATACCATATCATATCATATCATATATATATATCATATCATATATATATATTCATATCATATCATATCATATCATATCATATAATATATATATATATATATATATATATTCATACCATATCATATCATGTCATATATATATATATATATATATGATATGATATGATATGATATGATATGAATATATATATATATATATATATATATATATATATATATATATATATATATATATATATATACATAAGAGACAAATATTATAAAGACGGTCAGAGCAAATTGTGCAACTGGCGAATAGGTATATGAACTTAGTTTTCGGAACAAAATTGATTTTGTCGCAGAATTTTTCCATAATTAGGAGGATTATTGAAAAGCTGAATATTTCAGAAAAAATATTCTTTAAAATATAAAATCAGATTAATATAAGTTTTTTTTTTTATATTTCCAGACATCGACTTCCTGCTACGTGTGACAACGAAGGTACAGTGTGTGTAAGTTTCGATTGGAGTAGAGCAATCGGTGTTCGAGTTTTAGAAAAGGTTTCTTTTTGTATGCAAAATTACTGGTTGCATAAAATAAAATGCATAAATTCATCTTTTTGCCTATACTACAGAAAAGGTGCAGGTTTAGCCAGTCGGTAGAGCGTTCGGCTAGAAATCACAAGGTTCCTAGTTCAATACCGGCCCTCGCCAACTCAGCGTATAAGTAGCACAGGGATCTGTGCGGTAAAGTAAGGAGCTGATGGTAGGTGTGGCGTTCCACCTCATACGCCAAAACAATCTCCTTGGTCTAGCGCTATTGAAAAGGGGATAGACTCCATCGCTGACTGGCTGATACCGACTTTAGGCCGCCCCGACGACTTTACTTTACTTACAGCTATAAGTAAATAGTTGGGCAGCCTGGTTTCTCTAGCTTTGATTAGGCAACCACTTTAGGAGAAAGAATATTCTTAATTCAAACCAGATATACTCTACTTAAACATTTATCTTGTCACATGCTGCCTCTAGCGGAAGGGCGGATAAGTCATGTGAAATGGATTCGTCGTCCCGAGTTCAAATCCTGGACGTGGAAATTACATTTTCACTTAGCGCTATTACCCTTGGGAAAGGTTATGAATCATACTCTTCCCTCCAGCTATGGGTAAATAGTAGAGCAGACTGGGCTCTTTAACTTTGGTTAGGCAACCAGTCTAGGAGAAGAAAAACTCTGAATTCAAACATGTAAAATTCGCTTAATAAATTGACCTTGTGTCACATCCTGCTCGTGTGGAGGGGTTGGTATATATATATATATATATGTGAAGATTTGTAAAGTAATTTGTTAATCACAAATCAGACCAGAAGGGAAGTGTAGGTCTCATTTCAAACTGCTCTTTATGTATTTTTGTAATTAGTGTTAAATACATGATTTATGTATGGCCATATACATGCAGTGTATATGAAATAATTACAACTTATAAGACAGAATAAAAGATCTATGCTATTATATATATTTACCAACTCCTCTGCACAAGTAGGATATGACACAAGATCAATTTATTAAGCTGAGTTTGAATTTAATTTTCCTTCTTCTAGACTGGTTGTCTCACCAAGGTTAAAGAGCCCAGACTGCCCTACTATTTACTCGTAGCTGAAGGGAGAAGAGTTGGATGCATACCTTTCTCAAGGGTATTGTGAAATGCAAACAGACTTGTCCAGGATTTGAACTCATGGCACCGTATCCATTTCCTATGAGAATAACCATTCCACCATGTGCCTTCACTATCATAGCAAATAATTTTATTCAAGATGGTCATCATTCAAAGAGTTCTTGTTTTTTTTACCTCTTTCTTTGGAGTGTAAAACAGTATTGAATGGAATTTATTTGTTTTTTTTTTAACATAATTTGCTAAGCTTCACTTGGCACTACACCCAGTGAGAATCGAACTCACAAGCAATCGTGTGCTTGCTCTGCTTGTTAAAAATTACATTAAGAGTCGAGGATCTGAAAATAGAAATCCTACACTAAGCTTAGCTTAATTTAGGACAGGGCCAAAATATGGAATACTCAGTGAAAATCGATGTCTGCTAGCTTGTTAACCATTATATAAAGGAGTGCTGATAATTTATGGTCCTGATCAGCCCGCCAATTGACAAGGATAAAAATAACGTTTAATACGGAATGTTTCCAGTGTAAAGGCACCCGATTATGCATAATTTGTTTTTGAGTAGACTGGTTTCTTTAGTCTTGGTTAAGCAATCTGTATACGAGAAGGAGAATTCTGAATTCAAACTAGCTTTTTTTTCCTCTTAAAAATTGACATTGTGTCAGATCCTGCTCCTAGTGGAGATATTTACTAAATGCGGACGCGGGCACACACACACATACACACACACATACACTCACACACACACACGCATACTCTCTACACACACACACACACACACACACACCACACACACACACATATATATATATATATATATATGTAAATATATACGGCGTTTGGGAAAATCGCAAAGGCGAGAAACTAAGTTACCAAGCTCCGTTGACTTCATATCTTTGCTACCTAACATACTTGGTCTATCAATAATATTAATCCCTCTTTACTTATAAATATACCAATATATATATATATATATATATATATATATATATATATATAAAGGAAAAGTTGACTTACCGGTGAATTTGGGCACGATGGTTAGTAAGTGTAGAATTCATATATATATATATATATATATATATATATGTGTGTGTGTGTGTGGTGTGTGTGATGTTAAAAAGAGGGTAAATCAAGAACATCCATAACAAGATCACAATTCATTTTTTGTCGACTCCGTCCAACTTAGTGTAATGATGCTTCAGAGCCGAAACCATGTCTGACTCCAGAGTCATTCACAATGCCTTTATAACAACAATCTTTCTACCCAGATTACAATTATCTTGTTCTTGTTTCTTACTCTAGGAGGTCATCCGTCGACCGTGACAGTAATGTCAACATAAACACGGCCTGAGATCACTGACATTCCAGCATATTGCGTTAGCAGCACACGTCACGTTAACAAAAATAAAAAGAAAAGAAAAAGAAAAGAAAAAAGAAAAAATTTCCCCGCCATCGAGTAATACCGGCATTGGAACGCCTCTGTATTTTTGTGATACAAGAACATACGGCCAAGTCCTTTTTTTAAAAACTAGTTATTTTTTTCTCCGTTAAAAAAAAAAAAATAGTGTACATTGACGGTGCAGCTGAGATTAGAAAATTTTGACATTTCCCTGGCATTTCCTTGACAGCTAGAAAAACTAGAAAAAAAAGTGGGTTGTCTCGAAGATAACTAAATAAAGGAAAGAAATCACAAGGTTTTTGGTGTAAAAAAAGTAATTTGGGGAAAATGGTAGGTGAAGTAAAGTGTAGAAAATATATTAAATCGAAATAGAATCTTTAAACCTAACAGCGTCAAGAAAAATAAATGAGGTCGTTGTATACGAGGTTGGTTAAAAATACTAGTGTAAAAATTAAAATATATTATTTTGGTTCTTCATATCATTCCATTTGATATCGTCATTTGCGTTTTTATGCTCATAACGTTTCGGCCGCACTACCCTCCGACGTTCTTTATGTTTCGTTTGTCAGAATCAGTAACCTTTAGAGAATTTCGAACCCATTATTTAATCGATGAGGGTAGACTGTTGTCATCCCATTATGGAGATTTGATCTCATTTTGCCTGTAACCGAAACACGTCATTGCTTACGTCACAGTGACTTTTTAAAATTCAATGAAAAATCAATTAAGAGTCAAATTTTCACGAAAACTTTTATACTTTAGATGAATTTGTGTTTAAAATAGTTTTTTCCTAAAATATATTTGGGGAAATATTTTTTTACTAGGTCGACACCCTCTAAGGCAATTGTGACGTTGGTAGTGACCTAGTTTCGGTTACAGACAGACAGACAGACAAAAATACACACCTAATTGCCATTAGATAATAATATTAGACTAGCAGTACCTATAGATATACTATAGTATGATAATTTAATTATCACAACGTTTGATATGTTTACATAAGAGCTATTGCTAAATAGTTCAAAATGTAAAAAGTATAATAATCTTGATTTAACTCTCTCTCTCTCTCTCTCTCTCTCTCTCTCTTCTTTTTCTTTCTTTCCTTCTTTTTATCTTTTCATTATGTTCGAGAGATTTCTTTTTCTAAAATATATACGGGGAAATATTTTTTTACTAGATCACCCCCCCCCCCCACGCACACTTATTTGATTTTATGAAATCTGAACAAAATATATTTTACTCGTACGATTTTAAAATTTTTCTCCAAAGATAAGAGTCTGAATAATCCAACCAGAATTTTTTAGAAACGTTTCGGATGTCCTTAGTGTCGTAAAACAAAACAAATATCTCAGTGGAGTGGAGTGAATACGATGCTGTTTAAGTAAGTAATTACTTTTATAAAAATATTAAACGTTTTATCTTATTTATTTATTCATCCACCACATCAGGCGATATCTTTCAAAAAATTATTTTACACCACCCGGAGGGTGTTTTTTTTTTTCGCTAGTATATATAATCAAGATAGATAATACTTATAAGCGAAATGATCCTCTCAATAATAAGTTGAGAACAGCTCGCCATGAAATGATTCTTCCATGCTTAAAACATAATGAATAAAAGATATAAATGACAGAGCTGGTTATACAACTGATTCTATGAATGGACCTGTGCTACAACACCGTGACTAAGTTTCGTGCTAATACACTCATCAGACGGGAACGTGGTTGACTTTAGCTACGTTGATTATTAATAGCTGAGCACTGTTGTTTGAAAATTCTTTTCTGAGCGAACTTATCCTTTTTCGGAAATATCAGTGGGAGTGGCTCATTTATAATGTTTTTATAATATATATATATATATATATATATATATATATATATATATATATATTATATATAATTTTTATATATATATATATATATATATATATATATATATATATATATATATAACGCGGGCAAGGCTGGAAACAGTCAGCTAGTATATATATGTATATATACACATATATATTATACATATGTATGTATATGTATATACATACACTAGGTGATATATATATATATATATATATATATATATATATATATATATATATATATATATATATATATATACTAGCTGGATGTTTCCATTCATCTAGTACACACACACACACACACACACACACACACACATATATATATATATATATATATATATAACCGGGCAAAGCCGGGAAAATTCAGCCAGTATATATATATATATATATATAATATATATATATATATACAATAAATGAATTTTTTCTCGAGCGTTTATGTTAGTTTCTTATTGATATAGTATGTATATCTAAATTAAGGTGTCAAAAACATAAAGACAACGGCGCTTGGTTACTAACAATTTTTCGCCCATGAGATTTTCAAACCTTCGTTTGAAAATCGCATAGGCCAGAACTTATCAGTTACCAGGCACTGTTGTCTTCATATCTTCACCAACCTAACTTACACACACACACACACACACACACACACACACACACACACACACACACACACACACAATCTTAAATATTAACTTTCCTATTTCAGTGAAATTTTAAACAGTATGTATTTTGTTTTAATTCGTTTTTGGTTAGAACTCAGTTACTTACCCGAAACGTTTTCCTCCCCCCCCATGCCTCGTTAAAAGCTAGCGTTGGTCCTGACTCTAAAAAGTTCTTTCATCTCTCAATTTCGGCAGGGTAAGCTCCCTGCTTTTTTTTTTATCTTGGTTTTAATATTAAATATTAACCCGAAATACGCGAATATGCTCCACTATTTAATATTCATGTATGAAAATAAGGTCAATAATCTTAAATATTAACTTTCCTATTTCAGTGAAATTTTAAACAGCATGTATTTTGTTTTAATTCGTTTTGATTATAACTTACCCTAAACGTTTTCCTCTCCCCCCCACGCCTCGTTAAAAGCTAGCGTTGGTCCTGACTCTAAAAAGTTCTTTCATATATATATATATATATATATATATATATATATATATATATATATATATATATATATATATATATATATCAAACTGGTCATATATATATGTATATAAATATATATGGTCATATATATATATATATATATATATATATATATATGTGTGTGTGTGTGTGTGTGTGTGTATGTGTGTGTGTGTGTGTGTATATCAAACTGGTCATATATATATATATATATGTATATATATCAAACTGGTCATATCAATCTATTGTAGATACCCCAGTCTCGTCGTATCTATCAATCTATCTGTCTATCTATCTATCTACCTAATACACAATTTTCTAACACTCAGCTCGATGCATTGCCTAAGGCTAAAATTCTGAAGACCGAGTCTCCATTTCAGCGTCTCCCCTTCCCCCACCTCATCAACACTGAAAGATTCGCACGAGATAAGGAAATATTCTCTTTCTTAAACTGAACGCTGATCTCGGAATTTTTTTTTCTCTCTTTTTAATACATTTTCATTCATAGCATTATTTATTTATTTATTTATTAATCGAACGGGTACTGCGTAGTTTTTTCTCTTGTTTTTCTTTTTATTTATTTGCATTCATTCAATTCTAATCTTTTTTACCCACCGCTCCATTCATTCATTCATCAATGTTTCTTCCAAATGAATTCTTTTTTGTCACTTGTTTTACTATCCTTTTATATATTTCATTTATTTTCTTTCTTTGTTTTTTTTCTTCTGTTTCCTGTCAACAGTTCTTCGTTTTTATTTACTGAGATTTTTTATTTATTGATTTGTTTATTTATTCATTTATCTATTCTTTCTTTTGTTAAATTGTCTTCATCATTTAGTTTCTTATTACCTCTTAAATAAAATCCTCCATCAATTGTTTATTTCATCTCATGCCTTTCTCTTTTTATTCTTTCTTTCTTTCTTTCTTTCTTTCTTTCTTTCTTTCTTCTTTCTTCTTTATTCTTTTTTCTTTCTGTCTATTCTTTTTTCTTTCTTTCTGTCTATTTATTTATTCTTTCTTTCTATTCTTTCTTTCTTTCTTTCTTTCTTTCTTTCTTTCTTTTTATTTAAGCTTTCTTCTTCTTTCTTTCTTTCTTTCTTTCTATTTATGCTTTCTTTCTTCTTTCTTTCTTTCTTCTACTTATGCTTTCTTTCTTTCTTTCTATTAATGCTTTATTCATTCTTTCTTTCTTCTTTCTGTTTTTTCTTTCTTATTCTTGTTTCTTTCTTTCTCTATTTTTATTCTTTCTTTCTTTCTTTCTTTCTTTCTCTCTTTCTTTCTTTCTTTCTTTCTTCTTTCTTTCTTTCTTTCTTTCTTTCTTTCCTTTCATTCCTTCTTTTCTTTCTTTCTTTCTTTCTTTCTATATATGCATCTTTATCTTTCTGTCTATTTATTCTTTCTTTCTTTCTTTCTTTCTTCTTTCTTTCTTATTGCTTTCTTTCTTTTTTTATCTTTCTTCTTTCTATTTAAGCTTCTCTTTTCTTTCTTTCTTTCTTTCTTTCTTTCTTTCTTTCTTCTTCTTCTTTCTTCTTTTTCTATTTTCCTTCCTTCTTTCTTTCTTTCTTTCTTTTTTCTAATGTCTTATGCTTTTCGTCGGCCTTTCTTTTATTAACACATTTAAGAATTTATCATTTTCCCGCTCCTTTTTAATACTTTCCCTTCTTACCCACTTCCTTCCTCCTCCCTCCATTCCTTCTTCCCATCCTTCCTTCCTTAAAAGAGTTTAGCATATCAAACCTTTTATTCTTCCTTTTAATGGTTTTCCTTCTTTCTTTTAATAAATACTTTTCATGTTTTTCTTTCATTTACACATTTAACAGTTTTCATATTTCACGCCCCTTTTTAATATTTTTTTTTCATTCCTTCATTTTACCGGTTTAACATTTCACACTTTTAATTCTTCTTTTTATGGTCTTTCTTTCTTTCTTTCTTTCTTTCTTCTTTCTTTCTTTCTTTCTTTCTTTCTCTATTATTAATACATTTCATCTGTTTTTCTTTCTTGAACACATTTGACATTCTTTTGTATTTCACACTCCTTTTTAATACTTTCTTTTCCTTCCTTCATTTCACCGTTTAACATTTCACACTTTTAATTCTTCCTTTATGGTCTTTCTTTCTTTCTTTCTTTCTTTCTTTCTTTTTCTTCTTTCTCTATTATTAATACATTTCATCTGTTTTTCTTTCTTGAACACATTTGACATTCTTTTGTATTTCACACTCCTTTTTAATACTTTCTTTTCCTTCCTTCATTTCACCGGTTTAACATTTCACACTTTTAATTCTTCCTTTTATGTCTTTCTTTCTTTCTTTCTTTTCTTCTTTCTTTCTTTCTCTATTATTAATGCATTTCATCTGTCTTTCTTTCTTGAACACATTTGACATTTTTTGTATTTCACACTCCTTTTTAATACTTTCTTTTCCTTCCTTCATTTCACTGGTTTAACATTTCACACTTTTAATTCTTCCTTTTATGGTCTTTCTTTCTTTCTTTCTTTCTTTCTTTCTTTCTTTCTTTCTCTATTATTAATACATTTCATCTGTTTTTCTTTCTTGAACACATTTGACATTCTTTTGTATTTCACACTCCTTTTTAATACTTCTTTTCCTTCCTTCATTTCACCGGTTTAACATTTCACACTTTTAATTCTTCCTTTTATGGTCTTTCTTTCTTTCTTTCTTTCTTTCTTTCTTCTTCATCTATTATTAATGCATTTCATCTGTCTTTCTTTCTTGAACACATTTGACATTCTTTTGTATTTCACACTCCTTTTTAATACTTTCCTTCCTTCCTTCCTTCCTTCCTTCCTGTTATGAATTGAACACTTTCACACTTTTAATCCTTCTTTCTTTCTTTTCTTTTCTTTTCTTTCTTTCTTTCTTTCTTTCTTTCTTTCTTCAGTTTCACACGACTAAATCATCGAAAAATATCCATAGGATTCCAGTTCTGATTAAAATCAATCCTTAGCTTTAATTAAATCATTCGATGTAAATATTACATCTAAAAAAATAAAATAAAAATAAAATAGGAAGTCTTCTTGCATCCACACCTTAAAATAATAACCGATTCAATATATTTATCAATACAATCTAATTCTTTTTTTTCAACTTTTTAGAAATAGTGTTTATACCTCCGACATTTTAAACTAATGCAAGTAGCAATGGTGGATCCCTCTAGGTAACGTCTTACCATTTTTCTTTAGATACGATCAGTTACAATCATGGCTTGGACCGATACACATCGGACGTTTGCTGTTGAAATAAAATAAAAAATCCAAATAATATATATTTTCAAGCCTCATCTAAAAAAATTCAGACAAATACCCTGTATATAATACAAAATTCACTAATAATTATTTTACAATAGAAATGCATTGAAAACCCTGACTAGGGAGTTTTTTTTATATCTTATTTAAGTCGCTATGAAAAGATTCGGAAATTATTTTCTTTTTTTTTTTTTTACATCATAATCAAAGAAATAGAAGTATTCATATACTTGTAAAATCCATAGTGTTTGAAAATCTCATGGGCAAAAAATAGTTAGTAACCAAGCGCCGTTGTCCATGTGTTTTTGGCACTTTAATTTAGATATAAATGCTATATCAATAAAGAAATTAAAACAAACGCTCGAGAAAAAAATCATTTATATATATATATATATATATATATATATATATATATATATATATGTGTGTGTGTGTGTGTGTGTGTGTGTGTGTGTACTAGATGAATGGAAACATTCAGCCAGTATATATATATATATATATATATATATATATATATATATATATCACCTAGTGTATGTATATACATATACATATATATGTATATATACATATATATACATATATATACTAGCTGACTGTTTCCAGCCTTGCCCGGTTTATATATATATATATATATATATATATATATATATATATATATATATATATATACTAGCTGAATGTTTTTTTTCTCTAGCTTTCGTGTTAGTTTCTTTATTGATAGAGCATGTATATCTAAGTTATGTTATGAATGATTACTATCTGTGATAACTCCTTATGCCTATCTACAACCCACTATTGTTTCGTATTTTGTTTTCTTTTTTTCTTTTTTGAGGGTCGACCCAATATGTTGAATGTTGCTTGTCACCAATTAGCTACCACAACGCTATATAGATATTTGTGCGATTTCAGTTTTATTGGGTTCTCGCCTCTTCGTTTTTTTAAGACTGGTTAATCTGTAATTGTTACACAGAGAACTTTCCGTGCTCATTTCACTGGCATCACACAAGTGACAGATTCAAATGTAGGATGTATTTCTAGTGTACCCTGTATAAGAAGCAACGTATGATGCTTGCAATTACTCTGCATTCTTTTTTCTTGCAGCAAGTTCTACCGAAACGCTGAGGTCAAACAATGTTTAGAGTCCATCTGCCCTACTATTTGCCCATTACTGGTTTGGTTTTGTTTTGTTTGTTTTACGGCATATCAACCTCGGTGGGTTATTTAATGCCGACAAAGTTGTGAAATAAATTCATTCTTAATGCATAATACAATTTTGTTTATGAAACTCATGTTTTTCTATTTAACCCATAGATGGGACCCTAACAGGTATTAACACTCCGGGTTAGAGTGGACCAGGGAGCAATGGTGATGAAAGGGTGATCCACATTCCCCAGACCAGGAACCTCACCATCAGATAGAGTTTAACGTCATACCCAGGACATGTAGACCCTCAGCCACCACCTTCTAGCATCCATATGATAAGAAGGATTGGGGGTTGCCATAAGGGCAATAGGGTTGGGGCAATCATATAGGTGCTAGGGCTTGACGTGGTCAGTCGATTGATCGGAAGCCTAGCCCAAGATAGGGCCAAAGTGGAGTATTGCAAGTCATGAACTGCCCATCCACCTGGGTTCTATCCTTAAGCATCACGGGTCGCCACCCACGGCCAACACCCCTTACTGGAGAAATATTAGTTGGATTCGTACCTTTCCCATGGGCATGTGAAATGCAAACAGTCGTGTCCAAGATTTAAATCTCGTATCGCCGTGTCCATTTCCTACGACGGTAACCAATACACAACGCGCCTTAAACAAATTTTGGGTATTATCACATAAATGTGTCCTGGCCTCCTGTCCTAAAAACACAAAGCGGTGCCTGCTGAAAAAACAACCCACGCTACGATTGAACTCCCTAGCTGTTTGAAGGCGTTTTTCCCGAAAAGTTAATGCGATATAAAAGCTATATTTTACACCCCACCCAAGTCTTTTCTCAACAAGTAAATGTAACCCCCCCCCTTAAAATATTTCTTAGTTGTTTGAATGCGTTTTTATCGACATAACTATTTTTTAGAGGTTTGAAGGCGTTAGAAATAAGCCACCATCCAAGTTTTTTTTATCGACAAGTAAATACAAATACGACGGCGACGGCAAAATCCCGCCTGTCGCGGATGTCAAGTCAGTTGGCCCGTTCGCGCACGCCGTCGCGTATGCAAAGACGACAAGGCACGCCCAACGGAGACGGCGAACCGCCTCGCCGAACGCAACAGCCGCCGCTACTAGCGACAGACGACCGCTATGGCAGGCTCCAGCGGAACGAAAAGAGACGCCTTTCGTAATACCGTGGCGACACCGGTCGCGATTCCAGCTTAGAGGCTTTCAGCCGTTATCGGGCGGAGGCAGCTTGGCACCGCCGCTCGTTCGAGTGAGCACGCGAACCGTTGCTCCGATACCGCGGTTCCTCTCGTACTGGACGAGGGGGCCTTAAAATATCTTTTTTCCGGTATTTTCATTTTATTTTAATCAAAAACAACTGTAACAAATTTATCTTTTTTTTTCGGTATTTTCATTTTATTGTCTTTCAACAGGCACCGCTTAGCGTTTTTTAGGGCAGGGAGCCAGGACGCATTTATGCGATACGCACCTAAATTTTCAAAGGTCAAGTCAGATTTTGACTGTCAGTGTTCAAAATGGCAACTGAAGATATAAAGAAAGAATTGATGTTCTCCTCAACTAGTCTGTGACTTATATAAAGTGGAATCGTTCTCCTTACAAATTCAATATTGGTTGGTTAGATTTATGGTCTATCAATCATTTCGGGTCATTTAATGCCGAATCAAGTGGTTTTTGAGAAACAAGGAACAGGTTGGTTACAGTAACTGCTGTGGCATAAGTGGTCTCTCAATTAACTATTGAACAGGCTCATCGCTACTTAACGTGTAATCTAGCGGGAATAGGTTCTTTCAACGTGACTTAACCGTAATGACATGATTTGAGATTTCCTTGTCAAGGTGTTTCTACTCAATGACATTCAGTGTTTATGGCCGATCAAAGGGGAAGAATTTCCATTGAGAAATATCAGTGGTCGGGACTTCATGGACCAATCATTGACACAAGGGCTTAATGGTACAATTCTTGAAGACGAGTCAAAAAGAGAAAGGGGAAGGAGATTGAAAAGAAAAGAAACATATAACGGGAATGTAGAGAGAGAGAGAGAGAGAGAGAGAGAGAGAGAGAGAGAGAGAGAGAGAGAGAGAGAGAGGGGGGTGTTCAGACAATAACGAGTTGCAAGTAACAATTTCCTACATATAAGCCATAGTTGTGCAAGTCATCACGTTTTGAAAGTGCACGAAGCTGGCCTGTTGAGTTATCTGCTTGGAAAATAAATTTAGTATTTATTAAAGAGCAGCTGTACGGTCATTTATAACAACTAAAGTAAAGTCGTCGAGGTGGCCTAATGTCGGTATCAGCCAGACAGCGAGAGAGTCTATCCCCTTTTCACTAGCGCTAGACCAAGGAGTTTGTTTTTGGCGTCTGAGGTGGAGCAGCACATGTACCATCAGCATCTAACTTTACCGCACAAATTCATGTGCTACTCAAACGCTGAGTTGGCGAGGGCTGTTATCGAACCCGGAACCTTGTGGTTTCTTGTCCGACGCTCTACCGTCGCTCTATTTTACAATGTGTCTCATTTCTGATGAAAGTGTTCTAGAATTTTCAGATGTCTTCGAAGCAAATATAACCATTCACGGTACTCATTTGGATGTTGTTGAAACCTTCACATACTTGGGAAGTACACTGACTTGTGATGGCTCTTTGGATGCTGAGATTCACTTTCGTATCCAGAAGGCATCTGTGGTACATGGAAAGCTTGAAAAACGGTTATGGTCTAATACCAGTATTACTCATGAAACAAAATTGAAGGTTGCGTGTTGAGTGTTCTATATACGTATATATACGTAAATGTACATACATGAACGTATATATAGAGCCATATATATCCATATATGTAAATTTATACATACATATATCTTATATATATACATACATATACATACGCATATATATATACATACATATACGTATATATAAACATACATATCCATATATATATATACATAAATTCACAACTAACAATTAGCTTACACAAACTATCCAAATAAGACGAAAAATACACTACTGAGAAGTAACACTAAACTCGTGAGTAACGTTCTCTTGTTGCCATTTACACATGGGTGGACTTACATTGATCAGCTCTGTACGGATACTGGATATTACGAGGAAGACTTGCCAGGAGTGATGACAGACAGGGACGGTTGGTGAGAGAGAGAGAGAGAGAGAGAGAGAGAGAGAGAGAGAGAGAGAGAAGAGAGAGAGAGAGTCATGGAAATCTGTGCTGTCAGCGTGACAAGATAATAATGATTTGTTTAATGACATATCAAGTGCTCCTTATGGGTCATTTAATGCCGACATTTGATGCATTTTTAAAAATGTTTGATTGTTATCGTAACTATATTCTAGAGCTGTTTGCATTTCACATATGCTAATACTGTTGGAAAAATTATGAATCCAACTATTCTCCTTCCAACCATGGGTAAATAGTAGAGCAGACTGAGGTCTTTAATCTTGGTTTAGTAACACGTCTAGGAGAAGGAAAATTCTGAATTAAAACTCCGCTTAAGAAATTGACCGATTGTCACATCCAACTCGAGCGGAGGGATTAGTACACACACACACACACACACACACACACACACACACATACACACATATACATATATATATATATATATATTTATGTGTGTGTGTTATCACTAGATGAATTGATAAGTTAGAGATGGAGCAAGTTAATTTGCGGTATCATTAGTAGATTGTTTAATATCAGTGCTAGAGCTGTTATGCATTAAAACACACACACACACACACACACACACACACACACACACACACACACACACACACACACACACACACACATATATATATATATATATATATATATATATATATATATATATATTTCTGGAGTTTAGATGCTCAAAATTGGAATCCTTTGAAATTTTGAATATACAGTATCACCCGTTTAAGAAATGGACCGTGTGCCGTGCCACATCCTACCCGTGCATAGAAGATGGTAAATATGTATATTTTCAATGTTCCATTGAGTTTTTAAAATTGCAATTTAAAAAGAATTATCATGATCAAACGTTTGCACACAGTCTGATCGTTTTAAGTTTTCCTATCGAATTCAAATTTATTTATGCAAAACTTTTCCTTCTCCTTTATTTATTAAATCATAAAGTAATTTCTTTTCAAACTCTGTTCTGAGAGTGTTCAAATTTTGTTAACAATTTACTTTATAAAGAGCGCCTACCCTGAGTAATTATATACGTCACATTGTAAATTTGTTTGTACTTTAGGAAGGGAACTGTATCTAAATACCACACAATTATATAAATCCCTTTTTCGACTCTCATGTTTTCATACACATTCAGGCTGTTGATTGGCGAAGGTTTAAACCAAGCGACCTCGCTTAGTCTATAGATTTAAGTGGTGGATTGCAGTATGGCTTATATACCAACAAATAGGGCACCTCATGTGGTGTATGGGCACCTCACGTGGTGTAATGTTTAGCAAGCTCGCTTCGCAAACCATTGTTAGTGAGTTCGATTCTCATTGGGAGCCCCATACTTCTGGCCTTGTGCCATATCTAAGCTAAGCTTAGTAAATAACTATATACCAACAAATAGGCACCTCATGTGGTGTAATGGTTAGCAAGCTAGATTAGCAGCCCATTGTTAGTGAGTTCGATTCTCACTGGGGCCCCATACTTCTGGCCTTGTGCCACATCTAAGCTAAGCTTAGTAAATAACTATATACCAACAAATAGGGCACCTCATGTGGTAATGGTTAGCAAGCAAGATTAGCAGACCATTGTTCGTGAGTTCAATTCTCACTGCGCACCCCATAATTCTGGCCTTGTGCCGCATCTAAGCTACGCTTAGTAAATAACTATATACCAACAAATAAGGCACATAACTTGGTGTAATGGTTAGCAAGCTTGATTCGCAAACCATTGTTAGTGAGTTCGATTCTCATTGGGAGCCCCATACTTCTGGCCTTGTGCCACATCTAAGCTAAGCTTAGTAAATAAGTATATACCAACAAATAGGTATGAATCCAATTCTCCCTCCAGCTATGGGTAAATAGCAGGGAAGACTGGACTCTTTAACCATGGCTAGGTAACCAGTTTAGGAGAAGGAAAACTCTGAATTCAAACCTGTTAAACTCCGCTTAAGAAATTGACCTTGTGTCGCATCCTGCTCGTGCGGAGGGGTTGGTAAATATATATATACCAACAAATATTCCAACAAACCGTCTTCGAGTTGTGTATCAATCGGTATTGTTTTTATCTTCCGATTTGACTGGAGGAAAGACAAATGAATCCTAATTCTAAACTACTCTCAGACGTACAATCAACCCTTTGTTAAAAGAGGAACTAAAGACCAATAATTTCTAAGAGGATATCTATTTACTTGTCCGTTGTCAGGCATGAACAGCTTTGTTTTATTTATTTCAATGCTATTGTGTTTGGATCGACATTTATACGAGGCAAGTCAATTTGTAGAAAGTAATAAAACCTATGAGCTCATCTAAATATACACAGTTTCTCCTATTTGAACGCGGCAGACATCGCCGACACGGTCGAATATTGAAACGACCAGAGAATAATTTATAAATCAAAAAAATCAATCAGACAAGAAAATAATGAAAACCCTTACCACAGAGTACATTTTTCGGACGAGACTCTTTGTAGTCCCAGTGGCTTAATGGCAAACGATCTGGACTACGACATCGTAGTAAGCGAGTTCGAACTCTAGTTAGGTTTTACGTTTACTTTCAGATTGATACTATTATAAGTTAATCGATACTACATATTGTTAAGTTTCTGGCCGCCATCCTTGGCCAGTTGTAAAGACATGTTGCCATACCAAAGTTAAAGAGTCCACTCTGCCCTATTATTTTACCCATAGCTAGAGGGAATATAATTGGATTCATACCTTCCAAAAATGAAGGTATTTATCCAATCCTGTGTAGGTTGTGACACAAAGCCACCAATATGGGACATTCATCGAGGATAGTACTCGCTATTCAGTAGTCATGGGTTTGCAAGACTAGCATGCTAACCATTGTACCACAATGAGATGCCCTTACCATTGGGAAAGGTACATATCCAACTATTCCCCTTCCAGCTACGGGTAAATAGTTGAACTGACGGGGCCCTTTAATCATGGCATGGCAACCGGTCTTGAAGTAATAAATTTCGGAATTCAAACCTGTAAATCTCCGCTTAAATTTGACCTTGTGTCATACTCTGCTGGTGCGGAGGCTTTAAATAAATAGATTCAGCCTGAAGAGATACCTTGAAGCTAAACAGATAATAAAGACGTCAGGGTGGCGTAAAGCTGGTATCAGCCAGACAGCGAGGAAGTCTATCTCCTTTTCACTAACTCTAGACCAATGAGATTGTTTTTGCGTCTGAGGTGTAGCGCCACACCTACCTACCATCAGCGCATTATTACCACACAGATCCCTGTGCTACTCATTCGCTGAGTTAACGAGGGTCAGTATCGAACCAGGAACCTTGTGGTTCCTAGACAGACGCTCATCCGACCCTATAATAAATATACTAAAATTAACTGAAAGTAATCCGAAAGAAAGAAGAAAGAAAGAAAGAAAGAAAGAAAAAAAGGAAAATGTTGAGAGCGAAATGGATAAAGAGGTAGAAAGAGAATGAAACCAAATGTCTTACGGCCATTGAATATATTACGTTAGACGCCGAATTTGAGCCAATCTTAATCAAGTGAACCTCATTTCAGAAATTTATGAAGGACAAATATGACAGAAAAAGAAAGAAAAAAAGTGCGTAAATAAAACTAAGAATTCATTTCTAACTGATACGGTTATCGAGAAATAAACCGAGGCCTGAAATAGACTTTGAATAATTAAAAAGATTTCATTGCTAAGAGATACCACGGGAAGAGGTTTTCTCATAAAACTGATATCACCCGAAGAAAATACGAGCGGCTCTCAAAACATTGATGTATCAATCAACGCAGACCAACTTGGAATAAGACGTTGTAGACATATATCTATATATATAAAAGAATGTCGTGGTATGTACGTGTCGATGTATAAAAATAAAGAGATGTCATTCAGATTTGAAATTTCGCAGACACTTTAATATGTTTATAATTAAGAAACACACAAACTTTTGTTTTTGATCTTTACTAATTAAGTGATATAATTTAATAATCTAAAGAAAATCAAACCAATTTGTAGAACTTTCACGGTAAGGAAATATAAAGTAAGTAAAAATTGGGACGAAATTGAAATAAATTAGACAGATACATTTATAGATCTAATTATCTAAGTTTAGGTTAGAATGAGGAAAATTATTGTAAGAGTCTAAATTCTAGTATATATATAAAGTAATCTTTATGGTATGAGCGTGTCGTCTTATAACTCCGAAAACATATGTCATTCAGATTTGAAATCTCGCATATACTTTAATATGTATATGATTAAGAAACACACAAAATTGACTTATTGATTTTTGCTGATTAAGGGATATAATTAATTAATTAAACAAAAATCTAAACATTTGAGGAACTCTTCATAATTCTTCATAAGTAAGTAGAGAAAGACTCGCTGCAGTTTAACCACACTCTATTATTGAACAAGTCTAGGTGAATATAGATCGCCGTAGGCTGCCTTCAGTTTCAGATCTTTTGACAGTAAGTAGTCGGCTGGTCGAAGATCAAAATTTAGTATCTGCACTTGGACCGAGAAGCCGCAAAAGTTTCTCGCTTGATTCCAGGAGACTATCTCTCCTGGCAGCAGCTGCCCACTCGCATAAAAAGGGCAGACTGGGTTTATTGCCCGGTGCCTTTGGCCGACCCGAAAAGGGAATGCTAATTTTATTCAACTTTTAGACTCGACTTGAGACTCAACAATATTAATCGACCTTGTCTCATTTGGCTTATTTGGTAGTCGAATGCTCAATCGAAGATCCTTTACAACTGAATACCGAGGTTGACCATTGTTGGATGTCCCATACTTGTGACATCCTACACGTGGCGAACAATTTCGATAAATACACACAAATATACACATATATACACATACACACAAATATACACATACACACACATATATACACATACACACACACATATATATATATACATACACACACATACACACACATATATATATATACATACACACAAATACACACATACACACACATATATATATACATACATACACACAAATACACACATACATATATACATACACACAAATACACACATACACACACATATATATACATACACACAAATACACACATACACACACATATATATATATATACATACACACAAATACAACACATACACACACATATATATACATACACACAAAATACACATATATATATACATACACACAAAAAATACACACATATATATATATACATACACACAAAAAATACATATATACACACATACACACACAAAATACACATATATACACACACAAATACACACACATATATACACATACACACACAAATACACACATATATACACATACAAATACATATAGACACATACAAATACACACAAATACACACATATATGTGTGGGAGTGACTGTATATGTAAGTGTGTGTGTGTGTGTGTGTGTAGCCGTAAGCTAATTTTGTCAAGTACAATATTATTAAACCCGCTATATTCAAATATCACGGAAGCGCGCGGTGTAATGGTTAAAGTCATGGGAAATGGACTCGTCGCTCCGAGTTCAAATCCTGGACGTAGTAATTGCATTTCACTTAGCGCTAATACCCTTGGGAAAGGTATGAATCCTACTCTCCCTCCAGCTATGGGTAAATAGTAGGGCAGACTGGGTTCTTTAACCTTGGTTAGGTAACCGGTCTAGGAGAAGGAAAACTGTTGAACTCCGCTTAAAAATTGACCTTCTGTCACATCCTGCCCGTGCGGGGGGGTTTGGTAAATATATATATTCAAATATCACACATATTCATACAAAAATTAATTCTTGGTATAATCTCCGTCCTTCCTCTTTATTGGAGCCATTCTCTGCAGTTAATTCTACTGAACAGCTATTCAACGCTGTACATCTTACCTATGGAGGACGGGTTAGGAAAATATTTAACGACAAAATCTACGAGATGAAATTCCTTTTATTCTTGTTAATTCACGCCAGGTCAGGCCTTCTGGTCTGAATTTGGTGATCCATTTGTATCTCAAAATCACAAAGAATTTTATGCATCTCATTCTCTTGGACGGATTATAGTTTCTGTATATTACCATTTGTAGTATGGTAAAAATGTAATTTCTTGCAGTTCCAGTGGTTCACACATTTCGCGTAGTACTCACATAATCTCCTAATAAATATATATTATTACTCTGAGATTTTATGATCATTCCTATTATATAAATATATCTATGTGAGATATATATATATATATATATATATATATATATATATATATATATATATGTGTATATATAAATATATATATATATATATACGTGTATATAATATATATATATATATATACGCGTGTATATAATGAATATATATACATATATACGTGTGTATATAATAATATATATATATATATATATACGTGTGTATATAATAAATAATAAATAAATAAATCTCCTTGGTCTAGCGCTATTGAAAAGGGGATAGACTCCTTCGCTGATTGGCTGATACCGACTTTAGGCCGCCCCGTCGACTTTACTTTATATAATAAATAAATATATATACATATATATATTTGATTTATTGTTTCTAGGATTTGGAAGTGTTTTTTATTGTTATCTTTATAGAGGATTTTAGTATTATCAATTTTTCAGTTTACGAAATAAAAAAAAGATGCTGCACACGCATAATTCTGTGTATTGTTCAAGAAGCATAAATATATTTTTCAAATTGGTATCGATTTATAGTTATTTACTAAGCTGACACAAGGCCAGAAATATGGAGTGCCCAATCAGAATCGAACTCATTGACAATGTCCAGGAATCTACCTTTCTAAACATTACACCACGCGAGGAGCTTTATTATATAAGTTATTCGCTTTATACATCTGTTCATTAGTTGGATCCGGCCGGGTAAGTGAGTTGAAATGAATCATATGGTCCTGGGGAGGGAGCTTTCCCACAAGCAGGACCCACTCTCTCGCCTAAAAATGAGTAAGTAGCAGGTTTATTTCCCGGTGCATGCGGTTCCCCAGAAGGGGAATGCCGACGGGACAATGCATTTTCTTCGCGCTGGTCATCGCAGGTGCTTCGATTTGTGTGCGGCTTCTGTTGTGATTGAATATATCAAATGCAACATTAAAAATCTGGAAAAGGTCTATTAGTTTTTGTACAGGAATATAAATAATAGTTAACACGCAGTTCTCCAACAGTATGCCTAGCTACTCGACAAGTAGTGACAAGACTACGAATACTACTACGTGACTCGACTACAAATAACCTCACGTAATCGTATCTTTTTATGTGTACCGTTGGACGAGTCCAACTATCTTGTAGGGGAAATATCTTTCTTTAGAACAGCTACCCACGCTAAAAGGACTTTAACGTGAACGACCATTTTATGTACTCTTTCACTCTAAGCAATTATTGGCCCTATCTTGGGCTAGACGGGTGGTCGGAGAGGCCCATCCGATCAATCGGCTGGTCACGTCAAGCCCTAGCACTTATATGATTTTCCCAACCCTATTGCCCTTATGGCAAGCCCCAGCCCCTTTTTATCATATGGGTGCTAGAAGGCGGTGGCTGCGTATCTACATGTCCTGGGAATGACGTTAAACTCTATCTGATGGTGAGGTTCCAGTTTGGAGGTTTTGGGGAATTGTGGAGCACCCCTTTATCACCATTGCTCCCTGGTCCACTCTGGCCCTGGGTGGTAGTACCTGTTAGGGTCCCATCTATGGGTTAAATAGAAAAATGTATTTATAAAAAATTGTATTATCCATTAAGAATTGATTTATTTCAAAACTTTATCGGCATTAAATGACCCACTGAGGTTGATATGCCGTAAAACAAACAAACAAAACAAACCATCTAAGCAATTAGGAAATAACAGAAAAAAGCCAGGGACGAAATGTGTGCACACAGTGTTAATCAGGAGAGAAAAGCAACGTTTTAACGGAGTAATTTGTATATTTATACAACGTAAGTAATTAAGAGATAACACATACAGACCAGGGAACAGAATTTCTACTGCATCGGTTATCGTGGAGGCGTTTGGTATGTAATGGTTATCGTCGTAGGAAATGAACATGGTGATTTAGATTTGAATCCTGAACGAGACTGTTTGCATTTCACACAGCGCTAAAAGGTATTCATTCAAATAATTACCCTCCAGCTGTGGGAAAATAGTTGGGCAGATAGGTCTTTTTATTCAAACATGGTGTAATATCCTGTTCGTGTAGAGGGGTTGTAAAATTACGTGGTATTATTCAGGGCACAAAAGCAAAATTTGAAGGGAATAATGACCAACATGTACAACAAAAGCAATTAACACATAGCAAGTAAAGCCGATGGAGTGGCCTTTTGTCGCTATTAGCCGGACAGTGAGGGAGTCTATTTCCTTTACACTAACGCTAGACCAAGGAGATTGTCTTTGCCTCTAAGTTGGAGCGCCACACGTACCTTCATCACCTCACTTTACCGCGCAGACACAGCTATGCCACTCATGCGCTGAGTGGCGAGGTGGGTATCGAACACAGGCCCCTTTGTTTACAAGGCGGATGCTTTACCGTCTGAGCTAAACTGGCTATGGAAAAATTGCGATGAATGTTATTGCACACTTTCTGTTACGGACACACGACTTCTCTGTACTTATTTTGTTCACAATAAAGAGAGTCTGAGTATTATTTGAATTATTCAGACTATTGTCCTCATCTTCATTGTTATCTGTACAACGTTTCGGCCGATGTGCCCTCCGGCTTTCTTCAAGTATTTCTTGTCGGACTCGTGAAATTTCGCGGACTCGGGAACCATCTTTTCGGACTCGATACTAATACTAATAATCAAGCCTCATCTAAAAAAAAACATTCCTAGAGAAAGAGCAATTGAATATAATTGGAGTGAGGTGTTCATATTGTAACAGCATCCTTCAATGACTCAGTCAGCAAGTCATTTACCCACTGGTAACTACGTTTCTCCTCCTCCACAGCTACTGTTACTTAGCAACAGTATTGTTACTAATTGCTTGACTAAGCTCCTTTTCTATCTGCTCCCCCCCAAGCACTTTTAGGATGTGTTGTTTCTCTCTCCCACTCTTGCTTCAAACACACACCTTGTACTACTTCAGTTACAACCTGGTTGGTAAGGAGCAAGTATAGTTTATACTAGTTCTTAAAGAAAAAGAAAAAAAGCATCACTACTTTTTAGTGTCTATTTAATAGGTACTAGTTGAAGTAACTGTCAATGCTGGGTAAAGGGTCAAGATTTCCCCTTGAAGATAAATTGGTAATAACTGTCTACTTAATTCATCTTAAAAATTATACCACATGCGGCAATATAGAATGTTATACAGTCAAGCTTCAGAATGGAATACAACATGGTACCAACTATCTATTTTGTAGGAGAACAATGCTTGCACGTGAGAGTACCATACAAATGATTTGCATTTGTTGTAAAATATATAAGTTTCTGGCAACGACACCAAGGAGACCAAGCGTGTGAAATACGCAGGTTTACCAGATCACTTCATTTTAAAACTGATGCCCTTCGAGACCCTCGGTGCCTTTGGTAACGAAGCCGATGAACTTATATATAACTTAAGTTCCATGCAAAACCTGTCAGATGGGCTTTCCGTGTCAGCTATGGTCCCTTGATATTGTCCGAAGCAATGCAACTAGTATCGTCAAAACCTAGAGGGGAAATTGAAAAGTTGCGAATTGAAGTATAAAGAGGCAACAAAGAAATTCTTTGAAAACTAATATATATAATATTATATATATATATATATATATATATATACATATATATATAATATATATATATGTGTGTGTGTGTGTGTGTGTGTGTGTATGTGTGTGTGTGAGAAGTAAATACACAAACGATGTGTTTTGATATGGCTATTTTAGCCGACAGTTTTTGGGAGAATATGTGCTTAATTGAAGTCGTACCTAATTTTGAAAGTTAATTAATTAATAATTAATTAATTAGGCGAGCATTCCAATTCAAATGCAAGGCTCGAAATTTACATACAGAGATTGATGTTTCTCGATTTGTTTAACCTTACATTTGAATAGATATGCCCGCCTAATTAATTCATTATTAATTAATTGACTTTCAAAATTAGGTACGATTTCAATTAAGCACATATTCTCCCAAAAATTGTCGGCTAAAAAAGCCATATCAAAACACATCGTTTGTGTATTTACTTCTCATACTGTCGTGTAGAAAAAGTGACTATAAGAGGAATAAAAACCTACTTCTAAACAAAACGAAAAATCTAAGAAAGTCCGGTTGGTGTAGGGGTTACGGTCCTCGCCTGTCAGCTTGACAGTCAGGGTTCGAGTCACGCACAAGGCGGTCTTCCTATCTATAGCTCTACTGATGAGGCCTGATAAGCCGAAATGTACATACAGAGATTGGTTTTTCTCGATTTGTTTAGCTTTACATTTGAATAGGTATGCCCGCCTAATTAATTAATTAGCTTTCAAAATTAGGTACGACTTCAATTAAGCACATATTCTCCCAAATATATATATATATATATATATATATATATATATATATATATATATATATAAAACAGTGGTGCCTTGACTTACGATATTTATATACAGTGGTACCTTATGTGTTTTCCGAATTACGAACATCCGTCGATTTTTAGCTTTGTGCTCAGAGCTAAAATTTGAGATATGAGTGAGCTTCAAATACATTATGTTAATAAGTTCACAGAAACATCTAAGTTTCCAAATTTATTACGCCAAAGAAAAATATTATTTATAAGAAAAAGGATAAAATAGAAACATATTACAGCACATGATTCAATACATCCATTTTATAATGTTTTTATGAAATACAGTGGCATTTTTCTTATTTCAAAAAACTTACCAAAAATATAGTGGGGTTTTCGGATGGAAGCTGAATCGGATTAATGAATTTTCAGTTTATTTCGATGGAGAAAATTGATTTGATATACGAGGAAATTGAGTTACGAGCATAACTAATTAAACACGTATGTCAAGGTAGATTGATTTTTAATTGTTTGGTTCTATTTTAATAAATATGAGCAAAAATCTCTGTGATAAATATTAAAAGAAATCCATTAACAATAATGAATATCTGTAATTTCATTGTATACTTACGAATTGAACTAAATAGTTAAATTAGGAAAATTTAGCAATGGAAGACAGGAGTGATGGAAAAAGAAAGGAACAGTTAGTTTAAAAGTTGTTCAATTTTTCGATTATACCCCCCTCTATTTCCCATCATTTTTTCTGCATCCTTTTTTAGTTTCATTAGTCTTTCTAATCTATTTCATGACATTAAAACTTAAATACTTGCGCCCGGGGGTGCATATTTTTCTAGTTAAAATCAAGTTTATTATAAGCTGGTGGTTATAAAAACAGCAAAACATGGCGCCAATATTTACATCAAACTCTTTTTATTTTCTTCTGCCTTTTTAATTTGATCAGGTTATACGGTGCAGTTCTAAATTAAATGCGTGTGACCCTAAAGATTTCTTTATTTCACGTCAAAAAATGCTATATTTATAGATATGCCCAATAAATAAATTTAGCAGTTTTAGACGTAAAACATAAAAATTAAATACTCAAGGCACCTTTGCGTGAAACTACATTTTTATTCTTATATTGAATTTAACTTTACGAGACATATGGTAGTCAAAGAAGCTTACTTTCAGATTTGAAATCTGTCTCGTCTATGAAAATAAAACTGTTATTTAATCTCTCGTTTCCTATATCTTCTTATTATAATGGGGATTGTGTGTTTTTCTGTCTGTAACCGAAACTATATTACTAATCGAGTCACAATTCCCATAGTTTTTTACATCACATTCTCCATGATTTTATTTTTATTCAAACCTCAATTATTAATAAAATTGTTTTACATTATTAATACTGTTGACCATATCTACATATTTTTAACATGCGATTGTATTTATATATACAAAATATAGTGATTTGCAGTGTGAATGGGAAGGCTAATTTGCATATTGATATTAAAAAAATTTGATTTTAATAAATATGTGCTCAGTATTATTGATTTCTAATTGTTTGGTTTTAACTAAATGAATATGAGCAAAAATCTCGGGGATAAATCCATTAACAATATTAACAGTACTTCTATTCTTTACTTCCTAATTTAACTAAATAGTTAAATTATGAGATTTTAGCAATGAAAGACGGGAGGGAAGAAAAAGCAAGTTTTAGTTGTTCCCCCTCTGTTTCAAATCTTTTTATCGGCATCTTATTTAGTTTCATTACCCTTTCTAAGTTAACATAATATTTTATTTCATTAAAACTTAAATACTTGCACCCGGAGGGTGCATATATTTGCTAGTACTCTTAATATTTTTTATCGTTATGATTGTCACAAGGAATTTTAGTGAATGAATTCTGCAGTATTATCAAACATTGATTTCTGTTTTAAAAAGTGTCTAATATATTATTCAAATTGTGTCTATTAGAAATCAAATCATCATTTGTCTATTAGATACACAATCATATTTTTCCTGAATGATTACAAATTAAAAAAAAATTATTGTATACACATGCGCTCTGTAAATTACGTTGGCAACAAACACCCGATTCCGATCGGGGGTCCGGTGAGCTTCGGCCGCTGGACCGATATGTTGTAATAATAGCGTCGATCCCAGGGGCCCATCCCCCAGGTTACACCTGCCCCCTAGATTTAAAGGGGCAGGGCTGGGTTTATTGTCCAGTGCCTGAGGCACCCCCTTGAGGGGGAATGCCGACGGGATACACGCAATTTTTCACCCGCCATCCCATGAACTTCGGTTTGTGGGTGGTTCCCACGTTAATAGGGCCTTTGTGCATGACCTGGTACGAGTGGGGTACTAGGAAATAAAACAAATATACGCATACCCTCATCAAGTCGTGTTTGCTTGTGTTTTTCACAATAACTTATTGATAAAACTATATATATATATATATATATATATATATATATATATAAGTTTTGGAGAAAGACTCAACGGAACAAAAAATAATAGAAAAAAAAAAAAAAGAAAAAAATTAAATAAATTTCTCTATCTATATCGGTCTCTCACTATATATATATATATATATATATATATATATATATATATATATATGAAACTGCTGTTTTGTATAACATCCTGAAGGAATTTTAAGCTGAATTAAGTCAAAACATGTATTTGCAAAAAGTTTGAAAATCAATTCGCCGTGCCTAAAATGGGACTTGGAATTTTTTCATATCCAAATTATAAATAAGAAAATTTAAAAATACCAAATATCGAAGAAGATGAATAGAAATATAATAAATATTTTTATTTCACTCTCCCTCTTTTGTTTTTCTTTAAACCCGTAACCTTTCCTGTTCTTAATGTTATTCGGAGAATAAAAACGATTGAAATAATAAATAATTATGATCATTATTTCGATAATGATTCAAACAGTCCAAAAAATTTCCGATATTCAATATTAGAGAACCGTTCATTTATTCATTTGTTTCTTTTCTGTTTTATTGTTGTTTAATGTAGAAAATAAAGTACGAAAACATAAAAAACAAATGAAAAACAAAAAAAAGAAACAACAACAAAGAACAAAAATATTTGGAAGAATAAAGCAGGATTACAATAATGTGTTTTTAATGAAGCTGCAAAACCCAGAGGAAAAACAAACAAAAAACTAAAACAAAATACCCTACTTCCCGAAAAAAAAAATCATCCTGAAAGAAGGGAGATTCAAACCAAAGTGTCAGATAATTTCATGTTTTGATGTAAGGAACGAACGAAAAAAAACTCAGAATCCAGTTTTCATAATATTCATAATTCTGCTCAAAAGTTGATAATATAAAAAAAAGGAATAAACGAAAAATCCCTAAAAAAAATAAAAAAACATTATAGAGAAACATTATTCATCCAACAATATTTATTTAAAGTGAGAAAGACCTTGGATAGATATTTCAAAACTCAGTTTTTCATAAGTATTTTCATCTTGCTTTTCTCCAGCGTTTGTTTTCGGAAAAACTATCGAAAAACCAAACCCAGCCCTAAAACAAACAAACAAACAAACAAGTGCGAAAAGGTATTTACATAACCCTTTCGCCTCGGGAAGGATTTCATACAAGGTCGCAAATATTAAGGGAGATAAATATTTTCCGAGAATTTATTAACATAAAAAACACGGATTATTACACTTTTGGTCATCCATACTTAAGAAAAGCACGTGTGGCCTGGAATATTGAAATAGAAAGTACGTTTTTTTTGTTTGTATACGGTTATTAATTCTGACTAGTCTTATTATTCATGTTTGATTTTATCTATTTTTTTCCTTAAACACAACTAACGGTTAAAATTTAAGTAAAAAATAACATAAATCGTATCCTTAGTAATGATTAAATTTATTAAAATCTATGCCCAAGCCAAATTTTTCCGTTTTAATTTTGACGACGATTTGCAATTTTAACCCAGTTTTTATTGATTTCATTAATATTAATGGTCCTTTATTGTATGTATTGAGGATAGAACTCGCTATTCAATAGTAATTGATCTGCGATAATAGCTTGCTAACCATTGCACCACGATGGGACATGTACAAGTGCGCAATTTTGACAGCACATTATTTTCCCGAGTTTTATTTAATATTGCAATATTACAGAGTTAAACTTTGTAGTTGGAGTAGCAGTAATCGGTCCTGAAAACGGTATATGCATGCCGAGCTGAATTCATGTTGAAACTGTTTGCATTCATTACGAGCGAATGTTCAAAATATATTCCTTTCTCTCTCAGTTGTACAATTTCACCTTCGAATGAGAACATATACAGTTTCCACGGAGATGGTATTGGATGCGTTCTAACCCATATTGATTTTTCTCACCACTTCAACACTGAATACCAACTGTACTCTAAGAGCCTCTTTCATGGGTCTAAACAGATGAACATTAGGTACCAGGTCAGAACTATAAGGCTAAATGTCACAAGGTCGCCAGGTCATGTGTTGTGATTGTTTTTCTGCTCCTTAAGATACTGTAAGGTCTAGCAATGTCACTTGTCACTCACAAATGCATATCATTAGTCTTCGACTGTGGCATTGGCCAAAGAA
>CM042140.1:13283169-13303169 GCA_023376005.1 Doryteuthis pealeii | reverse complement strand
TATATGGGCCTCAATTTTCGTCGAAATAAATTTATTATGGGATTACTGTATTGAGTTCTTCCTTCCTTTATTGATATATATATATATATATATATATATATATATATATATGTATGTGTGTGTGTGTGTGTGTGTGTGTGTGTGTAAACCACTAAGATTGTCTAAAACTAAAATGTAAAAAGTGCTCGATACATAAGTAGAGCAAATAATAAAGTTAATCCTAATGATCAGATAGTTTCACTTAGTAGCTCATCGGGCGAAAATATATGCATAAGTTAGGGTGCTTTTTAGCTGCCAGCTTCTTGCCTTCACAAAATTGGTTCGAAAATCGCATAGGTTATAAACTGACCGTCACCAACCGCTGTTAACTCTGTGTCTACGCTATTGTATATATCTATCTATCTAAATTATATATAGTAGCATTTGAAGAATATATATATATATATTATATATATATATATATATATATATATGTGTGTGTGTGTGTGTGTGTGTGTAGAATTAAACAAAAGACACATCTCCTGTTTAACAATTTTATTTTTTGATCTTTTCGAGTTTCCTGGCCAACTTTGTGTCTTTTGTTTAATTCTACATGTATACATGAATAGAATGCTGCCTAAATACACACACACACACACATATATACATATATATATATATATATATATATATATATGTGTGTGTGTGTGTGTGTGTGTGTCGGTATCAGCCATGCAGCGAGGGAGTCTATCCACTTTTCACTAGCGCTAGACCAAGGAGATCATTTTAGCGTCTGAGGTGGAGCGCCACACCTACCATCAGCTCCTTACTTTACCGCACAGATCCCTGTGCTACTCATACGCTGAGTTAGCGAGGGTGGGTATCGAACTAGGAACCATGTGGTTTCTAGCCGAACGCTCTACCGACTGAGCTAACCCGGCTCTATCATGGGCAAACCCTTTCCGTTTCATTTGGCCCTAATATATTTGTGAAAATTATCAATCTTTTTTTTCCCCAATAATAAAATAACAGGAGAGACTGGACATTTTAAACTTGGTAGCATAACTGGACTAAATATAGTCGAGACACTAAATTCAAAACCTTCTGTTATCAGCTGATCTGGAAAGTGTGGCTTATTGACTACTATGAAAAATCACCTGTGTAGTTTCTTTGCCAAAGCTTCAGTTTAGTTAATGGTCCTGATCGATACCGATGAATGAACATAATCTATATCTATATTTTTAATTTTCCATTTTTGTTTTTATTCTTTCATACTTCGATAAACCCACTATATTTTTCAATATCTCTCTCTCATATATATATATTATGGACTCTCTCGTCGATTTTCGACGCATGAGGGTTCATACATACAATAAACAACCCACACAGTGATTTGTTTATAGTGGTGAAGGCTTGTGTTGGACCATCCCATTTTTGGCACAGTCGATATGAAAGAATTGGTGCATCAAGGGTTGCCACAAACCCAATCAACGACCGACCTCAGGAATTTTGAATTGAGAGTTGTCCCTCTCCTAGTCTGGTTACCTAACTAAGGCTGAAAGGTACAGTCTGCCCTACTATTTAACCCATAGCTGGATGGAGAATATATGGATTCATACCTTTCCCAAGGGTATTAGCGCAATGTGAAATACCAACAGCTGCGTCTAGGAATTGAACTCGAATCGACGTGTCCATTTTCCACGACTATATATATATATATATATATATATATATGGTGTTTCAAAAAGTATCGAGGTTATGTACTTTTTGACACACCTTGTATTTTGAAAAATCTAACGTACCATTCATTATTTTTTCAGAATATAAGGTGTGTCAAAAGTACAAAAAATCTCGATACTTTTTTGATACACTTATATATATATATATATATATATATATATAATATATTCTTCAACTGCTACTTCGCCCGTTTTCCCTGTAATACCATTAGTAGTTAATCCAAAAAGTGCCCAATGTATTTCGTAAAATAGACCATTAATAGTTGTAGAAAAAGTTTTTCTCTCTTCAACAGTACTCAATGTGCATCTTCTTCAGGAGAACTAAGTAAGCAAGGCAGGTACATCTTATATATATCAGCCCGCATGAAATGTATAGTTTGGGCCGCTACCTTGCCTACCTCTTGAAGAACACAAAACCGTGCTAGAGAGAAAACCTTTTTCTACAATAATATCTATACTGGTTGCTTATCCCCCATTCATTCTACAGTTGTGTCGAAACTTTTATTCCCTGTAATGATATAAGGAAACGCCATATTTTGATAATTAGCGCAGTCGGTAGAGCGTCCGACTAGAAACCACAAGGTTCCGGGTTCGATACCGGCCCTCGCCAACTCAGCGTATGAGTATCACATGCATCTGTACGTTAAAGTGAGGAGCTGATGTTAGGTGTGTCGTCTCGCCTCAGATGCTAAAACAATCTCCTTGGTCTGGTGAAAAGGGGATAAACTCCCTCACTGTCTGGCTCATACCGACATTAGGCCACCCCGACTACTTTACTTACTTTTTTTTTTACTATGCAAGTCAATGTTTACAGCGTATTTTAACTCCAACTTTGAAGTCGGCATACATAAGAAATGTTTTGACTTTTCTTATCGGATGTCCACTTACACTATCATTACTCCATCACTTGCTAGTTTACTGTTTACTCATTTTCTGCGAATCCCTCTTCCCCAAGAAAAAAGACAAACAAACAAAAAACAAACAAACAAACAAACAAATAAACAACCAAAAATAAACAAACTATTTCTGGTGGTAGAAAAAAACCGGCAACTGAGACACGTATTAAAGAAGCATGGTCAGTATAAGAAGCATGTTATCCTCTTAAAATATTATGCAGTATTAGCCGGAATATAGCAAACTGACCACGGAACCGTGTCGGATAAGCTTCAGGCTTTTCAACATTCATGTCGGTCCAAAATCAAAACAATAGACTTAACCGTCCTTTCAAAAATCCACACCCTTAAAAAAAAAAATCGTAAGATAAGATGATTAAAAGAATCCGCGCATTTGTTATGCACAACTCATTCGCTAGGTCGAACATTTAACCATTGAGCTACAAGGAAGTTAAGAACAATCATCTCTCTCTATTCTTCCCCCTCTCTCTAATACTGATTCCCTCTCCCTAAATACTGAACCCACTCTCTCTAAAACTGATTCTATAACTGATCTTTAAAAACAAACAGAACTAAGTTCAGAAATAGCACAACCGCATAAATGTCTGCGATGTAAGTGCGGCACGCCAATGTCACTTCTTTGCTGGAGATTGACTTCAATGAAAAATGTTTGTATCCACAGTCCTGATTTCAGTTCTTTCAAATAAACGACATTTTTTTTTTTTCTTTCTTTTTTTTCTAATTTGACACGGGGGACATATTTTAGTACACACCACTTGTTCAAGACTTTTCTTTATTCTTTTTGAATGGCAATTTCTCTATGTGCTCTTTTTTGTTTGCAGTATTTTTACCGGAACACGACGACTAATTTCGTGGGTAGTAGGGACAGTGGGGACAGTGGGGAAAGTGGGACCCTTGTTCCTTTTTTTAGGCTTCCGTTGGTAAGTAATTGTAGGTCATAATATTTGGTCTATTTTTTCACTCTTTTATTTTATCCAACATATTCCACAGAAAAAACGATTCTGATTCGAGAGACAAGTTTAAGAAACAAATACACACACACACACACACACACACACACATATATATATATATATATATATATATATATATATGAGAAGAAACGCGGAAAAGTATAACGAACAGAAACAATCGATTCAATTAATATTTCGTCTCTGTTAACTCATAAAATCTCCAGAATAACTTTATTAGTTTATATATATATATATATATATATATATATATATATATATATATATATGTGTGTGTTGTGTGTGTGTGTGTTTTAATGTTTGATTAATTAATTATATCCCTTAATCAGTAAAAATCAATAACCAAATTTGGGATGTTTCTTAGTTAGAACAATATCAATGTGTATGCAAGATTTTGAATCTGAGTGACCTCCCGTTTTGGAGTTATACGTCGAAACGTACATACCAAAATCTCTCCTTTATATATATATATATATATATATATATATATATATATATATATATATATATAGGGCGACCCCTAAAAGAAACAGGCTTGACTTTTTTAAAAAGTCTGTTTTTTGGGATCACCCTATATATCAGATAGAGGTCGGCCATTTTTATTTCTCTGGTGTTCATTCTCTGGTGATCAGTTCCAACTCGTGTGTCGGCAGCGACACTTTATTCATATATGACTAATAATAATTACGGTTAGTTATGAAATCTTATTAGAATTATCTTGAAAACGATATTAGTCGAGGTTTAAATGAGGTATTTGTTGAGGAATAATTAGATTATATGAGCTTTTAATTTCCATAATAATGAAGTTAATTCTAGAGATAATTAAGAGATCGTAAATAAACATTCACTAAAAGATATCAACCATTGAAATCATCCGTAATTTATAGTAGCAATAGTAATTAGTAGGAATAGTAATTAAAATGATACAGTTGGATTTGTCAAGTATTCAGCTCTGTTACAAGCTGACTACAAAACTAAAGCTAGAGTTTGGTAGGTGGTTTATATGGAGCCTTTGGGTTGTTCCATTATGAACGCAGGCAAGTTCATTTCTGGGTTCTGATTAGCTGTTGGTTTTCAGGGTGAGTAAAGACATGGATAAGTACCCACTCTTCAGCCATCACTTTGCACTATGCCAGCAACATGAAAGGACTGTAATTAAGTTACAGCTTGCATGTTTGTTCTTGTCTGCTAATTTGACGGTAGTTAGAATCCCATTGCAACGGTGAGTATTATATTGTTTTTATATTATCTGGGGGATAACTTCTACATCTCCCCTCTCCCTCCTCCGCGTACAGGCAGGGCTCTACGAGGAGTAAGCTGTTTTTTAAGGCCTGCCCTGTTATGCGGGACAGTATAACATCTATGTGTGCGTGGGTGCACGCACATGGTGCTCGTCCTTGCGAGTGCTAATGGAGCTTGGTTTAGTTTCTTTGTTTAATGGCATATCAACCTTCGTGGGTTATTTGATATCGAACTATTTTCTTTTTTAGAAAAACAAATTGTTACATAATTATTGGATCCCTAATGCTTTTATAAGGTATTGTAGAAATCATATGGCGATTAGTACAGCTGATGGCCTTGAGGGTGAGTGACGGCGCTTGACCTCGATCTCACCTTGCGTTCTGGGGATGAACCGTGAGAACCGGAACCCCATAGAAGGCCCTCTTCCGGTTTAAGGAGTAAGCAACTCAGTTAGTCAGTTAGAACTTAGAAGCCGAGCTAGCAAGATGTAAGGATCCGCGCGCATTGTCTGGTCTGGGGATTTATGAATAAAGTAACATCAGCATAAATCGAAGTCTTGTGTTTATTACTAAAAACTAACAATGACACAAGGCTTCTGATAACGAGAAACCCCAACAGAAACCAGACCCGGAATCTTCAATAGAAGACCAGACGAGACCTTAGAAGATAGATGATAGACGATCAGAAGCAAAGCCGACCAGAAGAATAGACGACAGAGTAAGAAGTAAGAAAGGTATATAACGTTATATGCTGATTTGGTAACGTAAAAAGACCAGTATATAACATATACCTATTTAGTGCCGGTAAAGAAGGCGCTATGCAACAAAATGTGGTACTAATTAATTCATAGCTGGTGGGGTGAGAGGGTCCATACCTTTTCCAAGAGTATTAGTTCGAAAGTGAACGTAATAGCATGACTGGAGTTCGAACTTGCTTAGCACCATGTTGCTTTCCAGCACGTTACCAACTACGCCAGGGGGGACTTCCCGAGGCGAGCTTGCTGAAATAGAATAATCTTCATCGGTACGGAGAGTGGAATCGGTAATCCGAGCTTGGATTTCGGTTGGAGTTTAGTTTATCTCTCGTCAAGTCTTTTAAACTGTTAGTTCCTTGTTTTTGTCATTTTAGGCATTTCTCTAAAACCAACTTTCGTGGCATCCGAAAGAATTTTGATCAACAGTGAATTTCCCAAACCCAAAATTAATGTGACTTTGAAACTTTTAATATAACTTTTCTAGTGGTTCGTTTGCGATCCACACATTCCTTTAATCAGTGTTGCAGTGCTTAGATGATATTGGTAAAAACATCATTAACAGCAGATACGACGCCATTGAATGAACTTCTCAGCACCTTTTTCTCTTTTGTTGTTCTTATATATATATATATATATATATATATATATATATATATATGAGAAGTAAATACACAAGCGATGTGTTTTGATATGGCTTTTTTAGCCGACAATTTTTGGGAGAATATGTGCTTAATCGAAGTCGTACCTAATTTTGAAAGTTAATTAATTAATAATTAATTAATTAGGCGGGCATACCTATTCAAATGTAAGGCTAAACAAATCGAGAAAAATCAATCTCTGCATGTACATTCTGGCCTATTAGGCCTCATAAGCAGAGCTATAGATCGGAAGTCCGCTTTGTGCGTGATTCGAACCCGGACTAAACGCATTTATAAACACATTAACACACACATATATACATACATATATAAACGCACACATATACTCATATGTACACAAAACGCATACACAGACACGCATATATATATATATATATATATATATATATATATATATATATATATATTTGGTTTGGGTATAATGATCGCAGATGCTTTGCTGATTCTGACTTTATATTTATTTTAGAAATAATGAAAACGGATTAGATTTTTAAAAATCCTTTATTAAAATAAGAATTCAGAAATGATATTTTTATTCCCACTCGAGACAAACACCAGCAGAATGATAGGCTAAGCTGATAATAATCACTGCACATATTCTCAGTTGCAAGAAATGCCGAAATGACTATTTTTTTCACAACTAAACAATATCCTATGACACCACCTTCGCAACTCTCATTCTTATGATGGATTAAAAAAAAGTTCTTTTTTTTTTCATTACTTTATAATGGCGTCACATGTTCGACGTGGTGCATTATGATATTAATAGTAACTAATAATAATAATAATAATAATAATAATCGACCGAATATCCATTGTAGCATGCGTTGTTGAAATATATCTTCGTTGACAGAAGCTTTTAAAAACTTTATATGGAGAAGAAACTGGAATAATATAATTATATTGATAGTATAATTTTTCTCCTTGATCTTTTAGTTTACTGATTCTTCTTCTTCTCTTCTTCTTCTTCTTCTTCTTCTTCTTCTTCTTCTTCTTCTTCTTCTTCTTCTTCTTACTGATATTGTTCTGATATTGCTTTCATTTCCTTTTCTTGTCATCCTTCTTGATTTTTAAAAATCTTTTCTTATGCTTTTTCCTCCTTCGTTCTCTTCCTCTCATTATCATTATCATTATGTAATGTATATTATACAGTGATAATGTATTAATGACAGTATTATTGTACTAGTGAGAAACAATCAAACAAACAAATTAACACATAAAAAAATCCAACGACTACAAACTATTATAACTACAAAAACAACAACAACAATGATAATAATAATAATAATAATAATAAAGATAATAATAATAATAATAATAATAATAATAATACTCATAATAATAATAATAATACTAATAATAATACTGCCAGAATACTCAGAAGAGTCCTGGAGACCTGAGGAGACTTGCTGTCACTCAGACTCCAGTGAAAGACCATCAGCTAACACTGATGTGAAAACTCAAAAGGAATAATAATAATAATAATAAACCAGAATCTGTTCTTCAGAACGAAACGCATAAAATTCTCTGGGACTTTGAAATTAAAACGGATCACCTTATCCCAGCAATAAGGCCAGATCTAGTGTTGATAAACAAAAAAGAAAGAACTTGTCAACTGGTGGATTTTGCAGTGCCAGCAGATCACAAGGTGAAGCTAAAGGAAAATGAAAAAATAGACAAATATCTGGACCTTGCCAGAGAACTGAAAAAGTTATGGAATATGAAAGTGAAAGTGATACCAATTGTAGTTGGTGCACTTGGAACAGTCCCAAAAGGATTAGAAAAGGGCTTGGAAAGTTTGGATATCAGAGGAAGGATTGAAACCATTCAGAACACTGCACTGCTGCAATCTGCCAGAATACTCAGAAGAGTCCTGGAGACCTGAGGAGACTTGCTGTCACTCAGACTCCAGTGAAAGACCATCAGCTAACACTGATGTGAAAACTCAAAAGGAGTAAATAATAATAATAAAAACAAAATCTATTTTTTCAAGGAGACTCTTTATCTCCGTTTCTATTCATTCACTTGCATCTTGTGCTATTGTAAAGGCGGATGTAAATCCAGTAGAAAAGACGCAACCATCCGAGAGCCACTTGAAATTGATTCGACAAAAATAAGCCTGAATTGGAAATTCTGGTACAAATGTCTAGGATTTTCGAGCAGGATGTTCAAAAAGAGCTGAATATCGAGGAGATTGTAAAGGTTGGTGATGTACCAGAAAATAGGAATCAGCAAAGAATTCAACAAAATAATGAAATCATCATGGCTGAACATTGGAAGAAGAGATGTGCAAGATAGAGGACGTTGACATTCCATCAAATGTACATAGAGGTACATTGAGAGAAATTGACAAGTTGGAGAATATGCTAAAAATTTCACAACACGTGGTCAAATTAGTAATTAATGTAATAAAGAAAAATGAGGGGAGATAACTGGAAGGCATGAGACAAATATAAAAAGATGCTTTTTATGAAGAATTACGATTTTTATAATTAAAAAAAATTAGCAATGATTCCGCTCAATTACATCTTAAAAGTGCATATTATCAACATTTTCATCATCAAATCATGCGGACAGCACATATTCCCCTGACTTACACACACACTCTCTCTCATCCATCCCTATCCCGGCAATTGCTTCTGGGAGGTCCTCTATACAACATAGGGAAGCGCGTGGTGTAATGGTTAAAGTCATGGGAAATGGACTCGTCGCCCAGAGTTCAAATCCTGGACGTGGTAATTACATTTCACTTAGCGATAATACCCTTGGGAAAGGTATGAATCCTACTCTCCCCCCAGCTATGGGTAAAATAGTAGGGCAGACTGGGCTCTTTAACCTTAGTTAGGCAACCGGTCTAGGAGGAAAACTCTGAATTCAAACCTGTTGAACTCCACTTAAGAAATTGATCTTGTGTCACATCCTGCTCGTGTGGAGGGGTCGGTAAATATATATACAATACTCTGTGTTCACGTGTTGTAATATCTTTGTATATAAGGTGTGCTGGAAACCACCACTTAAACCTATAGACTCGGTGTGAGCACGTAGATTAATTAAACCCAGCCAATGAACAGCTCCAATACGTGGTTAGTTAACTATTTAATCGTCGATCTGGAAAGCCGTTTCTTTGCACGTATTCGCCATTGATGAACGGACCTGGACTTTGCCTTGAGCCAAGGACTTTGCTCAATGCAAAGATTTTACCCAACACCAAGGGACACCGAGGAACAACCAAAGGTTTCTTCACTAAGGATCAGCCTCTGCTTAACAAAAGGGATCTCCACTGTAAAGTGCTATCACTTGAAGCCTAAAAATGGCCACAAAATCGGTGGGAATGGCAAGCTAGTGTAATGGTTAGAGACTTCGCCTGTCAGCTTGACAGTCGAGGTTTCGAGTCACTCACGGAGCAGTCTCCCATGTCAATAACCAATAATAATGTACATTCAGGGATTGAAATTTTCTCTGTTTGTTTAGCCTTGCATTTTGAACATATATGCCCACCTAAATTAATTAATTATTAACTAATTAATTTTCAAAATTAGGTATGACTTCAATTAAGCACATATCCTCCAAAATTTGTCGGCTTAAAGCTATATAAAAATAAACACACTTGTTTGTTTACTTAACCTCATAGTAATGAATGTAACTTTTTTCTGGTCGGCTAATATTCGTGTGCCCATGCGTAGAAGTCCATATGAAAACGTTGCTTATGAATTCTTCCTTACATCTCCAACAGTGCTCAGTATTTCTTGCTCTTTTTACTTGGCTGATTTGTGTAATAGGAGGTAAGTCACCGTACAGCTGCTTTTGTGTGGGGTGATACTTCCAGAACAGCACGAAGAATATTTTTATAGTTTTCATTTAGCTTTTTCTCTAAGCATCTCGTTAAAGTCCTAGAGGTGCAACTATACAGTAGTACTGACACAATGATAACTTGGAAGTCTCCATAAATATCGTAATTATTTTTGTATAAGACACACTATTTTTACAAACTTTTCATCCACAAAATTATGGATGTATATTATACACGAGAACCTTTTTGTCCGGTCACATTTCTCACCATATTCGGAATGAGATGACCGAAAGTTATATCTATAGTCCAGCCTACACCGTTATAGAGAAATATTCACAGGAATGTGTGTTTGTTTATAATTTTATTTCTCCTAATGTGTGCCTATTTTCGCCGCAAGCTTTTTTGTTTGAACATGTCCGTGTATTTGATCTAAATACTGAAGAAGAAGAAGAAGAAGAAGAAGAAGAAGAAGAAGAAGAAGAAGAAGAAGAAAGAATGGAAGAAAGAAGAAGAAGAAGAAGAAGAAGAAGAAGAAGAAGAAGAAGAAGAAGAAGAAGAAGAAGAAGAAGAAAGAAGAAGAAGAAGAAGAAGAAGAAGAAGAAGAATGGAAGAAAGAGAATAATGGAAGAAGAAGAAGAAGAAGAAGAAGAAGAAGAAGAAGAAGAAGAAGAAGAAGAAGAAGAAGAAGAAGAAGACGTAGCCAGAGAACTAAGCAATCTGTAGAACAGGAATGTGACAGTGATACCAAATATAGTTGAGCACTTGGAACAATTCCAAAGAAAGTGGAAAAGAGACTGGGGAAACTGAAGATCCGGGGAAGAATTCAGAGAGCAACATTATTGAGGTCGGAAAATATGCAGAAAATATTGCTTATCTTCTTTCGTTTTTCAATAGTAAAAATCACAAAGAAAACTGCGCTAAAATTGACAATATCTTTTAACATCTGCCACTCTGGTCTAACAGCTGTCATAGTAAACTTAAAAGTCATATTTTGTGAGGAATTTAATCAAAACTAAAGACTCCTAATGCCAACTTACGTCACGTACAGAAGAAACTTTTCGAGCAAACAAATACCAACCGGCATCTACCTTATAGAATGAATGCCAGAAAAATCCTCCGGGACTTTGAAATTCAAAAGTCAATCAATCACGATCACGCAATGGAAGGCAGACGAGCAGTTCTAGTCATCGTGAATAAGGAGAAACAAAATAAGATTGCAGATGTCGCTGTTTTAGCAGAGTGCACAGAAAAAGTGAAAGAAAATGAAAAAAAAAAATAAATGGAAAAATATCTAAACCTTAGAAGAGAACCGAAGAGAATTGTAATGCATAATGGGAAGCTGTACTCATCATTGCTGGAATACTTAGAAGAGTCGCTAGAGATCTATAAGAATTGGAAATTCAAGGAAGAATCAAAATCACCTAGATGAGAGCATTACTAATATTGGAGAAAATACTGAAAGAAAAGTATCAGATAGTAGACTGAAAGCAAACTATGTGCGAATTGAAAATATTAAAATCCATAATCTACTGATCTAATAAAACTACTAGAAGATTTCAACGTCTACCACTGAAGATGATAAAGAGAAAATATCCAGTGGTCTTTAGCAATCCCTATCTAAATAATAACTTGCCAAAATACAAATTATATATATATATATATATATATATATATATATATTTGAGATATACATTGTATCTGTATCCGTTTTTTGGAAGTACATATACCAGGTTTGGGCATAGGTGTGAAGCATTAAAGTATTATATTATGATAATATTATTACCATGATATGTTAATCTGGGAATAAATATCAGAAAACTCGGTATTTTTTTTTTTAGTTTCTTTTATTTAGACGTGGTAGTAAATTTTCAGGATCGTGACGTCCCTTCTTCAAGACCATGAATGGTAGTAGTAATCTTCTGGCTGCTTGTAACACTGTTTGTATGGTGAGGAGGTGATTGATACTGATTGGTTCACACCTATGCCCAAACCTGGTATATGTACTTCCAAAAAACGGATACAGATACAAAATATATCTCAAATATATATACTCACTAGAAGCATACGGAGACTCAAAATCTACAATATATATATATATATATATATATATATATATATATATATATATATAATAAAACAACAACAACAATAACAACAACAATAATAATAATAATAATAATAATAATAATAATGATTTATTTTTGTTATTTTTTAACCATACACCAAAATGGTATATGCATGAACCAGACCAAAACGTATAAAATTCTCTGGAACTTTGAGATAAAGACGGATAACCTTATCTCAGCCAGGAGACCGGGCCTAGTATTGATCAACAATGAATATGGGTTTTAAAAATATCCAACCAGAAAAAAAAAAACTAACCAAGATGGGAAAATCCTGATAAAATGCCACAATTACCAATTAGCTCAGTCGGTAGAGCGTTCGTCTAGAAACCACAAGGTTCCTAGTTCGATATCCGCCCTCGCCAACTCAGCGTATGAGTAGCACAGGGATCTCTGTACGGTAAAGTGAGGAGCTGATGGTAGGTGTGGCGCTCCACCTCAGACGCCAAAACAATCTCCTTGGTCTAGCGCTATTGAAAAGGGGATAGACTCCCTCGCTGACTGGCTGATACCGACTTTAGGCCGCCCCGACGACTTTACTTTTTACTTTTATTAACGTTTAATTTATGAAACAGTTCCTGTGGGAGTCCTCGTGGCGTAGTGGCTGACGTGCTGGACTGTTCGAAATCCAGTTGCGTTATTACATTCACTTTTTGGAAAGGTATGAACGCCCTAATTCCCCATCTATGGGTTAAATAGTACCACTACTGTTCTTCTACAAGGATGGACATGGCATTAAATAAGCCACGAAGGTTGATACGTCATTAAATCAAACCAAATTAATCAATTATTGATTCCTCTACTTGACTAGTTAGACATCTTTACTTTATATTTGAACTTGTGTTAATTTTTAACTTTTTCAGAAGTAAAATTTCAAATGTTTGTTCAATATTCCCCCTCTCCCAATAAAACGTGCATGCTTAGAACAAAAGAAATCTTCAAAAGCCCTCGTCGAATAATTTTTTGTTTTACAACATGTGCTTTCGGATTTTATTTTGTAATGTACTTAGTCGATTTCAGTATAATTGGATATTTGCCCAGGGGGCAACACCTGGGGGATGATTGTCATACAATTGTATACATTACAACACGCACCTTATGCTTTAAGGCATAACGTCATCATCATCACTATCACATCATGATCAAGTCGTGCCGACGGCACGGATTCACTTGACTTACTTTTGTCATTCGTTGCTATCGGTTACCGCTCATGGTAAGACTTCTATACGACACACAGAGAGCTGATGAATGTAAGTTTTTGCTGGTCGGTCAACACTGGTGTGTCCATGTGTAGGAGTACATACAAGAACGAGGTTTATGGATTCATCCCTTCTTCACTAGTAGCGTCCTGCATGTCTTGCCCTTGTAACTTGGCTGGATTTTGAGATGGGATAAACTATATCATTTTTAAAAATAAAAGTTGAACAAATATTAAATTTAGGTTAAACATATTGGCTTCAAATTCTTAAAAGTCAGTATGTATATATATATTTACCAACCCCTCCGCACGAGCAGGATATGACACAAGGTCAATTTCTTAAGCGGAGTTTAACAGGTTTGAATTCAGAGTTTTCCTTCTCCTAGACTGATTACCTAGCCAAGGTTAAAGAGCCTAGTCTGTCCTGCTATTTACTCATAGCTGGAGGGAGAATTGGATTCATACCTTTTCCAAGGGTATTATCACTATATGAAATTCAAACAGCTTCGTCCAGGAATTGAACTCGGGTTGACGAGTCCACTTCCTATGACTCTAACCATTAGACCACGTGCCTCCATAAAAAAAGTCTGTATGTAACGATGAAAGTTGCCCGTCAAAATGATGAGATGAAGAGATGACGATACGTTCATATAAAAAGGGGGAAAAAGACAGACACATGTTCAAAGAAAAAACACCACTCACTTTATTATTTTATGTCTCAACCTCTCTCTAGACCGGTGAAGTGGTGTGAATTGTGAAGTGGAATTTTCTTTTTAGTTGATGAAGGAACTGCTAAATCGTATCCCAGTCCCAATGGAGGGGCGGTTTTGCTAGCCTATACACGAGACACAAAGATGATATACAGAGATGACGGCGAGGAAAAAGGAAAAAAATTATACACTTGGTCAAAGAAGTAAAAAACAAACAAACACTAACTTTATTACTGTTTTAACCTTTTTCGAGATTTAGTCGATGAAAGAAACTGCTAAATCGTATCCCAATCCCAATAGAAGTGGGGGTTGCTAGGTTATCCATGATAATTTTTTTCCAGAACTAGGGATGCATGTTATACACTAGTGCGCGTTCGGGTTAGCTCAGTCGGTAGAGCGTTGGGCTAGAAACCGCAAGGTTCTTAGTTCGATTCCGGCTCTCGCCAACTCAGCCTATGAGTAGCACAGGGATCCGTGCGGTAAAATAAGGACCTGATGGTAGGTGTAGCGCTCCACCCCAGATGCAAAAACAATCTCCTCGTTCTAGCGCTAGTGAAAGGGGATAGACTCTCTCGCTGATTGGCTGATACCGACTTTAGGCCGTCCCGACGACTTACTTACTTACTTACTTTATGGTATTTAAAAAAGAAAATTGTTATGGCCATAATTACAATTACTGTAAAGAAATCAGAAGAAACGATGCTACTGACCTTTGAGTAGGGCAAAAACACGTATATAATGGCTGTAACCGGAATGAAGAGGATCCCTACTGGTACAATAAACAGCTTGACGATGAAAGATTGGTGCTGAAACCACGGTACGTCTGCATACCATATACTCATCAAATGTTCTTGGCAGCTGGCGTGGGCGATAAACTGAAGAAAAGAAGAAAGTAAATGTAATGTACTGAGTCGATTTCAGTATAATCGGATATTGGGGAAGGATGGCAAATTTTTAGTGACAGGCAAAAGATCATGGGTCAATTTCTTTCCGGTGTAAAAAAAAAAATGCGAAGTGAAAAGCTGAACTCGGATTGGTTGAAGGATTGTCACGTGTTAAAAGAGATGGAATTTAAGATTGAGTCAGATATTTTAATGAGTTGCATTCAAGATACTGAAAAGACCAGGATCCTTAACAGGTAGGTTAACTATAGCTCTCTAAACATGCGTTTGTTAAGCCTGTTAATGGAGCTATAGTTAGCCTACCTGTTTAAGAAATGTGACTCTTCTGGGCTACCATAGCAAAGAACGGCTTTCTAATGATGGTACAAAACGAAAAACCACACTATTATGGAAAGTAAACGGAAAAAAGTCATAAGTGTTTCAATATATATATATATATATATATATATATATATATATATATATATATATATATGTATGTGTGTGTGTGTGTGTGTGTGAGTGTTTGTGTTAAACTATATTATATATATATGTATGTGTTAAATATATATATATCTTATATATATATATATATATATATATACAGAGAGAGAGAGAGAGAGAGAGAGAGAGAGAGAGAGAGAGAGAGAGAGGGTCAGAAAAATACGAAGCAACGGTAATATAAATAAAAAGCAGATGTGAAAACCCATAAAAACCAAAACCAAAAAACAAAAAACAAAAAGTTAAACACACATCGAGGTGTTTAAATTGGGTTGGAAGATGGTCGTGTGGAAAAGAGAAAGAGACTGGTGGGAGTGAGGCTAGAAGAAGTGTTGGGAGTCTAAAAAAAACTCCGGGGACGTTTGCTAGACACAAAACACTTTTGATATTAGTCTTGTGATGTTTGGACTCTCACAGACGGAATTGTCTAAGGAGGGGTCGGTTTTAGTCGGCTAGCCGTTCCCATCGCAATATTACATATTGATATATAATTGCATGGCGTGTATAAAAGTGCGACTTTCTATTCGCTTTGAAGGGAGGAAGTTCCCGTAGCTAACGTGTTGAACTGTGACATTTGGCGTAAGCGTGTTCGAACGCCACTCGCCCTATTACGTTCACATTCGGAAGATTACCCTTGGGAAAGATATGAACCCCCTTCATCCCCCAGCGATAGTTTAGATTGTCTCCACTACTCTTCTTCTACAAAAATGGTTTTGGGATTAAATAACTCAAGAAGGTTGATATGCCATTAAAAGCAAACAAACAAACTTTTCGCTTCGTGTGCTTATTTTCATTTAAATCTATCCATGGGTGAAAACTGAATATATATATATATTATATATATATATATATATATATTCTTTGTTGTGGTACCAAGATTTCTTGGTACAAGGTGATTCTACCAGTAGTTTGTTGTAGAGTTCAGGTTCCGTATGAGAGCTCAATTTTAATTATTATAAACAGAGCAAAACTATTTGTGAATAAAAAGGCCTTAAATACCATGCGTATTGTGATAATGGACCATTTCCACTCGTCGGTATCTGGGGCCCACAGAGCTTCTTCAGACCACGTATATCTTTTATTTAGGGCACATGGTCAAATTCATTTTACATATATACATTTCTCCTCGGGCGATATTAGTGTATTTTTTCTTTTCAAGTGTCTTTTTGATTGGTGGAAATTTTTTCCCCTGATTTCTTCAGTTTACGTGGCGGTGTTTTGATCTGTCTATTTAGGTCTGGTGGTTAATTATTTTATATAGCTCAAATATTATATATATAATAGTAACATATATATATATACAATACTATGATATAATATATATATATATATATATATATATATATATATATATATATTATATATGCCTCAAAGATACGTGTTCAAGTTAACTGACTGAAAAAATGTAAAACTTTTTTAATAAAATAACTGGTGCATTATATATTCTATTTCTTAATATACCAACATTGAAAATTTCATTAAATTCGGTTAATTCACTGATTTTTGGTTTTTTCTTCTTTCGGCGGGGTGACATACGATGGTGGAATTTAGGTCCGTTAATTTCGATTTAATCCTTTATATTTTATGGATACATATTTCCCGTGTCCTTTGTCGGGTCCAGTGACGGTATATAACAATATTCTGTAAAACAAAACAACCAACCAGCCAAGGTCTAAAAAAGTTCATCTTCGGGTTACGCTTACCACGCTTTTAACTTGGACTAGAATATATATGAGCGACATAAAGTCTGTGTCTGGATGTGTTTGCTATTTTGGTTTAGAGTAAAAGAAAAGAGAATAAAGATTTATGCAGTAGGCGTGGCAATCAGTTGATTAACTGTGGGGATTTGGCTTCATCCTCGTTTTAAAATAACCATGTGATTTCTTAGAGCATTTGAAAGTCTCAAACAATCATTCATTTGATTTAGTCATTCAGAAACCGTAGCAAGCCTCGATGATCAAAAGAAAACTGTTGTTTTTAAATACAGTCTACACTAATTAGCATTTCACAGTTATCTTCCTTATACAGAGATGTTGGATATGGAGACATGGGGGTACGTGTTGTAATGGTTAGAGTCGTAGAAAATGGACTAGTCAACCTGAGTTCAAATCCTGGACGTGGCTGTTTGCATTTCACATAGGGCTAATACCCCTTGGGAAAAGTATGAATCCATATATTCTCCCTCCAGCTATGGGTATATAGTAGGGCAGACTGGACTCTTTAACCTTGGATAGGTAACCAGTCTAGGAGAAGGAAAACTCTGAATTCAAATCTGTTAAATTCCGCTTATAAATTGACCTTGTGTCGCACCTGCTCGTGCGGAGGGGTTGGTAAATACACATAGAAAGATATTGAATGATTAAATAAGGAGGCTCAGAGCGGATGCAGACACAATAAAAAGAAGAATACATCAGTTTCAAATCGGACTGGAAATTGTTTTATTCTCTAGATGAGAGAATTCTACGTGTATAGCTTTTATAAAAATTTCGTTATGGTGATAAATCTCGCTATCTTAGCTGGTTTACAGTTACATACAAACATATTGAAAATTTTGGCAGAGAAGCGCTTGGAGAAAAAGCTAGATTCAAACTATACAAGAATGCTACGGACTGTTTTGAACAAATCCTGGAAGCAGCACCTCCAAAAGGAACAGGTGTACGGTCAATTTCTTCCTATCACACAAGCCATCCAGGTAAGATGAACGAAAGATGATGGACACTGCTGCAGAAGCAAGGACGGGCTTATAAGTGCCGTTCTCCTATAGGCACCTACACGTGGACTTACCAGTGTGGGTCGGCCATAAAAATTTTACACCGATTAGCTTTGCATGGATACTGAATGCTGTGCAGAGGACCTACCAGAAGCAATGACCGACAGGGACGGTGGAGATCTGCTTTGTAGGCGTGACCTGGTGATATATATATATATATATATATATATATATATATATATATATATGTATGGGGGTGAGATGAAAAGTACATAGGCTGAAAGGTCTAAATGATGACATCATATCTGCTATTGATAACCTTTTTGACCAATGCGTTCAACACGTATGTATTAAGTGTGTGAACCGCAAGGGAGCTATGTAGAAAAATAAACCTCATTTGGTCATATTTCATGACACTTGGTTAGCATACAGGGTGCTATGAGTATATTGACGCGATTTTGAATTATTAATTTCGCACGTGCGCTTTGTTTGTTTCAGGTTTTGTCTACTATGAAGCAAACTTAAGTCATTCGGACACTGTCTGTGACGAAAGCAGCACCATGGCGTAATTTACAACTCCAGAAATTTTGAAGATTTTAGAAAATTTGTTTAGAAATTTTTTTAGAAAATCCTGGACCAGGCTGGTTGCATTTTTGAATAGCGGTAATATCCCAGGTATGAATCCAATTATTTCCCCTTCAGCTATGGATAAATAGTAGGCTAGACAGGGTTCCTTAACCTTGGTATGGCAACCGTTATAGGAGAAGGAAAACAGTATTCAAACCTGTTTAGCTCTGTTTAAAAATTGACCTTGTGTTATATCCTACTCGTGCGGAGGGGTGCGTAAATACATACTATGATATCGCAGTCAATATGTTAGCCACTACACCACGGGGACTCTATGTCACAGAAAGACATATATATATATATATATATATATATATATATATATATGCTTAATTGGAGTCGGACCTAATTTTTGAAAATTAATTAATTAATCCGACTCCAATTAAGCACTTATTCTCCCAAAAATTATCGGCAAAAAGCCATTCTAAACAAACCTTGTTTACAACTTATATATATATATATATAATCGTCGGGTTTGTCTAAAGTCGGTATCAGCCAGACAGCGAGATAGTTGAGTGGAGCGCCAGCACTTACCATCAGCTTCTCACTTTACCGCACAGGTCCATGTGCTACTCATACGCTGAGTTGGCAACCTTGTGGTTCCTAGTCGAACTCTCTACCGACTGAGCTAAACCGGCACACACACACAACACACACACACACGCACACACACACACACACACACACACATATATATATATATATATATATTATATATATATATATGTGTGTGTGTTTGTGTGAGTGCGTGTGTGTGAAGGGAGAACATTTTATATCCTCCATTTCCTGTTGACCATCCAAATTAGTCGCTACCATTTGATTGATGATTCCCCTGTGCTGCCATTTTAATAACTTTTATTTTCTCTGGCTGAATAAACCAAGGGAGATAACTACTCACTGAAAACAGAACATTTAGAACTTCGTTCCTTTTTCCACAATAGTTTCACCAACCTTTTTTGTTGTTTTTTCTATCGTATATTCGTAAATTGTAAGTTTATAAAATCACAATGCATTTATTTCATTTCACTTAAGTCACCACTTAGAGCAGAAACAAGAGCAGCATTATGTTTTTGAAAAATGAAATAAAACGTATTTTTATTAAACCAAAACCAAAACAAAACACACAAAAGGATTCTACTTATTTACCCAACCCCTTCACCACAGGTAGGGTTTGACACAAGGTCGCAAGTATGAGACATCCA
>CM042140.1:13273169-13278169 GCA_023376005.1 Doryteuthis pealeii | reverse complement strand
TTAAATAGAAAAATGTATTTATAAAAAAAATTGTATTACCCATTAAGAATTGATTTATTTCAAAACTTTATCGGCATTAAATGACCCACTGAGGTTGATATGCCGTAAAACAAAACAAAGCAAACAAACCAAACCAAAAAGTTATAAAACTAACACAGACAGAAGAGCCATAGTTGAAAACTTTTGTTTTAGCAACACACTACCACTTCTTTAAAAACAAGGAAAATTAATTTTGATTTCTGTTTTAATTTTCGTGCAAGTGAGACCCATAACAAGATGGGGGGGAGGTGAGCGAAAAATCTAAAAATGGACAATACAGAGAGCCAAGTAGTAATAATATATTTGCAAAAGAAAGGTATGTCACCCAAGGAAATTCACGAGGACATGGTATAGATAATTGTTGAGGACTCCTCAGAAGTGATGTGGCGGGGAATTCAAGCGGAGTAGAGACAGCAAAGAAGATAATTCTCAATTAAGTCGTCAAAAACCTCAACCATCGATGATCAAGTTAATACCATTTATTTTATTGTTTTCGATGACAGACGTCTAACTTTTGAGCAAATAGCTAAACCCATAGGAATTAGTTCTCGTTCAGTCCCCACTGTTTGAACTGAATTTTTTGCGTGTGTGTGTGTGTGTGTGGGGGGGTCGGCTGAGTAAACTATCTGCTAGATGGGTGCCAAGAATACTGAAGCCAAATCACATGTTGAAAAGGGTTGACATTTCCAAGACACTTCTGGTTCGCTTCCAGGCTAACCCTAAGAATTTCCACCGCAGATTATTAAATCAAGATGAATCCTGGGTTCACCACATTGAGCTTGAACCAAACATTTAAAGCAAACAGTGGAAGCACCCGGATTTTCCAGCTCCGAATAATTTTAAGCAGGCAATGTCTTTTGTCAAAGTGAGGGCCTCTGTTTATTTTAATATGAAAGTGTTATCATAATAGATTACCTAGAAAAGGGGAAAACTATTAATGGACAGTACTGTGCGTCAGATTTAATACAACTAAAGGAAGCAATCAAGTTGAAACACAGAGGGCAGGATCTTGCTCCAGGATAACGTGCTTGTTCACACTGCTCAGGTGCCTGTAGCTGAAGCAGCCGACTGTAGCTTTGAATTGCTACCCCATCACCCTTACTCACAAGACTTAGCTCCATCTTTCTTCCTGTTTCCTAAACTCAAATCTTACCCCCGATAGGCCACCATTTTGGAAACAGTGATGTGGGCATATGTGTTGTGGAGGAGGTTTTCGAGGACCTGGAAAACAGCTAGTTCCGTTATTAGATTGCAATGCTTGGGGGTCGTTGGACCAAGTGCATTGAACTCAAGGGATACAATATTGAAAAAAATAGTGAAAAACTGTATTGTTTCTCAGACTCCTTCTGAATAATCCTCATATAGATTACTAAAATTCTAATGTGTCTATATATGTTATTGTAACCCAACAAAAAAAGAACTTATAGTGAAATTTGAATTAGAGTTAATTTAATACAGTTTAAATACTGAATAAACAATTTCCAGTCCAATTAGCAGCTGAATAATAATTAAATGGAGTTAGCGTCCGTTCTGAGCGTCATTCTGTAATCTTCTAAATTCTCGATATAACAGAGATAACTTTAAACTAATAATCAACATCCTTCAATTCTTCGTGTAAACAACAATATCATGGATCACTGTTACAATGGGAACTAAACATCTATTATATTAGTAAAAATAGCAAGAATATGCACCCTCTCGGTGCAAGTATTTAATTTTTAATATAATAAAATATTGAATTGAATTAGAAAGGCTAATGAGACTAAATAAGAATGAAGATTTGAAACAGGGGGGGGGGTATAAACGAAAAATAGAACAACTTTGAAACTTACTCTTTCTTCCCTCCCATCTTTCATTGCTAAATTTTCCTCATTTAACTACTTAATTAAAGTAGGAAGTAAAGAATAAAATTACAGTTATTTCATCTTTTTAATGGATTTCTTTTATGACTTATACCCGAGATTTTTGCTCATATTTATCAAGATAAAACCAAACAATTAGAAATCAATAATACTAAGCACATATTTATTAAGATCAAATTTTAAAGATCAATATGCAAATTAGCCTTCCCGTTCACACTGTAAACCGCTATTCTTTTTGTATATATCAATACAATTGCATGTTATTAATATATAGATATGGTCAACAGTATTAATATTGTTAAACAATTTTATTAATAATTAAGGTTTAAATAAAAAGGAAGTCATGGAGAATGTGATATAACTAAGGTAATTGAGACTTGAGTAGTAATATAATTTCGGTTACAGACAGAAAAAACACAATCTCCATTATAGTAACTAGCAAAATAAAAAACGGCTTCTGGGCGACGTAAAATAAATATTGCCTGAGAGGATGGGAGTTGAAAATTTGATATCAGAGGGTTTGTATCATAAGTAAAGTAAAATCATCAAATTTATTAAAGGAGTAAAAAATAAAATAAATTTATTAAAGGAGTAAAAATTAAAAAAACTAAAATGGAAACTTAGTTCTGATAACTTTAAATATATATTAAAATAAAACAACCTATATATAGATAGATAATACCAGGTATGTATATTATTAAAACTTGTTTAAAAAACCAATGAGGACTGGTTAACATTGCTTGCTCAAGTTTTGAGTATAAATACACATTCTATGTTTTACGTAGTGTGACGTAAGCAGTGACGTCGTTTTTGTTACAGACAAAAACCGGAAGCGAATCTCCATTATTAATAGAAATAGATAAGATAAGATATCATTATGTTTGTATATGTATATAACTGTGACCCAGCAAAAATGGCACACAGTAGCGTGATAAGAGCAATTGACTGAAAATACTCTTAGAGAATAAAACATTTTCAGTCCAACTGGATTAATATTTTGTGGGGTTTACGTTCGCAATGGACATCATATTTAATCAACAATATTATCGATATAACCTAGCTAACTTTGAACTGGCCACTCCTTCCTTAATAGCTAGAGTACTATCTTCATGGTTTACTGTTGCAACAGGTTCAGAGGTTGTCTGGTTGTTTTGAAAATTACAGTGAGATTTCTACGGCTATGGATACTACACTCTGACCTACACATATGTATATAACTCTGTTATTTTTACGGGAACTGTGCCAGTTATTAATAACGAACATTACTCCATTTTATGAAATCTTTTTTTCTGGCACGAAATTAAACGTGCAATGAAAAGTAATGAAAAGTATGTTTGACAGTTTGATATATATATATATATACCAACCGCCTCCGCACGAGCAGGAAGTGACACAAGGTCAATTTCTTAAGCGGAGTTCAGCAGGTTTAATTCAGAGTTTTCCTTCTCCTAGACCGGTTGCCTAACCAAGGTTAAAGAGCCCAGTCTGCCCTACTATTTATCCATAGCTAGTGGGAAGAGTAGGATTCATACCTTTCCCAAGGATATTAGCTCTAAATGAAATGCAAGTAGCATGTCCAGGATTTGAACTCGGGGCGACGAGTCCATTTCCCTTGACTTTAACCATTACACCATGCGCTTCCTACCGTTGACAGTTTGATATATCTATAAAAAAATCCTTTTAAGTTATGAATCGTTCATTTTTTATCTGAGTAAAAAAAAATGTTCTTATGAAGCATTTTTTCTTCTTCCTTTTGATATTTATTTTAGGTTTTAACATTTAAGTTTAAACTTATTGATTAAGAAAAAAGACAAGCTGCGATGTGGCGTAGTGGTTAACGTGAAGGATATTGTAGTAAGCGAGTTCGAACTCCAGTCGCGTTATTACATTCACTTAAAAAAGGTATGGACTCCCTCATACCCCGACAAGGGTGGCTTTAACATTAAATAACCCTCGAAGGTTGATATATTCTTATTATAATGGAGATTGTGTGTTTTTCTGTCTGTAACCGAAACTATATTACTATACAAATCACAATTCCCATAGTTATTTACATCACATTCTCCATGATTTTATTTTTATTTAAACCTCAATTATTGATAAAATTGTTTTACATCATTAAGACTATTCACTATATCTACATACACAGAACATGCAATTGTATTTATATATACAACAAAATAGCGGTTTATAGTGTGAATGGGAAGGCTAATTTGCATATTGATATTAAAAACTTGATTTTAATAAATATATGCTTAGTATTATTGATTTCTAATTGTTTGGTTTTATCTTTTTGAATATGAGAAAAAATCTCGGGGATAAATCTTCAAATAAATCCATTAACAAGAAGAAATAACTGTAATATTATTCTTTACTTTCTATTTTAACTAAATAGTTAAATTAGGAAAATTTAGCAATGAAAGACGGGAGTAATGGAAAATGATGGAAGAGTTACTTTCAAAGTTGTTCTATTTTTCAATCATACCCCCTCTGTTCCAAATCTTTTTATCTGCATTCTTATTCAGTTTCATTAGCCTTTCTAATTTAATATATTTTATTATATTAAAACTTAACTACTTGCACCCGGAGGGTGCATATATTTGCTAGTGCAATTAAACAAAGAAACCGAACCAAACATGTTGTACAAATAAACTCATTTATATACTACTACTACTTAGCTACATTGACACAAACACGTGGGAGATACTGTCTACTCAAATTAACCTTTAAAATAAAAAAAAAACAGTAGAGATTCTTTGCACATAACCTATACAATATTGATACCATATCTACACACAGATGCAATTCTGTTAAGTAATACATCCCATAGTTCCCAAAAATACCCTCGTAAATCATTTTTCTGGTCATTATTTCTGAAAGGATTCGGTTAAATCGAAATTAACAGATCTAAATTCCACCACCGTATGTCACCCCGCCGAAAGAAAAAAAATACCAAAAAATCAGGGAATTAACCGAATTTAATGAAATTTTCAGTGTTGATATATTAATGAATAAAATATATAATGCATCAGTTATTTTATTTAAAAACTTTTACATTTTTTAGGTCAGTTAACTTTGAAACACGTATATTTGAGAATC
>CM042140.1:13253169-13268169 GCA_023376005.1 Doryteuthis pealeii | reverse complement strand
CAAGATAGGGCCAAAGTGGAGTATTGCAGGTCATGAACTGCTCATCCACCTGGGCTATATCCTTAAGCATCATGGGGCCACCCACGGCCAACAGGTGGCCCCATTGGGGGAGTCTTACCCTTCTGCAGAGGTGCAGTCGGTGCATTCTAACGCATTCTAACACCCAGCCGACAGGGCGGGGAATGAATTGGGTAAATACCTACTCTGACTGAAAATAAAATTTCAATTCCCTGAATATGTTTCTACCCTTTCGCTGAGGCTTAACATATGTAGACTGTATTGTAGTATACGCCAACTGCACCTCTGTAGATGAGTAAGACCCTTCCCAATGAGAGCACCTGTTGACCGTGTGTGGCGACTAGTGACGAAATCATGGTGGCTGAGCTATCCATGATATGTAACACTCTACTTTGGCCCAATACAATAACATTACATTTATTATAGAAATTGAAATGTTCACTATAACTTGTTAAAGTTTATTCATCTTGTGTATGTTGTAGAAATGAAGGGGACTTTTTTCTGCAGTGATCACATAGTCACTTTGTGAACTAATGAAATACATGGTGTTATGGATTTCAGTTTGAAATCAATGTACTCATTTCAGTATAACTGTTTATTGACTGTTCTTATCTTTCTAAGTCTATTCAATGTACATTTAGGCCTCACACTAAAAAAGGCAAGAAGCAGACGATATCCCGCACAGACTGTAATTGATGCGGACTCTGCAGATGATCTCGCACTTCTTGCAGATACACATACGCAGGCCGAATCTTTGCTACACAGCCTTGAAAATTGTTTTTACTATAAAAATGCATTGGAAATGATTTTTACTATGAAAATGCATTGGAAATGATTTTTACTATGAAAATGCATTGGAAATGATTTTTATTATAAAAATGCATTGGAAGTGATTTTTACTATAAAAATGCATTGGAAATGATTTTTATTATGAAAATGCATTGGAAGTGATTTTTATTATAAAAATGCATTGGAAAGAAAATGCATTGGAAGTGATTTTACTATGAAAATGCACTGGAAATGATTTTTATTATAAAATACATTGAAATGATTTTTACTGTGAAAATGCATTGGAAATGATTTTACTATAAAATGCATTGGAAATGATTTTTATTAAAAAATTGAAATGATTTTACTGTGAAATGCATTGGAAGTGATTTTTACTATGAAAATGCACTGGAAATGATTTTTATTATAAAATACATTGGAATGATTTTTACTGTGAAAATGCATTGGAAATGATTTTTACTATAAAAATGCACTGGAAACGATTTTTATTATAAAATGCATCGGAAATGATTTTTACTATGAAAATGTATTTTGTTAATGTTATAAAGATTACATTCAATTTCCAACCCCAGTTTGTTAGGTTACAACACTTTTATATATGAGCGAGCAAGAGATATAGATTTTGAGGGACAGTCTATCTGGGCTTTACACAGATATACAATCCTGTGAAGATGATTCTTCTGAACAACAAAACAATCTAAGATTAATAACAGTCGTTTCTCCTATTCCTCTTTATGAACTTTTACATATTTATCAACCCCTCCGCACGAGTAGGATGTGACACAAGGTCAGTTTAACAGGATCAGAGTTTTATTTGCTATCCATTGTTGGAGGGGGATATGTTGGAAGCATACCTTTCAGAGGGGTATTGGTTGGCAGCCTTCCGTCTACGAGAGACGATGTAGTAGTGTCAAATTGTTTTTTTTTAACCTCATAGCCTTGGTGGGTTCATATGGAGGATGAGCTGTTGCTCATACAGCAAATCCTCTCTCTCCACACTGCGCTGTTATCCAAGGGAAAGGTAAGGAACCAATACAGTTTGGCAACGGTAGTGTCGCAGGAGTTGATGGGTAGCACTGGATTTCAGCATCACACCACCTGAGGGACTCCGGCCCCTGGTTTGTTTCCGGGGTTTACTGTTGTAGGTGACTCACCTATGACACGAACATGGACTTACCCAAAGGGTATATATTTAACAGAGTAAAGCTACTCAAACGAGTAGTACCAGATACAGTTCTTCGTGTAAACTGTAAACAAGGAAACCCTTCCATTGTACGTTGATATATATTGCTGAATACAATCTGTTCCCTACATTTTATACCCGTGTTGAGTTATTATTTATTGACCCTTAAACAGGTCATAACATTTACTCTGCTAAACTTTCCTTGAAAGGTAGCAGATTTTTTGTGTCGGACTTTTCCTTGACTTGGATGGGTTTTTGACCAAGGCTAATACTAAAGGTATTAGCGATATGTGATATGCAAAGGTCCCGGATTTGAATCCTTCTCACCCTGTCCATTTCATATGATAATAACCATTACAATACGTACCACCTTTTATACATATTAATGGACGAAATAGAATTTGAAAAGTCTTACCCGTTTTTGTTCGTATTTGATGGCCATGCGAACCCTGGAAAGATCGTGTATATCCGCTCCTCCGTGAAGGGCTGCCATTACTTCCTCGTTGGTTCGACAAAGTTCTAAAAGCTCGACAGCATAATTTTTGCAGTGATCACACAAGGCTTTATATTCACTCTGAAAATATACAAAGAAATATGGAACGTTGAAAAGAAATCATTATCTTCGTTTTGTAAATAAACACGGAAATACATTTAACAAAGACATTAATCGATTCCAAGTGAAGTGAGGAATTTATGTTAAGGAATCTGCGCATATCTTATTATAATGGGGATTAAGTGTGTCTGTCTGTAACCGAAACTACGTCACCACTAACGGAACAATTATTTATGTTATATTCTCAATGGTTATTAAATGATCATGATTTAATCTTAATTAGCATCTTATTAACAATGACTCTATAATGGTCTACTCGAGATATGTATGTCTCAAAACAGCCCATATTAATGTGTTTAAAATCCTGCAATATGTTTAAATATCATTAAGAAATAAATGTTAACAGTGTACGGTATTTTTAATGGCATATCAACCTCCGTCGGTTATTAATGCCAAAGCCATCCTTGTAGAAGACCAGTAGTAGTATTATCTAACCAATAGCTGGGTGAAGAAAGCATACAAGTTAATTTACAATATTTGCTTATATTTAGATTTAATACATTTTCAAAAATTAGGGGTAGCCCCCTTGAAACGTTATTAACCAATGAACGGCGGGGGAGGGGATATTTGATTGAAGGAAGACGATAGTTTTCTTTTCGCAGACGACCAGTTTAAAAGTAGATGGAAAATATTTCGAAAAAGAAAGAGTCAGTTTTGAGTCAGTCTGTTGGATCTGAAAAATGCGGAAACAACATTTCTAGAAGTGGGAGTTATTTTACAGAAAAAATAGGAATTTGTTTTCTCTCCTTGGAATGAAAAGAAAACTCTGAAGTTTAATCTTTGCTTATTTTGTCGTTTTTTTTTGTGTGCGTGTCTTTAAAAAACAGAGTCGTCTACCCTAAAGAAATTGAGGACTCAGATTTTCCTCTCCATAGAAGGAAAATTATCTATTCAATTTATTTAGTGTTTGTTAATGTTATTTACCACTTGTTGCTATGGTAACTGCACCAAGAAAACACTTCATGATACTTATACAGGGTGTTTTAAAATGTAAACTTTTCTATAGGATTTCCTTTTCAACACATTACTGAAATCTTTCCCATGTGATCTCCGTAATGCTAGTTCTACTTTTCAAATAAAGATACTCCGATACCCCATAGTTGCCACCTTATGTCCCATCCTACCCGTTGGTGAACGGGTTGGGTAAACACCTACTCCCATAGAAATATTAATATTTTTTAATTACACGTGGAAAATACACCGATACCACATACTTGCAACCTTGTCCCATCCTATCCGGGGTGAACGGGTTGGGTAAACACCTACTCTCATAGAAATATTAATATCTTTTAATGACAAGTGAAAAATACTCCGATACCTCATACCTTATGTCCCATCCTATCCGGAGTGAACGGATTGGGTAAACACCTACTCCCATAGAAATATTAATAATTTTTAATGACACGTGGAAAATTCCAAAAAAGTGTTGATATGGATGGTGCACATGTGGGGACTGTTTGAAATTATATCAATTATGGTCTGATTTCAGAGTTTTCCTTTTCCAAGACTGGTTGCTTAACTAAGGTTAAATAACCCAGTCTGCCCTATTATTTACTAATAGTTGGGGGAGAATACATGGATTCATGCCTTTACCTAGGGCATTAGCGCGAAGTGAAACGTAATGAGCTTTATCTGAGCATAAGTTGTATACTGCTCTCGATGGGGTTGTGTAAATACCTATTGGTTCAGAACAGTGTTGACTCGTAATCCCAAGCTTATCAATGTACAACTACGTTCAATTCGCACGCCACATTCAAATATTTGTTGGTGGAGAATCATCATAATTCAATAATTCTATCCAAAACGGATGAATTGTAATTCGTTTAGACCTACCAGACGTGAAAGTGATTTGTTATTTTTTCTGTTTCGTTGTTGCAATGGTTGGCAGCAAAAGTCGCTTAGGTAAAAGATTCTGCTTGACTGACCACTAATATCCGTTTTTTGTGCTTAACATCTGTCGTCAAATATCTTCATAGGTTTGAATTACCCCTTGACCAACAGTACTGGTGATTATCACTAGTATACACCATAATAGTTGTTTTCATGATGAAAGGCCAGTTTGCAAATTGTCGAGCTCGTCCTTCCTGGCGCCCTGCCATGACTTTCTCAGCCAATAGAAAAGAAAGGTGAAAGGTCACACGTTGGAGGAGACACATTTCGATTGTAAACGAAAAGCAGTATTCTTCCACGCCTTTATTGTCACCTCACTCACTTCAGTTCACGGTGATCATCGTTATTATAATTACTTTATTCACTGTTACAAAACGGCAGACGTTTCTATAATGTTCTCTAAATTCCCACATCAACATTAGGGTTTGGGCTTTTTGTTATAAAGAATGGACGTCTTATAAAAGAAACCAAGTCTTGCTTGTTTATTACAAGCCAAGAAATAAGCACAGACGACCAGCCCAAAAGAAGAAAGAAGAATCGGAGCGGAAGGAGAAAGAAGAATCAGCCGAGAAGGGGTAAGAGGAATCAGCCCAGAAGGAGAAAGAAGAATCAGCCCAGAAGAACAAAGAAGAATCAGCCCAGAAGGAGAAAGAGAATCAGACCAGAAGGAGAAAGAAGAATCAGCCCAGAGGAAGAAAGAAGAATCAGACCAGAAGGAGAAAGAAAATCAGCCCAGAAGGAAGAAAAAAATCAGCCAGAAGGAGAAAGAAGAATCAGCCCAGAAGGAGAAAGAAGAATCAGCCCAGAAGGAGAAAGAAAGAATCAGACCCAGAAGGAGAAAGAAGAATCAGCCAGAGGAAGAAGAATATCAGCCCAGAAGGAGAAAAGAAGAATCAGCCCAGAGGAAGAAAAAGAATCAGCCAGAAGGAGAAAGAAGAATCAGCCCAAAGGAAGAAAGAAGAATCAGCCAGAAGGAGAAAGAAGAATCAGCCAGAGGAAGAAAGAAAATCAGCCCAGAAGGAGAAAGAAGAATCAGCCCAGAGAAGAAGAAGAATCAGACCAGAAGGAGAAGAAAAATCAGCCAGAAGGAGAAAGAAAAATCAGCCCAGAGGAGAAAGAAGAATCAGCCAGAGGAAGAAAGAAGAATCAGCCCAGAAGGAGAAAGAAGAATCAGCCCAGAAGGAGAAAGAAGAATCAGCCCAGTAGGATAAAGAAGAACCAGTGCAGAAGGAGAAAGAAGAATCAGTCCAGAAGGAGAAAGAAAAATCAGCCCAGAAGGAAAAAGAAGAATCAGCCCAGAAGGAGAAAGAGGAATCAGACCAGAAGGTATCATTAATGATACAGTCTTTTTAGCTTGTTACATAGACCAACTGAGTGGTAGTCAACTAAAATTTCCTCTGAGGTGGAAGCAGAGAAAGTTTGTTAAATTCTCTATGCACCCATTAAAATGCACACGTTGACATTCACGAATTCTTGTTGAATATTTATGGTGACCAAACATTTAATGTAAGCACGGTTAGGCAGTGGGAAATGCGTTTCAGCAATGGGGGCCATCACGAAAGTGACAATCAACTTTCTACACCAGTTTCAAACTACAAATGAAGAGCACCTCGACCAAGTGGTCTAAGGAACACGTGGGTAAGAAATTGACTGTTACTAAACGCCGTTGATTTATGTCAACATTATCCTAACGTATATATATATATATATACACTCACACACACACAACCTTAAGGTTCATTTCCGCTGTCGTCCTTCGCAAAAAAACAAAAAAAAATTATACACACACACACACACAACCACACACCTAAAAAATGCACAATGTTTCACACATACACCATCCCATACCAACGTCGTAAAATAGAATATTTGACGTCATATTTCAAAACCGTTCTTCTTTCAAACTTCAAAAATTTTAAAACTGAATAACACATAACTACCACTCGCTTTTCTGGTTATTCTGTGATAAATAATTTCTTATCACCTTCCATATACCAACAAATGCCCTGAAGATGATCTAATTAATAGATCGAAACACTGCAGCATCGGCCAATAAACTCACCACTTAGCCCATTTAAACCTGTGTTTTTTCATTTTTCCTAATATACTACATACCGTCGGATTCACTTCCTTTCTTCACACACACACACACACACACACACACACACACACACACATATATATATATATATATATATATATATATATATATATGTAGTATACTAAGAAAGATCGAAAAACACAGGTTTAAATGAGGTTTGTTTCGCTGTCGTTTACCGCAAAAGATTTATACAAACACGTGCAACCACACACCTAAAAAATGCACAATGCTTTCTTTTCGATACACACACTTACACAGACCCATACTCACACCGTAAAAGAGAATATTTGACGTCATATTTCAAACCGTCTCCTTTTTTCAAACTTCAAATTTTAAACAGACTGATAAACAAGGACTATAACTCGCCTTTCTCGTTATTCTGTGATATAAATTTCTTATTACCTTCCATATACCAACAAATGCCCTGAAGATGATCTAATTAATAGATCGAAACACTGCAGCGTCGGCCAATAAACTCACCACTTAACTCATTTAAACCTGTGTTTTTGCAATCTTTCTTAATATACTACATACTGTCGGATTCACTTCCTTTTCCTCCCATATATATATATATAATATATATATAATATATATATATTATATATATATATATATATGGTGTTGTTTAGGACTCTCCGTATGCTTCTAGTAAGTATGTGTATTTGAGATATTTTTGTATCCGTATCCGTTTTTTTAAGTACATATATCAGATTTGGGCATTAGTGTAAAGCATTAATGTGATATATTATAATATATCACATTAATGCTTCCCACTAATGCCCAAACCTGATATATGTACTTCCAAAAAACTGATACAAATACAAAATATCTCAAATATATATATATATATATATATATATATATATATATATATATTAACCAAGTCCAATGTTTGAAAAATATATATAATATATCTATAAGTCCAATGTTTGAAAAACATTCCCGACCATATATATATATATATATATATATATATAAAGTAAAGTCGTCGGGGCGGCCTAATGTCGGTATCAGCCAGATAGCTAGGGAATCTATCCTTACTAGCGCTAGACCAAGGAGGTTATTTTAGCGTCTGAGGTGGAGCGCCACACCTACCATCAGCTCCTTACTTTACCGCACAGATCACTGTGCTACTCATACGCTGAGTTGGCGAGGGCGGGTAACGAACTAGGAACCTTGTGGTTTCTAGCCGAACGCTATACCGACTGAGCTAACCCGGCCCTAATATATATACATGGTCGGGAATGTTTTTCAAGTATTGGACTTATAGATATATTATATATATTTTTCAAACATTGGACTTGGTTAAATGTGTGCGTTTTTTTAAAAACTATTCTCGTGTTGCATGTTTAAGTATTTACGTGATGTCGAATACGCTTTTTGTTTGTACGTGTGTGTATTTTTGTTTGTGCGTATGTTGTCATGCGCGTGCGCATGAAAATGCGTGAAGACTGTGATGTTATGATCGTATCCACGCGCGTGTGTGCGTATGAATATGCGTATTTGTGTTTGGTATTCATTCATCTATCAACGCTCTATCACAGATATTGAGCACTCTTCTAAGAACACTGTACGTTGGATTACTACTGCTTTTTCTAGTATAATAATGCCAACCATACACACTAATAATATATATATATATATATATATATATATATATATATATGTGTGTGTGTGTGTGTGTGTGTTGTGTTGTGTGTCGAGAATGTTTTTCAAAAATTGGACTTCACAGTCACAGGTGCTGTAACTCCGGGGCACAAAAACTTTATATATTTTTCCGAGACTGAAAAATGCCAATAATATAATATATATATATATAATGGAAATTCGCTTCCGGTTTTTTGTCTTTAACAAAAACTACGTCACTGCTTAAAATCGTCATAAATAGAATACACTCAAAATTTGAACATGCAATGTTAGATAGTCCTCATTGGTTTTTTTTAAACAAGTTTTATTAAATACATACCTGGTATTATCTTTCTATTTATAGTTTTTTTTTAAATATATATTTAAAGTTATCAGAACTAAGTTTCCATTTCAATTTTTTTTTTTTTACCTGTAATAAATTTATTTTAATTTTTTACTCCTTTAATAAATTTGATGATTTTACTTTACGTATGATACAAACTCTCTGATATTAAATTTTCAACTCCCATCCCATCAGGTTATATTTATTTTACGTCGCCCAGAGGGCGGTTTTATTTTGCTAGTATATATAATTATTTGTACCAATTTGTTTATATGAATTTAAGGGAATATTTAGCATAAGAACTATTTTTAAAGATTTAGTGTCCAAAGTATGAGTAGCACTTCATTGCTATTCCTTCCAGGTTCACTAGTAGCAGTACCTGTTCGGGTTTCATCGATTGGCTGATTAGGTATGTTTACAAATTAATGAATATTATTTCTACCATTTTTTGAAACATTAAGTTAATGATAAATATAACATGAAATATTTATACCAATATATTGACACATATTTAGTTAATGAAAATTATTTCTACTAGTTTATTATTATACATTAAGTTAATGAAGATAATTTCTACCAGTTTATTAACACGCATGAAGTTAATGGAAAATCTACCATGAAATTCATTTCCATCAATTATAAAATCAAAGCAAATAAAAATATTTACCACCTGTTTAAACTTAATATGAACATTATTTTTACTAATTGATTAACACATATGAAGTTATAATAATGATCCAGAAAAACCTGGGAGAATTGGAGATTAGGGGAAGAATTGCGATTGTCCAGATCAGAGCCCTTGTGAGGCCAATTAGAATATTGAGAAGAGACCTGGAGAGCTTAGGAGGCTTGCTCTGCCTTGGACTTCAAGAAAAGCCACAAGTTACTACTAGTGAGAAAAACTTGCAACACACACACACACACACACACACAATATATATATATATATATATATATATATATCAACCACTACGCACGAGCAGGATGCAACACAAGGTCAATTTCTCAAGCGGAGTTTAACAGGTTTGAATCCAGTGTTTTCATTCTCCTAGACTGGTTATCTATCCAAGGTTAAAGGATCCCAGTCTGCCCTACTATTTAACCATAGCTGGAGGGAGAATATATGGATTCATACCTTTCCCAAGGGTATTAGCGCTATGTGAAATGAAAACAGCCTCGTCCAGGATTTTAACTCGAGTCGACGAGTCCATTTCCTGCGACTCTAAACGTTACACCACGCACCTCCATATATATATATATATATATATATATATCTTATTATAATGGAGATTGTGTGTTTTTCTGTCTGTAACCGAAACTATATTCCTACTCAAGTCACAATTCTCTTAGTTATTGATATCACATTCTCTATGATTTTATTTTTATCTAAACCTCAATTATTATAAAATTGTCTTACATTATTAATACTGTTAACTATGTCTACATACTAACAACATGCAATTATATTTATATATACAACAAAATAGCGCTTTACAATGTGAACGCGAAGGCTAATTTGCATATTGATATTAAAAAATCGAATTTAATAAATATGTGCTTAGTATTATTGATTTCTAAATGTTTGGTTTTATTTTAATGAATATAAGCAAAAATCTCTTCAATGAATCTTAAATGAAATCCATTAACAAGATAAAATAACTGTCATTTTATTCTTTACTTCCTCTTATAACTAAATACTTTAAATTAGAAAAAATAACAATGAAAGACGAGATTGATGGAAGAGTAAGTTTCAGTTGTTCCATTTTTTTATTATACTCCCTCTGTTCAAATCTTTATTAACCCCTCTGTTTCAAATCTTTTTATTTGTATTCTTATTTAGTTTCATTAGCCTTTCTAATTTAATACAATATTTTATTACATTAAAAATTAAATACTTGCACCCGGAGGGTGCATATATTTGCTAGTATATATAAACAAGATTTTGTATTAAATAACCCACTAAACCCACCAACCAACCAGCCAACCAACCAATATATTCGTGATTTCAGACATCCACTGGGTGTCATGAATTGAATGGTTGGCTCTTGTAGTTAGTTTTATGAATCTTCCAGGATCACTCATACTTATGGCCTATTGCCAAAATAAAGTTAAGCTGGGGGAGGGGGGTTGTTTGGGGGCTTTTTTGACATAATCCCAAAGATGAAAAAATATCCGGAGCTTTCAAGTCAAATGAATGGGAAAGTATTTAAGACACCTGATACAATATTTGCCTTCAGAATTATTTTTCAAATATATGTGAACTGTTAGAGATTGGTTTTGTTTGGTTAACCGCATTTTTGAAATAAAAAACTGCATAAAGATGAACAGATAGGTAAATTCTGATACGCTTTTCATAAAATCATTATTCAATGAATTTATCTTACTAATACATAGTTTAACTTTTAATGTGTCTGCGGAGTGATTACTTGAATTTATTTTTCTGTAACTTTGATTACATTCTCATTGCTACTAATAACACTGGTTTACAAAAAAATATTTTTTGTCTGAGGCAAGAATGTGAATAGGTGTTTTTTTTTACTAATTTGGGTGTGCTGAATTCAAATTTATAAACAGTTGTGCTCTATCACCTCTAGTTTTCTGTCTTTTAAATAGTCTCATGTTAGTATATATAGAGTATATACGTGCTTATTTCAACAGTTGCAGCAGCTTATTACAGATAAAACAGGATAGATAAAGAACATTGACGGAATAAATATACTTGGATGACACAATGTACACAATTCATAGTACCGCAGACAGTTAGAAGTGTGTTTTCTTAGATGATCTGCTGTAATTTGCCTCCGGGATGTCACGCAGACGTCTCCCATCATGCCGGGGCTCTACTTGCCTTGGTAGTTGCTCCCCATCTTTGTAATGTCGTTGAATATTTCTCTGTGCTCATCACTCACTGCTCTCAAGTCTTTAGTAACTTCTCAATACAGGCTTGGTAATTTGGTACGCGTGTGTTACCAAGGAAGCCACTACAGACTGACTTGAATGCTTCTCATGCTCTCAGTTCCTTTAAGGTAAGAAGCTCCTCAAAATCAGTATACTTCAGCACTTCTCGGATCTAAGGTCCGACAAAGATGCCCTCTTTGAGCTTAGCATCACTGAGACCCGGGAACACTGTACACAAGTGTTGGAAGGCAGCACCATTTTTGTCCATGGCCTTCACGAAATTCTTCATCAAACCATTTTGATGTGAAGAGGAGGAAGAAGCACCGTATTCATGTCAACCAGAGGATTCTCCTTGACGCTGTGTTCGCTGTATTGAGACGTGTTGGCTACGATTAACTGCCAAAATCCGTCTTGATATATAGCTATATATATATATATATATATATATATATATATATATATATATATATAATATTAATGCTATCACTTACATCTATTGCATAATAACTAAAAAAGAAGACATAAGTCACACAATATTAGAAATTAACCCTGAATGCATATACGGCTTTATGTACAGTATGTGTACAAAATGTACAGTATGCATATCTAAAAAACTAGAGGTGATGAGTAAAAACGGATTTCAAATCTGAATTCAGCTGCACCCCCAAATTAGGTTAAAACAGCTATTTTCGTGCTTGCCTCAATTTCTTTGTAAACCAGTGTAATGCTTTGTAGGTATATAGATTATTGAAAATCTGATAATTCTTTTCGTCTTTTTATACAATCTCCAATTTTTTTTTAAAGAGTACAGTGAACTTTCGCAAACATACATGGTGTGTCAAAAAAGTATCGAGATTTTTTGAACTTTTTGACACACCTTATATTTTGAAAACAAAAATAACGTTCCATTCATTAATCTTTTTTAGAATACAAGCGGTGTAAAAAAATACAAAGTTTAAAGTTGTATTTACCAAGATAAAAATGAAAAATGAATGGAATTTTTTTTTAGAATACATTGTGTGTCAAAAAAATATTGATACGTTTTTGAAACACCTTGTATATATACCAATTCACACAATTACGATACATTTTCAAACAGAATATTTTCCTTTCCCAATCATTAAGAGTGGGGGAAGACCCCGTGACGTAGTGGCTAACGCGATGGACAGCGACATCGTAGTAACCGAGTTCGAATTCGATTCTTGCTATTACGTTCACTTTCGGACTAATGAATACACTTCATCCCCCAGTTAAATAGGTTAAATAGTACCACTATTAAGGATGGCTTTGGCATTAGATAACCCATTAGATATACAATTAAACAAAGTAATCAAAACAAACCCAATCCTCAAAGACTTGTCAAAACAGCTCGGAGCATCTTTGTGTAATTCTCATCTCACGTTTTCTCCAGACGTTAAAGTCCCGTAAAGTGAGATGATTCATTCTTTTAGAAATCATCATTCATCCCTACTGGGGTGTTGCTTAAACTGTATACGTCTGTTTTGGTCTTAGACTTATTTGCACACACACACGCACACACACACACACACACACACACACACACACACACACACACACACACACACACGCGCGCACGCACACACACACACACACGCGCACGCACACACACAACACGCATATATATATATATATATATGAAAAATGTTGTTCTGGTTCCAACGGTAGAAAATTCAATATTTTATAAAAAAGAAGGTCCGCAAAATGTATTGTGTTTTTAGAAAAAAAATTTAAATTCTTTTTATCTTACATATGCAACACGTGTTTCAGATATTCTGGTATCTTTTTCAGGCTTTGATCAATAATATGAAAAACAAAAAATATCATATTATTGATCAAAGCCTGAAGAAGATACTATAAGATCTGAAACACGTATTGCATATATAAGAAAAAAAGAAAAACATTTTTTTCCTAAAAAATGCAATATATAATATATATATATATATATATATATTATATATATATATATATATGTAATCCAAAAGTCCGGATAAGAAATCTTCCTTACGACATAGGATTTTTTTAAAAACCTGTTGCAGTTTGCAGAGCTCAATGTATGCTCTTATTGTTAGAGTCATAGAACAAATTTATAAGTAATTTTTTTTTGATTTAACAGAAATTCCTAACAAATTACCGACACCAAATGGTCAAATACCTTTTTTTATCACCCCACAGTTGAGGGAAAGAGAACAATAAAAAAAAATCTGTTTTCAAATGCCTTAAAAGTAATAAAGAATTCATCATTTGCATCTGATGATTTGGGAGGCTTAGACAGTTTGTCTAAGCTTCCTGAAATAGACTATAAAGCAAAAGTTCTAAGTCTTTTGTTATATATATATATATATATATATATATATATATATATATATATATATATATATTTCAGTCATCCACAGACACGTGTTTCGACGTTTACATCTCATCAGTGCGGCTCGAATTTTTTTAACAGTTAACTCTAGCCGGTAGCGAAACCCGACAGAATTTTTCGTCTGTCAGGTTCCTTACCCTTACGACCGTCAGTGACTGTCAGTCCGGGGTGAATATATCCGTAGATGGGTTACCAGGTAAGTTGGTATTAGGATGATTCTAAGTTGGCCCTTTCTTCCAACAGCAGAATGTTAGAGTAGTTCAGATCCAATTGAGAGCTCGATATTCAATATAATTGAACAGAGCAGGAAATCACAGAAAAAGTATAGATAAAGCCTCAGTAATTATCTGTGTACCATTTTCAATAAAGTTAGCAGTCTGATGAAACTCATAGGTATACACGGATAACCGCAAAATGGCTGATCTTTAACCCCCTTTCTTTACCAATTATATATATATATATATATATATATATATATATATGTAACAATGGAATTGGAATTGAATCCGACAATATGAGGAAGAATAAATAAAGAAAAGAAAGTGCAGAATGTATAATACAAGATGAATTTAATCAATATCACTTACACATGTGTTTCGGTCAGTTTATCTTCATGTACACGATTCAAACTATGATTATCATTAAATAAACAAATGAAATGAAATAATAACAATAGTAATTTCATTTGTTTATTTAATGATAATAATAGTTTGAATCGTGTACACAAAGATAAACTGACCGAAACACATGTGTATGTGATATTGATTAAATTCATCTTGTATTATCCATTCTGCACTTTCTTTTCTTTATTCATTCTTCCTATATATATATATATATATATATATATATATATATATATATATATATATATATATATATATAAACAAAGAATAAGCATAAGAAATTATCCTTTTAGCCAAATTAGTTACGTGGTAATCTGATCCGATCATGGATAATTTGAAACCAGGTGCAATTCAATATAGAATCCATTCCAGAATACGATAATGCAACTTGAAAGTCGAAGTTGCATTATTTATTTTTTCACCTGCAGCAAATATTTAATAGACGAATTTTATTTTTTAGCCAGACCTTTGCCAATTGGAATATTGTCATAGGATTTCTTTTCACCAGCCCTCTAATTTGGCCTTATACC
>CM042140.1:13240669-13248169 GCA_023376005.1 Doryteuthis pealeii | reverse complement strand
TTTGCGTTCAAAAACCAAATAACTGCGCGAGGTTCACACTTGGTGGTAACGTCAATCAGGAATAGAAATTAGAAACGACAGCCAAGTTAAGACGAAGGGTTGCAGCGAGGTCTGCTCAGGGGCAGGCGCAGACACATGCACAACACACTCAACGGGGTTTCCAATAGTCGCAAAAATAGTTTCTTCGCAAGTGGGACCTCACTTTTGGGATTACCATCGTATGTATGTGTATGTGCGTGTGTTTGTGTACATGTGTGTGTACATGTGTATATAAGAACATTTATCTATCTAGATCCTCTATCAATATATCTCAAATCTTTTCCTATCTATCTATCTATCTATCTTTCTATGACATATCAAATGAGACATGTGTATATGAGAACATCTATCTATTTAGATCTTCTATCAATCTATCTCAAATCTTTTCTATCTATCTATCTATCTATCTATCTATGACTTATGTCAAATGAGACATGGGAATTTGTAAGTGACATTATTGCAATGCTGTGGGTCTGCTTGGCTCCTTGCTTGCTTTGACTGCCCCCCACCCATATATATATATATATATATATATATATATATATATATATATATATATATGCATGCATGTACGTATAGTTTACTATGTTCACACGCCAGTTATTTACACTAATCAGCTGGAACCCATTTTCGTCGTTTCTCTCGATATATTTCAGGAGATTTATATGTTTTTCCAGACAGTGGACAACTTATGCAATAAAGTGAAAATTATCATTGCCGCTATGAAAAAGTGGGTCGCCTCCGCTGGTTCATATTTTTACAAGTGGAGAATGGAAGCTCTTGCCCGTCCCTGGGGAAATGCAGAGACAATGAGATAACTCAGTGGAACACCGCTCCAAAAATAACTACAAAACAACAACAATGGGGCCAGCGATTGTGCTCACCCTATTTGTATTAGTTTCCGTCGATGTAATTAGGATGTACTAAGGGCAGGGTTAGCTCAGCCGGTAGAGCGTTCGGCTGGAAACCCCAAGGATCCTTCTTCGAACTAGGTTCTTCTTAGACCTGAATTACTCTAACATTCCGCCGTTGGAAGAAAGGGCCAACTTAGAATCATCCTAATACCAACTTACCTGGATCTACGGATATATATATATATATATATATATATATATATATATATATATATATATAAAACAAAAGACTTAGAGATTTGCATTATAGTCTATACTCATCTGATGAGTTGGGAGAGTTAAAACATTGTCTAAGCTCCCTGAAATAGACTATAATGCAAAATCTCTAAGTCTTTTGTTATTTCTTTACTTATAAATTTGCTCTGTGACTCACACACTGCACATAAGAGCACACACTGAGCTCTCAACCTGCGACAGGTTAAAAAAAAACTCCTATGTCGTAAGGCAGATTTCTTCTCTGGACTTTTGGATTATATATATATGTGTGTGTGTGTGTGCGTATATATATATATATATATATATATATATATATATATATATGCCAACACGTTTTATTGCATGTGACAGACTGGGGACGACTTATTAATTTCGTTATCTAACTTTTCTTATTTCTTTACAATCTTACACCCTCTATCGGCTAAACTGTGTATTCAATAACAGAGAGCATTCAATATTCTCCAAGGAATTTTCTAACACCTTGAAGTGTTAGCATCACTTACGTTCACATTAATGACCGAGTTATAACCTGATCTTAATATATAACCTGAAGATCATGGATACAAAAAGTAGTAATAACGTTTAGTATCAGATAGAAGTGTCAAAAGACAAGTATTCACGTTTTGTCTTATTGATTAAAAGACACAAGGTGCATTTTAAGCGGAGTACAGCTGATTTTAATTCAGTAATTTTCTTCACCACTGGTTGCCATACAGAATCGAAATATCCCAGTCTGCCCTGCTATTTACCCATAGCTGAGAGATGACGTGAATTCATTTGATTGGATATTAGCGTGAAATAAAACGCAAACAACCTCGTCCAGATTTATTGTAATCGTATATTTAATTTATGATATTATCCTATCATGTAGGAAGCGCGTGGTGTAATGGTTAAAGTCATGGGAAATGGACTCGTCGCCCCGAGTTCAAATCCTGGACGTATAAATAATCGTTTGAAGTTGAACTATGTATAACGTAGTCGCCACTTTTCAATAAATTCGACATTGTCCTATGTTATAATCCAAATTAATGTAATTGAATTACCGTGTCATTTGGGGGATTCTATACAGTGATTTTGAGTTAATACCCTTGGGAAAGGTATGAATCCTACTCTTCCTCCAGCTATGGGTAAAATATCAGGGCAGACTGGGTTCTTTAACCATGGCTAGGTAACCAGTCTAGGAGAAGGAAAACTCTGAATTCAAACATGTTAAACTCCGCTTAAGAAATTGACTTTGTGTCGCATTCTGCTCGTGCAGAGGAGTTGGTAAATATATATATATATATTTAATTTATAGTTGTTAGGTATTATTGTGGAATCTCTGTGGGTAAAGTTAGTATTCATAAAGAGAAATATATTTACCGTGGCTTTCTACAATCTTATACCCTTTATCAGCTAAACGGTGTATTGAGCGGCTACAAGTGCATTCAATATTCTCTTATAAATTTTCTAATATCTAGAACTGTTGGAATCGCTCACATTCAGATATCTGACCCGTTCTGAATGAAACCTTAAAAAATAATGATAAACTATTCAAGAGTACACTCACTTCTAATCTTTTCACTTATCAATTAAAAAAATACAAAAACACGTTCCAACGCGAAAATCGAGGGGCCTTTTTTTAGTGTCAAATCTCGGCATCCAATTTCTCCTTTCAATGACGTAGGTGTTAGTCAAAGCATAGAAAGCAGACGAGAATCGTCGAATAATCCACACACACAAACACACACACGTATATATATATATATATATATATATATATATATATATATATATATATATATAGCCTTTTAGCATTGACGAACCATGATGTTAAGAAAAAGGGGAGAACAAATCCAGAAAGTAAATGAATAAAATAAATAATCAAAAAAAGGATTCTTTCCGGTAGTTGGACAGCAGCAGCAGCAGCAGCAGCAAGAAGAAGAAGAAGAAGAAGAAGAAGAAGAAGAAGAAGAAGAAGAAGAAATGGATATCGTCTCACCACCTCTGTATTAGGGATAAAAAAATGTCTAAGTAAAATATAACAACAGACGAAAGTAGAAATTTTCTAAAGAAGCCAAAAAAATAAATTGTCCTGAATGTGTGTGTGTGTGTGTGTGTGTGTGTGAGAGAGAGAGAGAGAGAGAGAGAGAGAGAGAGAGAGAGAGAGAGAGAGAGAGAGAGAGAGAGAGTATTAATGAAATCCGTCCACACATAAGATCAACTATTGGAAATAGACTTTGACGTAAATGGGTGAAAGCTCGTTGTTCCACAGGGAAGTAGTGCTGACAATAAATCCGAATAATTTTAGATGGAGAGTTTGTCACTAAGAGCGAGAAGCAAAATTAGAGTGACGACCCTCTGTTGATGAAACTTCATTTATAAATCTAAAACAGACTCAGGTGAAAGGAAGAAAAAAACTCTCGTACCATGTGTAGAGATTATTCAACTAGCTTTTTGTTAAATTTATATATTTACCAACCACGAGCAGGATGTGACACAAGGTCAATTTCTTAAGCGGAGTTTAACAGGTTTGAATTCAGAATTTTTTTTTTCTAGACCGGTTGCCTAACCAAGGTTAAAGAGCCCAGTCTGCCTACTATTTACCCATAGCTGGAGGGAGAGTAGAATTCATACCTTCCCCAAGGGTATTAGCGCTAAGTGAAATGCAATTACCACGTCCAGGATTTGAACTCGGGGCGACGAGTTCATTTCCCATGACATTAATCATTACACCACGCGCTTCCTGAAAAATGAAATTAAATTTGTCTTAACCTAGAATAAGGGATCGAACCTATTAAGAGATTATTGGTCTAAGAGACAAAAAAGTACAGACAGTTACTCTACAATGATACCCTCAGGTATATACAAGGTATACCATCGACAAGCAAGCCCTGCCAACATATATCACTTATGTATACAGGTATAAATGTAAGGAATCTGTCCAGGATGTCCGTCATATGCCGTTTACATAAAGCCCGCTTCAGGGTGAAGTGCTCGAACCCCTTTCAGCCGCCATGACCAAGTCTCCTCTAAACCACACGATTCGTAGCTATCCTTTCCCTTTCACGTAGATTTATATTAGGTTGTTACAAAAATAATGGCCGATTTCAAATACATACATTTATTGTTGAAACATTAACAGTAGAAATGTTAAAATTAGTCAATATACGAGCTTAGGGCAGCTAAGTGTCTGAGACATCTCTCTGACACTTTGTCGTGGATTTTGCTCAACAACTGCCTGCAATTGTTCATTGTCAAGACTGCATGTCCGTCCTCTACCTTCTTCATCTTCAAGATTCTCATCTCCACTGTGGAATTTCTGGAACCACCTTCGTACTGTCCGATCACTTGTGGATTCATCTCCCCATGCTTTGTTGATATTGGCAGCAGTTTCGGAGGCATTGTGCCCAAGCTTGAAATACTATTCACCTACAGTTGGTAGAACAGATGGATTCATCCCTTTCCCAATGGGGTTTGCGCAAAGTTAAACGCACTTCGATAATGGATGGAGATTTGATGATTTTGACAATATCTTCTTACTATAATGGAGATTGCGTGTTTGTATGTCTGTAACCGAAACTATGTCACTTCTCAAGTCACAATCCCTTTGTTATTTACGTCATTCTCCATGATTTGATTTGATTTAAACCGCAATTAATGAATGGAACGTTATTTTTGTTTTCAAAATATAAGGTGTGTCAAAAAGTTCAAAAAATCTCGATTCTTTTTTGACACACCATGTATGTTTGCGAAAGTTCACTGTTCTCTTTAAAAAAAAATTGGAGATTGTATAAAAAGACGTAAAATAATTATCAGATTTTCAATAATCTATATACCTACAAAGCATTACACTGGTTTACAAAGTAATTGAGGCAAGCACAAAAATAGCTGTTTTAACCTAATTTGGGGTGCTGAATTTAGATTTGAAATCGGTTTTTACTCATCACCTCTAGTTTTTTTTTTTAGATATGCATACTGTACATTTTGTACACATACTGTACATAAAGGCATACATGCATTCAGGGTTAATTTCTAATATTGTGTGACTTATGTCTTCTTTTTTAGTTATTATGCAATAAATGTAAGTGATAGCATTACATTATATATATATAGCTATTTTAGGAGTGGGATTGGTTGGTCGAACCGTATTGGGTGATGCATTACCTGTGGCATGTGTTGGTGATGGATTCACTGGACGTAATTCACGTGAAATTACATATTCACGTTCAGTCCCTGAAGAATAAGCGCCGTCAAAAGTTTCACCTGAGATTCCTCAACAGGTTCGGTTTTCTGCAAGTTAGGAGTGGGATTGGTTGGTCGAACCGTATTGGGTGATGCATTACCTGTGGCATGTGTTGGTGATGAATTCACTGGACGCAATTCACGTCAAATTACATATTCACGTTCAGTCCCTGAAGAATATATATAGCTATATATCAAGACGGATTTTGGCAGTTAAGCGTAGCCAACACGTCTCAATCAACAGCCAGTAGTACACTGGCAGTCAGTAGATCATCTAAGAAAACACATTTCTAACTGTCTGCGGTACTATGAATTGTGTACATTGTGTCATCCAATTATATTTATTCCGTTGATGTTCTTTATCTATCCAGTTTTATCGGTAATAAGCTGCTGCAACTGCTGAAATAAGCACGTATATACTCTGTATATACTAAAATGAGACTATTTAAGAACAGAAAACTAGAGGTGATAGAGCAAAACTGTTTATAAATTTGAATTCAGCACACCCAAATTAGTAAAAAACACATATTCACATTCTTGCTCAGACAAAAAAATATTTTTTATAAAGCAGTGTTATTAATAAAAATGTTTTACATTATTTATATTGTTGACCTTATCCTTATACTAATATCATACACGTGTATTTATATATACAACAAAATAGTAGTTTACAATGTGAATGGGAAGGCTAATTTACATATTGATATTAAAAAATTTGATTTTAATGAATATGTGGTTAGTATTATTGATTTCTAATTGTGTGGTTTTATCTTAATGGATATGAGCAAAAATCTCTAGGATGAATCTTAAAAGAAATCCATTAACAAGAAGAAATAACTGTAATTTTATTATTTACTTCCTATTTTAACTAAAAAGTTAAATTAGGAAAATTTAGCAATGGAAGACGGGAATTTCATTTTTTTTCCTATTTTTCGATTATACCTCACTCTGTTTCAAATCTTTTTATCTATATACTTATTTAGTTCCATTAGCCTCTCTAATTTATCATAATATTTTATTATATTAAAAGTTAAATAGTTGCACCCAGGGCGCATATGTTTGGGTGTTACGTTAATTGATGGTTTTTATGTTTGGGTGTTAAATATAGCGTATAGCTTGTTATCGCGAATTTTACTTATTTTCGGTCAGACTTTAACTTTGTTGATCGTCTCTTTTTCGGCTACTGAATTTCTATTACTTATAATTCGCACAGTGCAAAAACTTCATTTTAGCGGTCTGTATTTTCAACCCACTCATTTATAATATTACACGTTCACTTCGTACAAATTCTGAGGGGAAAGGTAAGAATCCATCTCTTGGTAAAGTAACTGGCAAGAGCAATTAGTGTAGGGGCAAGTATAAGTTCACTTGGGCAATTAGTATATGTGGGAAATAAGTCTTGGTTTAAGGATCAGATAGTTATATATATATATATATATATATATATATATATATATATATATATATATATATATATATATATATATATATATATATATATATATATATATATATATATAATATTTTAATAAACTTTTTGATAATAAACTATTTTTTATTTAAATTTTTAAAAAAAAAAAAAAAATTAAATTTATTTTATTTTTTTTTAAAACAGAAGATGATTTTCAAAATTTCAGCGTTTTTAAACAGCCTTTTTAAACAATCTTTTAAGACATAGTTTTTCAAATCTTCATATTATATATATATATATATATATATATATATATATATATATATATATATATATATATATATATATATATATATATATATATATATATATATATATATATATATATATATATATATATATATATATATATATATATATATATCAGGCGGTAGAGCGTTCGGCTAGAAACCACAAGGTTCCTAGTTCGATACCGCTCCTCGCCAACTCAGCGTATGAGTAGCACAATCTGTGCGGTAAAGTAAGGAGCAGGTGGTAGGTGTGGCGCTCCACCTCAGATGCTAAAACAATCTCCTTGGACTAGCGCTATTGAAAATGGGGATAGACTCCCTCGTTGACTGGCTGATACCGACTTTAGGCCGCCCCGTAATATAAATATTACAGACACATACATACACACTTATATATATAATACGT
>CM042140.1:13228169-13238169 GCA_023376005.1 Doryteuthis pealeii | reverse complement strand
AGACGGGCGGTCGGAGATTTTCCCAACCCTATTGCCCTTATGGCAAGCCCCAACCCCTTTTTATCATATGAGTGCTAGAAGGCGGTAGCTGCGGGTCTACATGTCCTGGGAATGACGTTAAACTCTATCTGATGGTGAGATTCCAGTTTTGGAGGTTTGGGGAATGTGGAGCACCCCTTCATTACCATTGTTCCCTGGTTCACTCTGACCCGGAGTGGTAGTACCTGTTAGGGTCCCATCTATGGGTTAAATAGAAAAATGTATTTATAAAAAATTTTTATTATCCATTAAGAATTGGTTTATTTCAAAACTTTATCGGCATTAAATGACCCACTGAGGATGATATGCCGTAAAACAAAACAAACCAAACCAAACCAATTATTCTCCCTCCTGCTATGAGTAAATTGTAAGACAGACTGGGCTCTTTAACCATCGCATGGCAACCAATCTCAGAGAAGCAAAACTCTGAATTCAAACCAATGGGACCCTCTTCTCGTTTAAGAGCTTCAAGTGCTACTCGTCCCCTTCTCCTGTTGTCCGAGCATTACAATTAGCAAAATTAAATTTGAGAAAAATTTTTCTTCATCTTGGCCCAAGAATTTGTTTTCAATTTCATACCCGGATAGATGTGTTTATTGTAAAAATGTTACAACGGAAATGTTTGTATGTTAACCCCCATTTACCAATAATCCAATAATCCAATAATACTAGTTTTCTGTTGGACAGGAATACTTGAAACCACATAACTGTGTACCAACAAATAAATAAATAGGAATATCTACTTTAAATCATATAATCGTATATAAATTATATATGTATTTACCAACACCTCCGTACGAGCAGGATGTGACACAAGGCCAATTTCTTAAGCGGAGTTTAACAGGTTTGACTTCAGTTTTCCTTCTAGACAGGTTACCTAGCCAAGGTTAAAGAGCTCAGTCTATCCTATTATTTACCCATAGCTGGAGGGAGAATAGTTGGTTCATAACATTTCCATGGGTATTTGCGTTATGTGAAATTTACCTTAGTTCGTCGTGTCCATTTCCTACGACGGTAACCATTACACCACGCGCCTCCAAATTATATATAAGGTATATACAAATACTTGAAACCATACAACAATGTGGAAATTATTAGTATTAGATTGGAAAACTGGATATCATATAACTGTTTGCTAACAAATGATTATAGAAAAATAAAGAAGTGCAATTAAAAAAGGCCTGTTGAACATTGAACATATACTATTTCACGGATTTTCTTTAGATGAGGCTTGATAATTAGTATTATTTGGATTATTCGGACTATTGTCCTCATGTTGCATAGCGCCTTCTTTACCGGCACTAAATAGCTATATGTTATATACTGGTCTTTTCACTAAGCCAAATCTATATAACGTTATATACCTTTCTTACTTCTTACTCTGGTCGTCTATTATTCTGGCCGGCTTTACTTCTGATCGTCTATCATCTATCTTGGTCTGGTATATCTTCTAAGGTCTCGTCTGGTCTTCTATTGAGGATTCCGGGTCTGGTTTCTGTTGCTAGGGATTTCTTGTTATCAGAAGCCCTGTGTCATTGTTTGTTTTTAGTAATAAACACAAGACTTCGATTTATGTTGATGTTACTTTATTCCAAATCCCCACCCAGACAATCTGCGCAGATGAGGCTTACATGTTGCTAGCTCGGCTTCTAAGTTCTAACTCACTGAGTTCCTTACTCCTTAAACCGGAAGGGGGCTTTCTATTGCCTTCCGGTTCTCACGATCATCCCCAGAACGCAAGGTCAGAGTGAGGTCAAACGCTGTCACTCACTCTCAAGGCCATCAGCTATAGTAATCGCCATTACGATTTCTACAATACCTTATAAATGTATTAGGGATCCAATAATTATGTAACACTCATCTTCATTGTTATCTGTACAACGTTTCGGCAGATGTACCCTCCGGCCTTCTTTAGGTATTTCTTGTCGGACTCGGGAACTTTCTCAGACTCGGGAACCTTCTTTTCGAACTCGGGAAAATTCTTGTCGTAATGGGGAACTTTGAATCTAACTCTTTATTCAGTTCACGAGGGTATACTGTTCTCATTCCGCTAACCATAGCCGGGTACAGTGTTAAGTCGTGTTAATTATTATTCTATGTTACTGCTGTCCCTGGTATTATATATCTATATATAGTTTGTTTTATTTTAATACATATTTAAAGTTTACATTTCAAATTGTTTTATTTTTTTTTTTTATCCTTTAATGAATTCGATGATTTTACTTACTTAGGGTACAAACTTGCTGACATTGAATTTTTAACTCCCACCCCTCAGGCAATATGTTTCAAAAATATATTTTTACATCGCCCGGAGGGTGTTTTTTATTTTCTACTAGTCTCTATAACTTATTTTTTTTTTAAATGGTTGACGATTTTTTACGCCAACCTGTATTATGAATCCATCATCATCATCATCATCATCATCATCAAATTGCTATATCCACTCCAGGAAAAAATGTGGCAATATTACTGAGATGTAAATCATAAAACTAATGAGCAAGATCGTTGGGTGTTTACAAAGCAGGAAGAGAAAGTGTTTACAAATACTGGCAGTTTCTTCGTGTAACAACAAGCCCGAGAACGTGCACGTGTTTTTGATAATTGCGATGATGTGCAGTATGCACATAAGCGTAGCGTACACAGCTGTACTTGCTGGTATACATTAAAATACACTCTTGCCGTATATGTTATTTTTCTTTCATTGGACTCACAATGCATAACACACACACACACACACAACACACACTCACACGTATATATATATATATATATATATATATATATATATATATATATATATATATATATATATATATATATATATATATATATATATTATATATATATATATATATATATATATATATATATATATATATATATATATATATATTATATATATATATATATATATATATATAAAGTATATATATAATATATATATATATATATATATAGTAAAGTATATATATATATATATATATATATATATATATAATGTTGTTCTGGCTACAACGGGAGAAAATTTAATATTTTATAAAAAAGAAGAAAGGTCCGCAAAATGTATTATTTTCTCAGAAAAAAAAAGTTTTATCCTTTTTATCTTACATACGCGACACGTATATGTATAGTAAAGTCATCGGAGTGGCCTAAAGTCGGTATCAGCCAGACTGCGAGGGGTTCTATCCCCATTTTCAATGGCGCTAGACAAAGGCGATTGTTTTTTGCGTCTGAGTTTGAACGCCACACCTACCATCAGCTTCTTACTTTACCGCACAGATCTCCGTGCTACTCATACGCTGAGTTGGCGAGGGCAGGTATCGAGCCCGGAACGTTGTGGTTCCTAGTCGGACTCTATACCGACTGAGCTAAACCGGCCCTAATACAAGGTATCCACGGAATGATTTTATTATAGATAGAAGTATTAACTTCTTAATAATATTCAATATGAATATAGAAAGAAACAAAGAAAGAAAATAGCATTCTATAGTCATTTATAGCGTTCTATTTCAAAACTATTTTTTTTAACGTTGGCTAATTCTTCTGTAATAAAACTATTCTTTTTTAATATTTCATATATTTAGATACCACCGGTTTTATTTTATTATTCCTGATATATGTATATATATATATCCTCGGTATGAAGTTTAACAGCATCTAGTGGTGAAGTTCATACTCCGAAGCTCTGGGAGGGAAGAGACCCCCTGCATTCACTCCCAGGTTCACTCTGGCCCGGAGTGATAGTGGTGTAATGGTTAGAGTAATTGGAAATGGACTTGTTGCTCCGAGTTCAAACCCTGGACGTGGTAATTGCATTTCACTTAGCGCTAATACCATTCGGAAAGATATGAATCCTACTCTCCCTCCAACTATGGGTAAATAGTAGGGCAGACTGGGCTCTTTAACCATGGTTAGGCAACCGGTCTAGGAGAAGGAAAACTCTGAATTCAAACCTGTTGAACTCTGCTTAAGAAATTGACCTTATATCACATCCTGCTCGTGCGGAGGGGTTGGTATATATATATATATATATTATATATATATAATATATATATATATATATATATATGGAGAAAAAATGAATTTTAGAAAATTTGTTTAAAAATGAGTCTTAAAAATTTTGAATACCCAAAAAGAAAATGTAAAACAAAAACGTGTTCGGTATAAAATAACCCGAGTAGTTTATACGCTGTAAAATACAATCAACCAATCAACCAACCACAAATAAAAACCAGTACAAAAAATCTTCAGCATTAAATAACCCAATGGTTGACTTGTTATAAAAATTCCAACAAGCCAACCAACAAGCCAACCAACCAAAAACAATTATAAACGAGCCACGCCCCCTGACATCATCGAAAAAAAGGATTAGCCCACTCCGAAAATTATTTCCAAACAACAGTGCTCAATTATACAAAATATAGAAGCGAAATATTTAATTTAAATTAATAATACCTATAAACCTGTTCAGGCAATGTTTAAATGCTTTTCAAAAGTGCTCAACTTCACTTATGGAAGAAGCCATGTTTAATAATTATAAAAAGCAATTATAAACGATTCAGCGGGAGTGGCCCGTCTACAATTGTTTTTTGGTACTATTAAATATGGTTCCTTCTATAATTGAGGTTGAGAGCACTTTGGAAAAATATTTAAACTTTGCCTGAACTGGTCTACTTGACCGCTGATAATCACCTGCCGTCTGATGAGGACATTGGCACGAAATATCAAGTCACGAGGAAATTGTAGGGGTCCATAACATCAGTTGTATAACCAGTTCTCCGATTTTTATTTTTATTTTCATTTCTTCAAGGCATTAGGCAAACCTTTCACGATGGGTTGTTTTTCTCGGCTTATTGTTAAGAGAATCAGATCGTTTAGAGGTATTATCATTTTTAGATTATACATATCCTATTATAATGGAGATTCGGTGTCTGTTAGTAAGCGAAACTGCATCACTACTTACGTCACAATACTCTAAGGAAAATTTATCAAAGAGTATTTAATGTATAGTAAAACTCATTAAAAGAATCTTATTTATTAAAGATATCTCTATAAATATCTGAGTCAGATTTGCCTCAAAACATGCCAAGTTATTAGTGCTTTTTAAAATCCTGCAATATATCTTATATATTACTAAGAAATAAAGTTTACATAACATATGGTGTGCTTAATTTACATATTGGTTTTAATAAAACCGGGTTTAATAAATTATTTCTTGGTCTAATTGATCTCTAATATTATTGTTTAAATCTCCAACGTATTAAAATCAATCCAATGAATGATTTTATATAGATACCTATTAAAATATAAATAGAATAAGTGTAATCTTTTTATATTCGTTCTTATTTAATTTCGTTAATCATTCTATTTTTGATATACTTAATTGAATTAAAACTTAAATACTTACTCCCGGAGGGCGCATATTTTTGCTAGTATATATATATATATATATATATATATATATATATGTGTGTGTGTGTGTGTGTGAGAGTGTGTGTGAGAGAGTGGGTGGGTGTGTAAAAGATGAACAAAATATAAGACTGATAGGAATATTTATTTGCAGTTATTTATTTTTAAAATTATTCTCAATTAGTTTCGCCGGCTAGATAACCGAAGTTAAGCAGCGATGATCCTGTTGAATACTTAACTAGGTGAATACTTAAGCAACAACAATTTCTTGTAATAAACCTGAGTCCTTTCTTTTTTTAAAAACATGACTTGATTCGGCATTAAATTACCGGAAACGGATTGGTATGCCGTAAAATAAAACAACCAACCAATTAGTTTCGACATTAAGACATTGGCAGGAAAAAGGTACCTGTGAAGAAAAGTATTTTTATAAAGAGTTTTTAGTTTTTAAAGAGTTGACATACAAAAAGCGATGTGGGCCGTAGCATATAAATTCTAAAACTGTCGAGGGAGTCTATCCACTTTTTGCTAGCGCTAGATCAGGGAGATAGTTTTTGCTGAATTGGAGCGTCACACATACAGTCAGCTCCCTGATGGTTTACCGCACAGATAAGATTAGCCAAACTATGCTACTCATAAGCTGAGTCAGTGGGGATCTGTATCGAACCGGGAACCTTGCGATTCCTAGCCGAATGCTCTACCGGCTGAAGGAAAATTAATTTTTAGCACCTAAATATTCCGAACCGGCCATTTTATGATCTTAGATATCGTGTACACCTGTCAGTGAGATCTACACTTGGAAAATATTTTTCAGGTGTGAGTGGCGTATTTTTCAAATTAGCCGTAACAGTTTTTGTCAGATATTTAACTGAGGCATTTGTTTATGTAGTTCTTTATGTGCCGGATCAAATCTATCCATCCTATTTAAAAGCAGTGTTTTGAAAATGGTTTCGTTTGATGCTAAAGCCATTTGAGGTCAGTGTTTGGAGAGATTTTTATCCTTTTATCTTTGAGTGTTTCTATAATTATCTAATACGCTTATTCCAATTATTTCTGTGAAAATAATTTTTTTGATATCTGTTGAAAGCGTGGCCGTTTGAGCGGATTTTGTTATTCGTTCTATTAGTATCTATATAGCAACTCTCCATGCAATCAGGATGTGACACAATGTCAATCTTTTAAGTAGAGTTTAATTAATTGAATTCGGAGTTTTCTTTCTCCGGTTACCATACCAAGGTTAAAGAGGCAAGTTTATCTTTTTATTAACCCATAACTGCAATTTGTGAAATACAAAGAGCTTAATCCAGGATTTGAACTCAGGTCGCCATGCTCATTTCGTAAGAAAAAATGACACTACGAGCGGTGCAGCGATGACCATTACAACGAGCGCCACATTATATCAGTATTACATTGTTATGGGCTTAGCTGAGTCGGTAGAGTGTTTGGCTAGGAATCGCAAGGTTCTTAGTTAGATACCGGCTCTCGCCAACTCAGCGTATGAGTAGCACAAGGATCTGTACGGTAAAGTGAGGAGCTGATGTTAGGTGTGGCGCTCCACCTCATACGCTAAAATAATATTCTTGGTCTAGCGCTAGTGAAAAGGAGATAGACTCCATCGCTGTCTGGCTGATACCGATTTTAGGCCGCCCCAACGACTTTACTTTATTTTCATTGTTATCATCCATATATTTAATTCTGTATATTTGTATTTATTCAACATCTTCGTCAAGAGTAGTATGCGATACAATGGTTTCAGTTACTTGGGTTAATAGCATAACAACCTTCGTGGGTTATTTAATGCCAAAGCCATCCTTCTAGAAGAAAAATCGTGGTACTAATAGCTGAGGGTAAAAGGGTGTTCATATCTTTTTAAAGAGTATTACTCCAAAAGTGAACCTAACAGCCCGACTGGATTTCGAATTAGCTTACTACGATGTTGCATTACAGCACCTTAGCCACTACACCACTGGATCTTCTCCCGGATCAAATTCAATTTCTAAGCCAAGTACAACTGATTTGAATTATGAGGTTATATATATTATATATAATATATATATATATATATATATATACTATAGTGTGAGATGGTCACTGTTTCAGCTTTTGCTGGAATGGCGTACCAAAGGCAGTATTAATTGGTAGAGTGCTCAATATAAAATAGAGCTGTTATATAATATAATAAGATAAATATATAAAGGTTTTACATATCTATTTATTAGGTGACAAAGGAACATTCACGACCATATTGGTTTCATGCGATGCAATCATCAGGTGAAGATGTTATAAATGCCTTGAAACCAATATGGTCGTGAATGTTCCTTTGTCACCTAATAAATAGATATGTAAAACCTTTATATATTTATCTATTATATATACACACACACACACACACACACACACACACACACACACACACACACACACATATTATATATATATATAATATATATATATATATATATATATATATATATATAGAGAGTTTCATAATTTGCTTGAAGCATTGTGTATGTATTGGTTAGGAGGTAGATTTAGAAGGCCATCACAATGCAGTTTGGAATAAATAAAAAATAATAATACGGTAACAATGTGGTGTGTGTTGACCTGTATTTTTTAATTATTTCTTGAATTTTCGAGGTAATACCTCTTTATCAAAAGAATTGAACTGAAGCAGTACAGCTATGGCATTTCTTCCTAAATGAATTTTTTTTTTTGAAAATGACGTTATTTTTGAAATAACTGTATTCCCGTGTGAGCGTGAATGCGTTTATTTTATTTTTATTTTTTTTTGTACGTGTGCGTATGTTGTAATGCGCGTGACATTGAAAATGCGTGTTGGCTGTGACGTTAAGACTGTATCCTAGCGCGGGATTTTGTACGTGGGTATGTGCGAATGAAAAAGTGTATTTGTGTTTTGTGACGTTTCCTGTTGGATTTTACATCAATTTAATCATTTAATATTATTAATATTATTATTATTATTAATATTATCATATTTATTTGCTTATTTACTTATTTATATCTAATTCAATTTATCTTTTATATTTTATAATATGTTTTTTTAATATATATATATATATATATATATATTATATATATATATATATTTAATTTATTTTATTATTTAATTTATTTTCCTTAACAACTAGTGTGCAATGGCTTGTGTGTTTGTATGTGTGGGCGAGATGTTGGGCTATAGATTTGAGTGCGTGTTTCGTATTAGTCTTCTCGTTGTAGATTTGTTTCATTAGTAATTCTCCATTGTGCATGTGGGTATGTGTTATGTGTGTGTGTGCATATACTGTTACATGTGTGCGTAGGTTGTGGATTTATTGTATGATGAACTCTGCGCTGAGTTCACTCCTGTTATTGATCTCTGGGTGTAATCTAGCGATTAGCAAGGCCTCTTTAATTCTGAGATTACCCAAATTTCTCTCTCGAGCCTCTATATTGACTGTTATATTTCTTTCTGTGTTGTTGCATTTAACTAAGTGTTTACGGAAAGTGGATGCTTGTGTGTGTAAGTGTTCTTTGATTCTAATGTGTAGTGGTCTTGTGGTGCTACCTATGTAAAATTGGTTACATATATTACATTTTGTGCGGTATACCACATTCACTTCGTGGCACATACCTGTGTCGCGGATGGGGCAGTTCGCTAGTGTACAACTAGTGGCCTCCTTATGGCGGCTTTTGGAGAGTTTTTCTCCTGAGTGATGGTCCGTAATGGGCAAGTTGTATGTCCAGGCCCTCCTTCCGTATCGCCCTACGTATTGCTGTGGTTATATTTTCGTTGAAATGTGGTAACCTTAAAAAACAGGCATTGGACGTGAGATGGTGTTTGTGGATTCTGTTTGCTTGAGTCGTTTTGTGATTGAAGTGGGGTAACCATTGTCTTTTAGTGTGGATATAAATTGTCTGGTGTGTGTGATCTGGTCCTGCTTCTTGCTGCATTTGTTTCGGATACGGGCAAGTTCGTTCTTTATGTATCCAGTCTTTGCCCCAAGGGGGAGTGCCGATTTGTGGTGGACGAACAAGTCTCTGCTGGCCGATTTTCTATAGAAGTCGGTGTGGATTTCTCCCTTGTTTAATACCTTAAGTCGGAAATCCAACAGTGATAATGATCCTGTGCAGTCAGGATGTTCTATGGTGAAATGTATGTTGTTGTCTATGTTGTTGAATGTTGATGCGATTTTGTTGGCTTCTTCACGGGAAGATGTGAGGATGAGAATATCATCTATATACCTGGTGAAGAAGGCACAAGAAGGCACATGAGCCTGGACATACAACTTGCCCATTACGGACCATCACTCAGGAGAAAACTCTCCAAAAGCCGCCATAAGGAGGCCACTAGTTGTACACTAGCGAACTACCCCATCCGCGACACAGGTATGTGCCACGAAGTGAATGTGGTATACCGCACAAAATGTAATATATGTAACCAATTTTACATAGGTAGCACCACAAGACCACTACACATTAGAATCAAAGAACACTTACACACACAAGCATCCACTTTCCGTAAACACTTAGTTAAATGCAAACAACACAGAAA
>CM042140.1:13208169-13225669 GCA_023376005.1 Doryteuthis pealeii | reverse complement strand
ATTATCAAATTCATTAAAGGATTAAAAAAATAAAACAATTTGAAATGTAAACTTTAAATATGTATTAAAATAAAACAAACTATATATAGATATATAATACCAGTCATGTATTTATTAAAACTTGTTTTAAAAAACAATGAGGACTGTCTAATGTTGCATGTTCAAATTTTGAGTGTATTTATTCTATGTCATGACGATTTTGGGTAATATGACGTAAGGAGTGACGTAGTTTTTGTTACAGACAAAAACCGGTAGCAAATCTCCATTATTAATAGATTTGCTTACTTATGATACAATCCCTCTGCCATTGAATTTTAACTCCCCATCTCAGGCAATATATTCCCAAAAATAATTTTTACACCGCCAGGAGGGCGTTCCTTTGTTGCCAGTATATGTAATGTTAAAAATGTGTAAATGTTAGACACATAATTGAGTTGCACTGAGTCAAAACATAATAAATATATTTTTATTTGATTTGGTTACGTTTGGTTTGAAAGGAAATTCATGGATGGATCTATGTCACTTAGTTCATAATGGATATCCTGATTATTATCACTTTAAGATCTAACCTGGGTTTTTTTCCTATTATAAATCTCTGAAGTTCTCAGACGAAGTATTTTTCTATGCTTTCACTAATTGTGCGGACAGCTATCCCCATATTTTCTAATAGTTTATTTAATTATTCAATCTTACTAAATAAATAATGGCGCTTATGAGAGTTGGCTATCGATTCTTTTGCATGTACGACTGACCCCTGGTTTTAAGATTACTGTGCTGGAGAATGTACAGAGAAGAGAAATAACTTAACTCATGAGGCTATATACACACACACACACACACACACACATATATATATATATATATATATATATATATATATATATATATAAATTCTGTCGGGTTTCGATCCGGGCTAGAGGTAGCTGTTAAAAAGTCGAGCCGCACTGATGAGAAGTAAACTTCGAAACACATGTCTGTGGATGACTGATATATATATATATATATATATATATATATATATATATATATATATATATATATATATATAAAGGTTTTTTTTTATAGTGTGTTTGAAGCATTGTGCGTAATTGAAATATAAATTTTTGAAGGCAGTTGACAATGCAATATATGTTGCAAACTATTTTTATTTACCTTTTTTTTTTTTCTTTATTTTTCTTTTTTCTAACATACTTAATATTTTCGGAACAAAATTCCATCTTCAGAGTCGTTAGTAAAAAAACACCTAGTACTTTTAAAGACTTCTAACGACTCTGAAGATGGAATTTTGTTCCGAAAATATTAAGTATGTTAGAAAAAAAAAAAAAAAGGTAAATAAAAATAATTTTCAACATATATTGCATTGCCAACTCCCTTCAAAAAATTTATATTATAATATATATATATATATATATATATATATATATATTATATATATATCCTGGAGAGGAAATCATGGCCGCCCATGGAGTCACAGTTAATTTTTTTAAAATGGTCTCATGTTCGAATTTAATCTCCCAAGATGAAATGATATATACAGATTTCTGTACCTCCTGCTAGTCCATAAAAGAGCGGATTAACAGTGGAAGTGTGTGTATATTTTGTGTGTTCTGACTGTGACTTCAGCACACGAGTACAAGTGGAATGTATTAAGAAAGAAAAGAACGATAAGAAGACATTGCAAACTTTTGTTTTGACGTAGAGAATTAGGCAGAAAGCAACATTTAAAAAAAAATACATTACATTTCTGAAGAAGATATAGACCTGTTAGTTTGACCAATGATTCCTTAACATACGCTGATTGGTTTCCGCATCCCGGTTTTTATTAAAGTCACATCATTTCAGCTTTTATATCTTTCAGCATAGGACGCGTAGGAAGCGCGTGGTGTAATGGTTAAAGTCATAGGAAATGGACTCGTCGCCCCGAGTTCAAACCCTGGACGTGGTAATTGCATTTCACTTAGCGCTAATACCCTTGGGAAAGGTATGAATTCTACTCTCCCTCCAGTTATGGGTAAATAGTAGGGCAGACTGGGCTCTTTAACCGTGGTTAGGCAACCGGTCTAGGAGAAGGAAAACTCTGAATTCAAACCTGTTAAACTCCGCTTAAGAAATTGACCTTGTGTCACATCCTGCTTGTGCGGAGGGGTTGGTAAATATATATATCCTTCAGCATTCTTCCGTTATATACCCACTTCATATCGGGTATATTATGGGGAGTGAGGAGATGAGATGGATTCTCACTTGTTCTGCTCGTTAATATATTATTAAGATTAATATAGATATAATATAAGATATATATTAATCATTATAAAAAAAACTGTAACTACAACTAAACAGATTTACCAGAAGAATTTAAGCCCAGTAGTATATACAAATAAGATATAAACAAAATGAATAAAGGAAAAAAAAGAGTGGGAGTTGAATATAGATGACAGATAGATTACAAATTACTTTTACCTGATAAGCATATGGAAAACTAATCTTTAATTTCAAAGGGAAACAATTTAGATTTAAAAACTAATGTTTATACTAATTAAAAGACAGGGAGAGAAATAGAAATAATTCTAAACCAGACAAGTATATATAAAATGTAGCTACCTATAATTTTTTATTTCTCCACGAGATGATATTATTATTATTTGCTCCTTTTGAGTTTTCACATCAGCATTAGCTGATGGTCTTTCACTGGAGTGACAGCAAGTCTCCTCAGGTCTCCAGGACTCTTCTGAGTATTCTGGCAGATTGCAGCAGTGCAGTGTTCTGAATGGTTTCAATCCTTCCTTTGATATCCAAACTTTCCAAACCCTTTTCCAATCCTTTTGGGACTGTTCCAAGTGCACCAACTACAATTGGTATCACTTTCACTTTCATGTTCCATAACTTTTTCAGTTCTCTGGCAAGGTCCAGATATTTGTCCATTTTTTCATTTTCCTTTAGCTTCACCCTGTGATCTGCTGGCACTGCAAAATCCACCAGTTGACAAGTTCTTTCATTTTTGTTTATCAACACTAGGTCTGGTCTTCTTGCTGGGATAAGGTGATCCATTTTTATTTCAAATTCCCAGAGAATTTTATGCGTTTCGTTCTCAAGAACAGATTCTGGTTTATGCATATACCATTTTGTTGTGTGGTCAAAATTTAATTTTTTGCATAATTCCATAATTATTATTATTATTATTATTATTATTATTATTATTATTATTATTATTATTTGTATTAGTATTAGTATTATTAGTATCATTATTATTATTATAACCGAAAGATTTTCAACTAAGATTGTGAAATAAAGAAGTGAAAAACATTCACTCATTTTCAGCGTGCCTCTCGACCATCTGTCCAATACTCTTACTAAAACCTATCATCAACTGGAAGGAAATGATTCAGATGTACCTGCAAGATAAAGTGTTGTTTCCTGATAACATTCCACACACCTCATTAAAAGTTTCCTCCTCGTAAAATATAGAAAGGTGGGAAAAAGCCATAGGAAATTGGTATATCATTTCAGGCCGACACCAGATTCAACGTAAAGTAAAATCATACCTACATCTGCCTTGATCCAAGATTCGTTTAACGTCTTTTTTCTCACTAGACGACCCTTGAAATTGTTTGGGTCCCGTTATACCCGACTACCATGATGATAATGATACTGCTACTTAATAAGTGAATATTTCTAATTAGCATAGTTAACAACGTTATGTCCTTAAATTGGAGATGCTTGTCGTGTAATGGTTATCGCCATAGGAAACGAAATCGGTGACATGACTTCCAATTCTGGACGTGTCTGTTTGCATTTCATATAACGCTAATACCCTTGGCAAAATATTGATATAATTATTCTCCCTCAAGAAATGAGTAAATAGTAGGCTAGACGAGACACTTTAACTTTGGTTTGGCAACCGGTCTGGGAGAAGGAACACTCTGAGTTGAAACCTGTTAAATTCCGCATAAAATTGACCTCGTGTCGCCTTCTGCTAGTTTGGAGGGGTTAGGTAAATACATAATAGTGAAATTGGACGATTAAAATTATTTTTCTTTAACGGCATATCAAGTCCTTAAGGGTTATTCAATGCCGGAACTTAATTAATTTGTAAATGGTTGATTAAAATCACAACAACGTATATTTTCAACGCAACATTGCACACATTTTCTTTTAGTTGCAGTTTATTTCTAAATGTTTAACTGTAATTACATCCTGTCTCAGATATGAATTTATCAACCAAGGTGAAAACGTTACCCTGTCTATGGGGCTTAGAATGCGTTGAGGGTCCCGTGCAAAGAGGAGTCCTGATTATAACACTAAATTGCATCTAATAGTGATCATCCATTTCTGGGGATCTGGAGAGTGTGGAGTACCCCTTCATTGCCTTTATTTTCAATTCCACACTGATCCGTAGTGGTAATAATTCTTAGGGTACCATTCTAGGTTACAATAGATATGTTTAAAAATAATTCGCATTCGATGGAACCGTGCACACAAAAAAAAAAAAATAAATAAATAAAATAAATAAAAATAGAAAAAAAAAAAAACTCCTCTTAAAAAACCTCTTTAAAAAAAAACTACATAAAATTACTCTTAGTGTAATGGTTATCGTGTTCGGAAATGGCATTTCCGACCCGAGTTCAAATCCTGGTTGAAACTGCGTTTCATATCGGACAAATGCAATTGGAAAAGGAATTTATAGGTAATTTGTAGAGCAGACTGAACACTTTAGTTTTGGTTACGAGAAGAAGGAAAACTTAAAAATTGTGATTGTGTCACATCCTACTTGAGATGAAAAGGTTGGATTAATACATACATAAAAATGGAAGTAAATAGGGAAATAAATCCGACAGTATGTAGAAAATTAAAAAAACAAGTATTCCAAAACGATGAATATTTAAAAAATAAGATTAGACATTTCAAACAACATGCCGGCATTAAATGACCCATTGTGATTGATATGCCGTAAACAAAACAAAACAAATCAAACATAATGTTCCAACTTTTACCCTAAACCTGTCTCAATATAGTTTGATGATACTAATTTCAGACAACTTAGATTTTTCTAGTCTTTTAGCTATCATATCCCTATGAAACATAACATACTTTTTAACGTTTCTTGGGATGTCTTCTATGTACCGGAACAAGTGCTCTACTGAAATCAGTTACAGCCATTTTTCATACACAACTATTATTCTCGCGTCTTCGGAAAGTCATCCACCCCCTCAAACAACATTCGTTCCATCTCAGATCCTGACTAAGGTTTACTAAAACCGAAACGTTATAACGTCGACTTTACCATCAAGAATAAATTCATCTTTTTGGAATACTTTTTGTTATTTTATTTTTACATACATAACAATGAAAATATGAACGTATAATTAACGACATGCCCTAGCTTCTTGGAATAAAGTAACCCTAAACATATTGGCATGTCGTTAACATCAATTAATAACGAATAACCAAGGGCAAAACGGTAGTCCAGTTCAACTTTACACGGGTAAAAATTTATTTTGTTTGTTTTGTTTTGTTTTACGGCATATCAATTTCAGTGGGTCATTTAATGCCGATAAAGTTTTGATATAAATCAATTCTTAATGGATAATACAATTTTTTTTATAAACACATTTTTCTATTTAACCCATAGATGGGACCCTAACAGGTACTACCACTCCGGGTCAGAGTGGACCAGGGAGAAATGGTGATGAAGGGGTGCTCCACATTCCCCAAACCTCCAAAACTGGAACCTCACCATCAGATAGAGTTTAACGTCATTCCCAGGACATGTAGACCCGCAGCCAACGCCTTCTAGCACCCATATGATAAAAAGGGGTTGGGGCTTGCCATAAGGGCAATAGGGTTGGGGAAATCATATAGGTGTTAGGGCTTGACGTGACCAGCCGATTGATCGGAGGGGGCCTCTCCGACCGCCCGTCTAGCCCAAGATAGGGCCAAAGTGGAGTATTGCATGTGATGAACTGCTCATCCACCTGGGCTCTATCCTTAAGCATCACGGGTCGCCACCCACGGCCAACAGGTGGCCCCATTGAGGGAGTCTTACCCCTCTGCAGAGGTGCAGTCGGTGCATTCTAACGCCCCAGCCGACAGGGCGGGGTAAAGATTTAGATTTGAAATATATAGAATCTGTTTTTTTTTCTGACGATTATTCAGTAAAATGACAAAGCTACCGAAGCATGAAATTAAGAAAATAATCAATAATTTATTTTATCGTAAAATTGACAATACTTCTTTTGAAAATAATTAATGTAAAAAACATTTTTATTTTCTACCATCACTGGCGGAAAATATCAGGAGAGGAACATTTTTACCGAAACCGCTTTTAAGAATTTCAGTATTCGATCCTCAAGGAATGCCTCAATATTATGTATTTACCCAGCCTCTTCGTACGAGCAGGATGCGACACTAAGTCAATTTTTCAGCGAAGTTTAATTTTAGCGACGTCCAATAAGATCCAAGTAGCAGTGAGCTAAGATTAGAATCAGCCAGTATAAATACAATAACAACAGCAGCAGAGCACTGCCAGTGATTGGACAACAAGGCTGGTCACATGGTAGTCGGCGAGTCTATATTTAGAAGTGGCCATTTGCCACACGCCTTATATCCAAAAATTCCGACAGTAAGAGCCAAAGTGGTGTGTTGCATAGCACTGACATGACTACATCTTGGAAAGAATTCGCGTTTTATTCTATTACAGTAATCAAATTTCCATATGACAGTGAATCGTAACGAATCAGAACTTAGGAAATGATAAGATAAAGCCATAATTCTACCAAGCTGTGTAAGTACTTCCGTAAGGCTGAATCACTTGGACTCAAACGAGGCGCTTAGAGAAAAAGCTAGATGCTAACTACACAAGAATGCTGTCTTGAACAACTCTTGGAAGCAGCAGCCCCTAAGAAAGCATATATATATATATATATATATATATATATATATATATATATATATATATATATATATATAATAGTAATTTAATAAAAGTAATTAATAAAAGTAATTAAGTTCGGTCTTACGTTGAGATGACACATGAACTGGTGGATAAAGGAGTTAGGTTAAGACAGTTCTAAGTGACAGTTATCTTTAGACTGCAGGTTCAATCCTAGTCAAGGGCAACAGTAACATAGAATAACAATTAACACAGCTTAACGCATCTACCCCATCTATGGTTAGCGGAATGAGAACAGGATACCCCCGTGGACTGAATAAAGGGTTGTGTTCAAAGTTCCGTGATGGTTCCAGATTACGACAAGAAGTTTCCAGAGTTCGAAAAGAAGGTTCCAAAGTTCGAAAAGAAGGTTCCCGAGTTCGAAAAGAAGGTTCCCGAGTCCGAAAAGAAGGTTTCAGAGTCCGAGAAGGTTCCCGTGTCCGACAAGAAATACCTGAAGAAGGTCGGAGCTCATATCGGCCGAAACGTTGTACAGATAACAATGAAGATGAAGAGAATAGTCCGAATAACGCAGATAATACTTGAGATGATAAGATGTGTACTGCTTATATGATTATGGTTATATTTGTATCTCACCTTGCCCCCTATCACACAGATCATCCATGTTAGTTGAACATAGACATGCTGGACACGGGAAAAGCAAGGATGAATTCAGAAGTGACATAAAGGTGCGTGGTGTAATGGTTATCGTCAATGGAAATTAACTCTTTAACACGACTTCAAATCCTGGATGAGGCTGTTTGCATTTCATATAGCGCTAATACCCTTGAGAAAGGTATGTACCTAACTATTCCCTCTCCCACTATGGGTAAATAATAAGGGGAAATTTGCCCTTTAACCTTAGTCAGACAACAAGACAAGGAGATGGAAAACTCAAACCTGTTAAAATCCGGTTAAAAATTGATCATATGCCAAATCCTGCTCGTGCGGAGGGGTTGGTAAATGAATTATATATTTTACCAACCCTTCCGCACGAGCAGGAAGTGACACAGGGTCAATTTCTTAAGCGGAGTTTAACAGGTTTGAATTCAGAATGTTCCTTCGCCTAGACCGGTTACCTAACCAAGGTTAAAGAGACCAGTCTGCCCTACTATTTTTCCATATCTGGAGGGAGAGTACGATTCATACCTTTCCCAAGGGTATTAGCGCAAAGTGAAATGCAATTACCACATGCAGGATTTGAACTCGGGGCGACGAGTTCATTTCCCATGACTTTAACCATTACACCACGCGCTTCCTTTGGTAAATGCATATAAGTGACTTTCTTTTGTGGACACATTTGCATGGACAGACCTTTGTAGGTAGACCACAAAAGATATTATATGCGAATTCTGAAGCCAGGTGCGATGGCCGATAGGGACAGTTGGCGATATATATATATATATATATATATATATAGAGAGAGAGAGAGAGAGACAGAGACAGAGACAGAGAGAGAGAGAGAAGAGATATGTATAGAGAGATAGATAGAGATATATATATATAGATATATAGAGAGATAGAGACATGGAAAGATATATAGAGTGATATAGCGATAGAAAGATAGGCAGACAGGGCGATGGGTATTCATGCTATCAGTGCGAACTGATGATGATGATGATGATGATGATGATAGCATCAAATCTTTGTGGGTAAAATTGTGAGATTGGTGATAAATCAGGTGGTTGGATTCAATGAAAGAAGAAAGAAACCGAAGTGTTTGCAGCGGAAGCAAATCTCAGTTAGGTGTAAATAAGAAATATTGATTTGGGATTTCAACGAAAAAAAAAAAAAAATTCAATAAAAAATAAAGTATGAAAAAAATAATAATGAAAAAGTCGATAGCTAATTTGGAAAAAAGAAATAACTAAACAAATTTCTCCTAAATCAATGCTAGAAATCTACCGTTAATATACATCGAAGGAATTATATGGATATTTCTTTTAGCGAAAATTGTCAATACAAACAAATCGATATTGCAAACGCTAAAAGCAGTATATTATCATTATTGACAGCTATATAAAACTATTATCAATGGGGAAATATCGGTGTATATACATTGGCGTTAATTTAATTGAGAAAAATGAGCTCAATAAAAAGAGAAATCGTACAGGGTTGAGCTAACAGTATGAGGCATGTGAAAAAAAATATGTCGATTATTTTCTTAGTTCGATTAGTGGGACTCTCAGAACGCCGAGATCCAGGCATAAACGAGAAGAAAAAAAGAAAAAGATCCTTACGAGATCTTGTGCCGGTGTAAGTCGCAGACATTATCCCTCTAAAAAAAACCCCCTCATATACATCATATAACAGGCATGCTTTAATAGGAAGACAGTTTTTTTGTTACAGGGCCATTTGTCATTTATGGCTGTTGACTGCTACATAAAGCTAAGCACCTTGTTAGATGTAAGAAATAAAATTAAATTCAGCACTGTCAGTATCAGCTGGACAGCGAGGGAGTCTATCATCTTTTTGCTAGCGCTATATCAGGAAGATTGTTTTTGCGTCAGCTCCTAGATGCTTTACCACACAGATCAGATTACGTAAGTGCTGAGTTGACGAGAGCGGGTATCGAACGAAAGAAGCTTGCGATTCATAGGCGGATGCTCTACCGGGTGAGGTAAACCGGCCTCATCACGTGGTGTAATAGTGAGCAAGCTCGACAAAAAAAACTATTATTATTAATTTTTCTTTTTTTAATTTTATCTAATTTATTTTACTGAATGTTACGAAACAAACAATAATTTAGTATTATCTGCGTTATTCGGACTATTGTCCCCATCTTCATTGTTATTTGTACGTTTCGGCCGATATGCCCTCTGGCCTTCTTCAGGTATTTCTTGTCGGACTCGGGAACCTAAAGAAATACCCGAAGAAGACCGGAGGGCATATCGGCCGAAACGTTGTACAAATAACAATGAAGATGGGGACAATAGTCCGAATAACGCAGATAATACTAATCTTCAAGCCTCATCTCAAACATTCAGAGAAATAGAAAACAATAATTTACTTAATTGACACGCAATAAAGATCTAATAAATCAATAAATAAGGTGAATTGTGCCTCAGTGAGGGAGTCTATCCTTTTTTCACTAGCGCTAGATCAAGGAGATTGTTTTTGGCATCTCAGAGCTCATCACTTTACCGCACAGATCGCTCTGCTACTCATATGCTGAGTTGGTGAAGACCGAAAGCGAAAATGAGCACGAGAACGTGTTCACGAAACCTCGTGTACGACAAGCCTTGAATGTTCACAGCACGATGCCACGTGACTCACTGACAAATGACGAGAACTGCTGACTTCCTGCTGCGTGCGCATGACTGCCCCGCACTTTGATCGTAACTAAGGACAGTTTAGGAACCTTTTGATCGCATTACGTATGTTGGCCATCTTCCGCATGACATGCCCTTCATTATTCACAACTATTGTATTGATCTGATCGCTATCAACATACATGATTGTAAACCATTGTTCAGAAAGAATTCTTCAACGCGAGGCTTTAGCCACAACGTTTCGGCCGTTGTTCTCTTCAGCTGTCTGTCGTTGTCGGTAATCTGAATGTTTTCTTTTGTTATATACTCATATATACCCACATCGTACGTCGAGTATATATAGAGAGAGAGAGAGAGAGAGAGAGAGAGAGAGAGAGAGAGAGAGAGAGAGAGTTAGTTGATAGTCTTACTTTACATTCTGCTTACTTCATCTACTCGTCTGGACGCCATGTTGTCTGGTTGGGTTTTCTGTTAATAGTCTTCTTTCTGTTGATTCTTTTCTGGTCATTGTTTGTTTCATTTAATTAACCCAACGGGGGTCCGTTGGCTCGGCCACTGGACCTGTGATGTATGTAAACGGCATGATCCCAGGGGACATTACCCCCAGGCAACACATGCCCCTTGATTTAAAGGGACAGGACTCTTGAGGGGGAATGCTGACGGGATCTACAAATTTCTTGCACCTGGCATCCCATGAGCTTTTTGGTTGTTGGGTGATCCCACATTAAATGATCTTGTGTCATACCCGCATACGTGGGATGTGAGGTAAATAAGGGCCTTCTATTGCTTATTATCTTCTTTTAGTTAATGAGATCGTGGAACAACATGGACACAATGTTCAGTTTTTTCTTTGTACTCGTGGGATACAACTCTTCAAGGGTCATTGGGGGGTATCTTTCTATCTCTATCCATGCTACAGCTTCTCCCTCTCTTGTCCCTGACCACACGGAGGATGAATCGAAATATCCTAGCTTTTTATCGGGGTTCTCAGAGCAGTGAACCCACATTTTGTCTGTGTGGTTGGCACGCTTGATTCCCCCATCGCAATGACTTAGATGGCTGCTGAAGATTCCCCCTCGCAATGACTGCTGAAGTCTCATTAATTGCTATTTTCCAGCTGGGCTGCCAGATAAGGCATATTTTATTGCACTTAACCTACCGGTCACAAGTTTTAACTTTGAACACTTATTTCTCTTCCGACTACAGGATTTCAAAACAACTTAGCTATTCACACTCCCACTGTGGTGTAATGGTGAGCAAGCTCGCTTTGCAGATCCATTGATACCGAATTCAGTTCTCACTGAGTGTCACATACTTGTTGCCTTGTGCTAAATCTTAGCTATGCTTAATTTTGTAGTGGTGTTGGGTGGGGTAATCATCGTTGAAAATGAACACGGCAAGACGAGTTCAAATCCTGGACGAGGCTGTCTGCATTTCACACAGCACTAATACCTTTAGGAAAGGTATAATCTAGCTATTCTCCCTCTATCTTTTGTTAATAAGACAAACTGGGCTCTTTAACCTTGGTTACGCCACCAGTTTAGGAGAGGGAAACTCTGAATTCAAATCTGTTAAACACTGTTTTGTGTCACTTACTACTCGTGCGGTGGGGTTGGTAAATATATACCTATTCATAATGCACGACCACCTCGGTTGTTCATTCGTTTACACTATTACAATGCACTAACCAAAGCTCATACCCACTTGGTTCTAGTCACGTGGGTCTGAAACGAGATATCCAGTAATGATGAGCAGGGGAATGTGAACAATATGAAATATTACAACCTAGTGAATTCGACTCTCACCGGGTACTCTTATATTTCTGACTGTGTGCTACAACAAATAAAATCTTTGTATATAATCATAAATAATGCTTAGGTGCCCGTTCAACGTAACGGTTATTGTCGTGGTCAAATCGGTGACCCTGGATGAGACTGTCTGCGTTTTATTTCACGTAAATGCCTGTAGCTTTGTCTAAGACCAGCACTGGTTGGCTTGTACATGCAACTTCTTAAATCATCGCCTGTAGCTGGACACAAGAAAAATGGCCGAATTCGTCGAGAAAACACGCATGAGAAGAATTATAGTTAATATTGTTGTTTTTTGTCAGCAACACAACTGAATTATATTAGAGAGACGGGAAGCGACTTGTCTCAACAGTAACCATGGCTAACTTGGACGCTTTGGTCGACCGTCCACCTAGTGTCAGCCAGATGAGAATGCATGTTGCTTTTATGTGGGTTTCATCCTCTTTATGTTGTCAGATAGCAAAAAAGCTCATTAATCAAGTATAGATTCCAACTGACCTGATGTCAGCAAAGTTCATTCGACTCAACTGCTGACGCCGACGCCTCATATATAATTACATGCCCTTAAGAAAGGTATAGATCTTTATGTTCTCCTCCCCAGCTATGAGTAAATAGTAAGGGAAACTGGGTGCTTTAGTCTTGATAAAACAACCTGTCTAGGAGAAGGAAAAATAAGTCATCTCCAGCCCGTAGTGGAGAGGTTACATAAACACACACACACACACACACTGATGAGACGTAAAAAGTCGAAACACGATGTCTGTGGATGACTTATTATATGCTCCCAAAAACCCGGTAGAGCGTTCTAGGTGCAACTTTAATTGACTTTCACCGCTAGCGTAATAAAGCAATGATCGTCTGTTGTTTGGATTGTAAAATATATACACCAATGTATGTATTTTTCAGCTAAAAAAGGCCGCTTAATGGCAGCTGTCGACGGCCGAGAGGTTAAGGAACCCGGCTGATGAAAAGTCAGTCGGGTTTCGCTCCGTGTCAGAAGTAGTTGCTGTGTCTAGCCACACTGATAAGACATGGAATGTCGAAACACGGTGTCTGTGGATGACTTATACGTATATTTCAAAATGGAGGCAAGATTTGTTAAAGCCTATTGTTCGGAGAATCAGGGTCTGGTCAGCTCTGATTCGGTCACCTGGGAGAGAACATACCATGCTGAAAGACCCGAAATCTTTCAGGAACACAGGAAAATTACATCGCTGACTACTCCCTCCTTTTTCATCATATATATAATATATATATATAATATATATATATATATATTTATTTATTTATTTATTTATTTATAATTAATAATACAATTTAAAAGTCGGTCCTACCATTGGTTTCTGAATAACACCGAAAAGTGTTATTCAGAAACTTTTAAATTAATTATAAATAAATAAAAATAAATAAATAAAGCTCTTACATAAGTAATTGAGCCCTCTATAATCAATTCTCCAACAATAATAATAATTTAACCTTATATATAATATATATATATATATATATATATAATATATATAGAGAGAGAGAGAGAGAGAGAGAGAGAGATAGATAGATAGATAGATAGATAGATATATATTAATCGCCATTTTCTTTCTCGGGTGCCACAATAATGAATAGAAGCAAGTATTTATTCAACCTGTTTGCCAGGGCTTAGATTGGATACAAGGTCGCAAGTGTAAGGCTTCCAGCGAGAATAGAAGTTGATTTCAGTAGTAAAGGATCTGCAAGACTAGCTTGCTAACGATTACATCACGATGGGTTGCCCTTAACCGATAAAAAGTATTGTGACTCTACAATTATTTTAAGTTGAGCCTCAAGTTCCGTTTCATCTTGTTTAGAGTACCTGCTGTTTTTATTTAGTAAACTTTGATTAGTCTGTCATTCGGGCCAAAAGCGGTCAAATAATCCTTTGTTTTGCACACAGTTACGTGGTGTTTTTAAAAGGCGATGTCTTCGATGATCTGATAAGTTGCCAAGACTTTTTGCGTGACATGACTGCAATGATATTACTAAGAAATGTACGGGTCAAACGTTAAACAGGGAGGAGTTCAAGTCCTGGTCTAGGCTATTGGCGCTTCACTTCGCGCTAATTCCCTTAGCAAAGGGTCGAATGCATCTGTTATCCACACAGCTATGTTTAAATTGTATGTATCTGACAACTCCTCCGCACCATCAGGATATCACATAAGGTCAATTCCCAAGCGCAGTTTAACAGGTTTGAATTCAGAATTTTTCTTTGCCATACCAAAGTTAACGGGTCCAAACCGTCCTATTATTTACCTTTAGCTGGTAGTAGTGATATGTAAAAAAAAGTCGTCGGGAGCCTAATGTCGGTATCAGCCATGACTGCAAAGGGAGTCTATTCCATTTTCACTAGCGTTAGAACAAGGAGATTATTTTAGCATCTGAGGTGGAGCGCCACACCTACCATCAGTTCCTTACTTTACCGCACAGATCCCTGTGCTATTGCTGAGTTGGCGAGGGCGGGATCGAACTAGGAACCTTGTGGTTTCTAGCCGAACGCTCTACGACTGAGCTATCCCGGCCCTTGCTGTGGACTGAATGATAGGTTAAAGATTCGCAGAAGGTTATCTACTACAACTGATACTTGAAGAGTGCCCTGGGTATGACACTAAAGTAAAGTCGTCGTCGGGGTGGCCTAAAGTCGGTATACCAGACAGCGAGGGAGTCTATCCCCTTTTCACTAGCGCTAGACCAATGAGATTTTTTCTGAGGCGGAAGGCCACACATCAGCTCATCACTTTACCGCACAGATCCCTGTGCTACTCATACGCTTCGGTATCGAACTCGGAACCTTGAGGTTACCAACCGAACCCTCTACCGACTGAGCTAAACCGGCACACTAAAAATAATCTACTTGTGAGGCTTTAGTTTTGGATATCTGTAAAGTGGGACGTACTCATTGTCATTACTCCCAGGACCACACTTACCAGGAGTTATAGTATCTGTTAGAGTTCCATATATGGTTCAATAGATATGTTTAAAATATTCGTATTCGTTAGGACCTTGTTACAAAAAAAAAAGAAAAAAAGAGAAAACTTCTTAAGAAACAACTACAGAGAAAATATGAACGTACACTGAACGTAATTCCCTAACCTCTGGCATACAATAACCATAGGCGGGTTGAATTGCCTTTAAAATCAATCAATTAATCAATCTGATACTTAAAGAAGCTTATAATAACAATCAAGATGGTAGACATTAACGATCATAGAATTACGGTCTCATTAGTTACGGTGTAAATCAGTGGTTCTCAAATGGGAGCCATATGGCACACCGGTATCCATACAACATTTTTGAGTCCAGGCAAGCAAAAAAATTCAATCATACGTACAAAAAGATTTTAAAACATCAAATGGCTAAAATAGGAAACAAAGGAATCCAAAAGGTGAAAAAAAAAAAGAGTTGAGAACGAATAACGTCATCAATTGAAATAATGATGAACGCAATAATCAGTAAACATTAATAATTGTTCACTAATTACTATTTAACATTTAACGCTCAAACTTGATTTCAATTGATCGTAGAATGGACTACGATTGGGTTTTGAACTTAGGTAAAAATATTATATTCTTAAAGAATTTTTACAAGGTTCACAGACATATGAATTGACAAATAAACACACACACACACACACACACACACACACACACATAATATATATATATATATATATATATATATATATATATATGAAAAAGATAGAAATTAATCCGACAGTATGAAATTTAACATCTATTTTTCATATTTGTCAAATGAAAAAACATTATATCTGGAATTTTACACCTTGAAGACTTTCATCTATAAATCTGCGAACTTATCAACACTACAAGTAATTTTGGAACTCTCACATCTTTCTTCAAATTACACTGTGGACTTGTATATTTTTAACAGCTGAAATATATACTATACTATTTTGATACCCACTTTACATTTTTTATATAATCTTTACAACAAACTCTTTTGAGTTTTACTATAAACTATAATGCTTCTGATTTTTAAAAATTAAAAATAAATTTTATTTTATTTTTAAAACAGAACATGCATTTTTCAAAATTTTAGCGGTTGAATTCAGCGTTCGTTTCTGTAAACAGTCTTTTAACGGATATCTTTCTTCCCGTCTATGTCGCTCGTTGAAGAAGACCAACTTATCGATTTGGTCGAAACAGATCTGTCACCAATTACATAACAAACATCATATGTTTTTTCAAAATGTTAAATTTCATATATATATATATATATATATATATATATATATATATGTTTGAACTGTACAGATAATTTCTTGTCGGACGAGTTTGTGGTTGATTCTTTCTAATTTTCGGGCCATCTTTTTGGTGTCGGGGTGGAACTGGTGTAACAGTCCACCAAAGGTTCCGATACGAGCGCTTTCGGCAATACAGTTTGCCATCATCAGGTAGAAAACGATGGTATGGTTTCGTGTCTCGTTTTTAACGAGAACGAGTAGTAGCAAGGAATTAGAAGTGGGAGGTAATAACAATTGGTAGTGGGAGGTTGTAGGAATGGTAGTAGTTCGAACGAACGATGCAGCAGTGATTTTTTTGTGGGAGGGGGAACAAGTTGTGAGAAGGGGAGGGGTATAGTGGAAGGAGGATAGGCGGAAAATTATAAGCATTTGAGAACATGTTGACTTACTTCAAAGTTTATTTTGTTTTAGGTAGGTTTTTTTTTGTTTGATATATAAAGCTTCGATTATTTTAAGTTTTTGTTTGTTTTTTTCTTAATGTAGTGTGCGTGTATTTTCGGTTAGAAATTTGCGGTAGGTAGAGGGGGGCATGAATAAAAGAAAAAATGCTGCCAAAATACACTTATATATATATTTATATATATATATATATATGTGTGTGTGTGTGTGTGTGTGTGTGGTGTCAAACGGTTAAATTCTCCTCCTCCCTTCATTCAACAAATATATGTGCTCTGATGAAGACCAGTGTTTATAAAGTGTCTTTTACAATTAGCTTCACTTTAATTTTAAAATGATTTTAATTGAATTATACTTTATAAACCCAACAGGTTGAAACAGATATCTGTTAGCACAATACTTAATAGTTTCTCCTATTTCGGGTTTGGTCAGTCGGTAGAGCGTTCGACTAGAAACCACAAAGTTCATAGTTCGATACCGGTCCTCGCCAACTCAGCGTATGAGTAGCACAGGGATCAGTGCGGTAAAGTAAGGAGCTGACAGTAGGTGTGGCGCTCCACCTCAGATGCTAAAATAATCTCCTTGGTCTAGCGCAAGTGAAAGGAGTATAGACTCCCTCGCTGACTGGCTGATACCGACTTTAGGCCGCCCCGACGACTTTACTTTACTTATGTATGTATATAAAGGAATCGAGTCTGGTTTGATGTGTACGTGTCGACTTATTCATGGAATATCAATAATGATTCTTCATCTCAGATTCAGGAGTGAAAATACTGATTTCTTAAAAAATATCAGTGGAATGTATGAC
>CM042140.1:13163169-13203169 GCA_023376005.1 Doryteuthis pealeii | reverse complement strand
AACTCGTCTACGAGACAATCTTGTTCACAATATTACCTTTATGTTATCAAAGAAAAATATTTTGCGTCTTATCTGTTAGTAGTTAATTTACTGCTAAAAATATGTGAACAACCTCTAAGTGTTCTAGTTGAATGAATTTTGCCAGGGGTAGTTTGTAATTAGTTGATGGAAGCATTTAAGTATATCGAAATATGTATATACCTTTTTTGTGTCCATTAGTATGTGTTGTTGAATATATTTGTTAAAAATGTTATAGCATGGCACAAACTCTTGACAGTGATTTCGAACCCATCCCACCTGCTAACTCGTTTACGAGACGAGCTTGCTCGCAATCGCACTAGTATGTTATTAAAGAAAAGTATTTCGTGTCTTATGTGTTATTAGTTAATTTACTGCTAAATAAAACAAAACCACATGGGAGCAACCTCTTAGTGCACTAATCAAATAATTTTTGCCATGGGGTTGGAAGTAAGTAGTTGAAGGAATAATTAATTTATGTCGAATATGTGCATAACTTTTTGTATTCGTTAGTGTGGCAATGTATACAGTGTTACCTTGACCTATCAGTGCCCCAACAGACCAGTATATGGAGTTACGAGGTGTAACTCAGTCGATATTTGGCGTTGTGTTAGGAACTAAAATTTGAGGTAAGAGTGAGCTTCAGATACGCTTATGTTAATAAGTTCACTAAAAGTATTTAGGTTTCCAAATTAATTATGCCAAAGAAAAATATTATTTATAAAAATAAACATTAAAACAAAATTCATCTATGAGCCTACCTCATTATGATCAAAATAAATACACATATATATGTATTTATATTTTTTTACTTAAAAAAAAATATTATTTATAAAAATAAACATTAAAACAAAATTTATCTATGAGCCTACCTCATTGTAGTCAAAATAAATACACATATATATGTATTTATATTTTTTTACTTAAAAAGAAAAATATTATTTATAATAAAATAAATGTTAAAAGATATTACAGCACATAATTCATTACATTCTATTTCATTATGTCTTTATACAATACAGTGCAATTTATCTTATTTTAAAAAATGTAACAAAGAAATTCGGATGTATTTTGAAAAGTGGGTGGAGGTGCTGGTACTGATTAATGATATATCAGTTTATTTCAATGGGGGAAATTTATTTGATACACGAGGAAATTGAGTTGCGAGCAGAACGAATTAAACTCGTAAGTTAAGGTCCTACTGTATTAGTTAAAATTGTCTAGAATGGCACAAGGTTATGATTGTGGAGGTAGCCTGCAAAGATCGAAACTATCCAACCCGCTATCTTGTCTACGAGACGAACTTCACAATCGCACTGGTGTGTACACTGGGTTTATTTCTTTTTGTATACGTGTGTACGCGTGTCTCTGTGGGAGAGAAGAGAAAGGCCTCATTGTATACATTCCAACGATCTTGTTTGCCATCTGTTTAGTGTCGAGCGGCACAGGAACCGGAAATATAATCAGTTCTTCCTTCGTTTCACTAAAAATCTGTAGACCATCCATAACAAAAACGTAGCCTTCAACCCGGTATTTTGTATTTTTCACTGCCCCCCTCCCCACGCCATATCAGCAAAGTTGCATTTATCAACATCCCACCCCTACTATAACAAACAAACACTTCAGCGGTACACAGAATAGCCAGAGTCGTTTATTATGATAACCCCATAACAGAAAATAACATTTGTAATTATTATAACTGTGACGAAAACAACGCACCATTATAATCTATACATCATTTCTCGGCTACACGAGTTCAAATCATGAACGAGGCTGTTTGCATTTCATTTAACGCTAAAACGCTTGGGAAAGGTATAAATCTAAATATTCTCCCTCCATCTATGGGTAAATAGTAGGGCAGACTGAGCTTTTTGTACTTGTTTGTTTAATTTCCTATCATCAATACGGGCATAATTCGATTCGTTTTAATGCACTTAATTCTTGGAACACTGTTCAGTCGGTATTGTTTGATGAAAAAAGGAGAAAAAGGTGAAGCTTGTTTCGGTAAATTATTTTGTCCTTAAAAAACTTTTGAAAAAGCATTTTATTGTCTCTTATAAACAACAGATTTGCATTTAGATTCTCAGACGGCTAATTTGTCTCATGATATATATCTATATGTTTGTGTTGTCTGGTGTGTCTTGTATCGTTTCCTGTGAGCGTCCAAGGGTGGTCATGTCCATGGGCTTAGCTTCACGTTATTAGGCATGGCCTCCCTTCAATAGTAGTTTAACAAAAATAAAGTTTTTCTTTTACTTTTTCTTTATAACTTGTACCTACAATTGATAAATAAATTTCTTCTTCTATTCTCCTTCTTCTTGGCCAGCGACCAAGGTGAAGGAAAATTCTAAATTCAAACGTGTTAAATCCCGCTTAGAAAATCGACCTTGTGTTGCATCCTCCTCGTGCAGCCAATCAAGGGCATATAGTTATTTACCAAGCTTAGCTTAGATGTGGCACAAGGCCAGGAGTATGGGGCTCCCAGTGAGAATCGAACTCACAAACCATGGTATGCTAAGCTAGCTTGCCAACCATTTGGCTACAGGATGTGCCCTAAAACCAAGAGCATATATCTGGTTTTAACTTTCTTCATCGAAAACCGATCGTCTTGAAGTAAAATGTTATGCAATTCTTCTTTGATAATATATTCTTCTATTTTTGTAAGTGTAATTCACGCTAATTCTTCAGCTATCGCAGACGGTTCTTAATTGACAGACTCTACAATATCAGAGGATTCAGCATTCTTGGGCACTTCAGAGTCTTTAACCTAATAGCAGATAAATTATACCAGGTAAAGAATGAAAAACAAAAAAACCCCAAAAAACAAAAACAAAAAAAAACCCCCAAAAACAAAAACAAGAAAAAAAAGGAACAGCTATTTAATATGGAGCTTATAAATTGTATAATTACAAGTATCAAGTCTTGTAAATTGGTTGTCTTTTTTAGATTTATTTAATAACCCCTACCCCAAAGGAATGTAGATTTACAGTTTAGCTGTTTCACTACCAAATTAGATTGAAATTATTTTGCAATGATTTATATAAAAGATCAGCAACATCAAAATAATCTTAAAAAAAACAAACAAAATAAAAAAGTTAAAAAAAAAAATTATCCCCCCCCAAAGAAAACAAAAAAAACCTGTGATGCCAGCCTTTTACTACCAAATTATATCGAAATTATTTAGCTATAATTTACCTTAAAAAAACATCACCCTCACACACAAAAAGCAAACAAGTTAAAAAAAATAAATCAACAAAAAAACAAAAACAAAAACAAACAAATAAATGTTATGCTTCCTTTCTCCCTTTCTTCCTTCCTTCTTTCCTTCATTCCTTTTTTCCTTCCTTCCATAGAAGACGAATCTGATTTAACAAGATGTACATTATAAGCGTATCAAGGAATGGGATACCAGAGATCTTTTGAAATTTGCTTCGTGCATTGTCATTTCAATTTTTATACAATGGAGTCATAAGCAATGAATATCGTGAGATATTTCACCGGGACATGGTTAGATATTACATTTAAGTATACACTTCTTAAATCTTATATAGCTTGGGAAAGGTATGAATCCATATATTCTCCCTCCAGCTATGGGTAAAATAGTAGGGCAGGCTGGGCTCTTTAACCTTGGATAGGTAACCAGTCTAATAGAATAAATACTCTGAATTTGAAAAACCTGAGGTCAGTCATTGATTGGGTTTGTGGCATTCCTTATGCACCAATTCTTTCCTATCGACAGTACCAAAAAGTGCGGAATGGTCAAACACAGGCCGCCACCACTATAAACAAACCACTGTGTGGGTTGTTCATTGGAGGAACCCTAAATATTGACATCTTTGAATGTGTAAATGTGTACATCAACATACATATATATATATATATATATATATATATATATATATATATATATATATGCGTGTGTGTGTGTGTGTTTGTGTACGTGTGTGTGTGTGTTTGTGTCTTAATTATGTTGATGAAACAAAAATATAGATCTTTATAGATATATGAACGTATACGTAATTATATATATATATATATATATATATATATATATATATATAGAGAGAGAGAGAGAGATAAAGATAAATATATATATAGGTATATATTTATATTATATATATATATATATATATATATAGATAGATAGATAGATATGTATATATATATGTGTGTGTGTGTGTGTGTGTGTGTGTTGTGTGTGAGTTTTTGCTTGTATGTATGTTTTGCGTATTTATGTGTGTATTTGTGTTTGTCTATATGTGCGTGTGAGCGTGTATGTCTTATCTCCCGTTGAGCGAGATGTACGAGTACTCAACTGTTCAGTTCCGATGTGAACCCCTAAACTGCTTACACAGCTGATTTTGTTTACGATGATGGATGTTTGCGTAGGAACATCCGCAATTTTGGGATAAGCTGATAACAAGAAAAATGAGGCACTCCTTAGTTTTAAATTCAGTGTTTTTCCTTTTCGAAGACCGGTCATCTTCCCAAGGATAAAGACCCCAGTCTACCCTACTATATACACATACTGGATATATATATATATATATATATATATATATAATATATATATATATATATATCCAGTATGTGTATATAGTAGGGTAGTATATATATATATATATATATATATAATATATATATATATATATATAAAGATAAATCTACTAAAAGTTTCGCTTAGTGCTTAAGATCTGACACTTAGCTCTGAAGAGCACTAAACGAAACTTTTAGTAGGTTTATCTGACTCATTAGATTTATCTTTATTATTTGCTCTTCTTAGGTATCGAGCACTTTTTTACTTATTAGCTTTCTCCTAGCGGTTATATGAATATATATATATATATCTTATATATATATATATACACATATAAATTGTTTTTTTCTTTTGGCCAAATATTGTACCAATAGATTATTTTTGATTGGTACGATTATCTTGGTCTTTTCTTTTTCCCAAATTTTTTTTTCTCCCGGGTAATGTTTGGTAGTATATTTTTACAATCAAACTATTTGCTGTTTTTTTTCTCACCGCGAGATTTACCAACAAGTTTGGTATATCAAATATTATATATATATATATATATATATATATATATATATATATATATATATATATGGTGATGAGTATCATTCCAAGTGGGGTTCAACTATAATCAAATCATCTGTAGTGAAATATCGATGTGCCTTATTCCTGGTGTGTGAACGCAATGAACAAATCAATGGATAAATGGGACAAAACCTATTTCAACTGCAACATCTTATCTCGTAACAGAATCTTCAGACTTAAGACAAAGCAGTAACAACCATATTTTCACTCTATGTCTAAAGATGTTGCCACATGCTAAGCCTGTTGCAGCTGAAATAAATTATAAGCGGAAGTAAATTTAAAGTATTTTTTCTTCATTTATTCATTATATATATATACGCAAACACATACACTCATATATATATATATATATTTGCAGACGCCGATGACGTCACTCCATGTCTTCACCAGTTCCTATGAATCTCTTTTTCTCTCTCTCTTTCTCTCTCGTTTATATATATATATATATATATATATATATATATATTATACACATACATATATATATATATATATATACATATATATAATATATATACATATATATATATACATACATATGAGGCTGTTTCAATTTCACATTATTCTCCCTCCAGCTATGGGTGTATACTAGGGCATACTATTTGCGTGCATATACAAATACTCACACGTCCGCATTGATCAAACATTACACATTCATAGAACAATGTATTATGTGTGTGACCAGTTACCCCGCATACATAACCTTTATGCTGTCCATAAACACTCACATACATTCATAATACCGCTACATCCATACGCACATCACTTTATCCAATCATACACATCCCATGTCTATTGAATTTTCTGAAATTTTTTGCAATTTTTTCGATTTTCCTTGCATTTGTAACATCTTCACCTGACGATTGCCTCGCATGAAACCAATATAGTTGTGAATGTTCCTTTGTCACCCAATAAATAGATATGTAAAACCTATATATTTATCTTATTATATTATATTACATATATATATACATATATATATATTATATATATATATATACATATATATATATATGTATATATATACATATATATATACATACATATATAATACACACATATATATATATACATATATATATATATATATATATATATGTATGTATATATATATATAATTAAACATAAATGAATTAACTTTCAAAAAAATTAGGTCTGACTAAAATTAAAAAGCACATATCCTCCCAAATATACTGTCGGCTGAAAATAGCTAAAAGTTGTTTACATTTGCGTCGTGCGATAAAGTCTCCAAAGAGGAACATAGAATGCTACTAATACCTAAACAAAGCGAGACAAAATTGCATTTTCTGTTTGACGTGATGGTAAGATACCGACGTGCCGCTTCGGCACAAAGGGTTCGAGTCACACGCTAGGCGGTCCTCGTATCTATAACTCTGCTGATGAGACCTAATAGGTCGAAATATATATTCAGAGATTGATTTTTCTCGATTTGTTTAGCCTCACATTTAAGTAGTTTAAATCCCGCCTAATTAAACATAAATGAATTAACTTTCAAAAAAATTAGGTCTGACTAAAATTAAAAAGCACATATCCTCCCAAATATATATATATATATATATATTATTTTGTAAGTCCGTCGCAGACGACGACGACGTAAAACCATATCTTCAGTTGTGGTCCCTCTGGTGGCTTGTTAGTCCAATTCTGGACACAATGCAAGGGAAATTCCCATCTGCATTTGGTGGTTCATCTATGTTATAATGAAGTAAAAAAGAACAAAAAAAAAAGCAACAAAAAAACCAAACCAAAACAAAACAACAACAAATGAAAACGATAACAACAGAACAACCGTGCCCTTACCTTGTGTTCCTTCTCCTTTTCTTCCAGGCTCTTTAACTGTTCACTGAGTTCAAACGCAGTGAGGACTGGGTCATCGCTCGACAAGGCCATGTATGCTGTGCTGGCCAATCCCCGATACGCGTTTAAGCGGGAACGTGAATGAACGAAGCGGTCAAATTTTTTATGGTTGATGCATTCTGTGCATAGGCAAAAGTAATGGTGTGGCGTGTCGATGCAGAAACCTTTTCGCAGCAACATGTGTACAATGTCGAAGTTATTACACTGTGCAGCCAGGACGATAGGCGTTATATCTGGGGAGAAGTTTGAATTGTTCTCATCCTGAAAAAAAAAAAGAACAAAATTAGTTTTGTTCTATTAGGAAAAAAAAAAAAAAAAAAAAAAAAAGAAAGAAAGAAAAAAGAAATAGATAAATAAATAATGGATAAATAAATAAGTGCGTGTATGCGTGCGTGTATGCGTGCGTGCGTTTTTTGATTGAAGGATCAATTATTAATATCAATAATAAAACAAATTAACCGTTAGCGTGTATCAAATATTTGCGTTTTTACAGGCTATAATGCCATACGTGTGCACCTCTGAAGGCCATTTTATTCATATTACGAGATAGAAATTATGGATGTAATTGTAATTCTTTTGTAGGCAGAGCGATATTTTTCGTTTTTCAGTAGCTCAATGTAAGGCATTTACGTGTTGGCTGCTCGTTGACTAATTCAATGATAATGTGTAGAAACAGCAATAGCAGACCCCACTGTGGTGTAGGATTGTGTAAAAGTTGTTTTGCAAACTATCATAACTTCTTGTATCGTGCTATTGCACAATGACACACAGTTGCTGATAAAATTATCACGTTTTTTGTGGGTTTTTAAAAAATATTTATATATTGTTTGATAATGCCCACTATTGCAAGGGAGGTCCTCGTGGCATTGTGGCTAACGTGTTGCACTGCGATATCGAAGGGAATCCAAACTCCACTCACAGTATTATGTTCACTTACGGACTAATACACTCGGGAAAAGTATGAATATCATCATCCCTCAGATATAGGTTTAATAGTAACACTGACGTTTCTCTACAACGTTTTTTCTTTGGCATCAAATAACCCACAAAGGTTGATATGTCATTGAATAAAGAAACTAAACCTATTTTGTAAAATTTTGTAAAATAAATCACCCACTCTACCAGTATTCAAAAAATTATCCGTCCGCGAAAGGGTTAAGTTAATTCTTGCGATGACTTATAAGTTAATAAAAATGGTTTATGTGTAAGGGTCTCCTGGTGGCCATTATTCTTACTACAAATGTAATTATTTAAATCTTGATTTTCCATTTAGCTAACCAGACATAAACGAAGTATTGCAGAAACTGATAATTGTGAGGAAATGAAACAATGTATCGACGTACAGCTCAAAATTGTTTCAGACATTTTAAGGGTGATTTATACCTTGAAATAATGCCCGGATGTGAACGATTCTCAGTTGTCAACTTTGATGTTTCAAAGTGGAAGGTAGAGGAGAACCTGGCCAGCAGAACTTGAAAACCCCCCAGAAGATTTACCATTATCGGAAAGCGTTCGTAGTGTACTGGTTATCATCGCAGGAAATAAACACGACTGCAGGTGTTCAAATCTTGGACGAGGCTGGTAGCAATTCACATAACGGTAATAGCATTGAGAAGTATGCATCCGACTATTCTCCCTCCAGCTATGGGAAAATAGTTGAGCAGACAAGGGACTTTAACCATGGTATACCAACCAGTCAAGAAGAAGGAACATTCTGAATTCAAACTCCGCTTAAAATGCACCTTGTGTCACATCCTGTTCATTTGTAAGGGTTGGAAGATGCCATATCTCTTATATTGCTTAAACTTACCGTACAGAGAGCTTTCCATGAATTTACAGAAATACAGTCGATGAATAAAGCGAAAATAATTTTGATACACTCTAACACAAATAAAAAAAAAACAAAAACAAACAAACAAACAAAACAAGACAAAAAAAATAAGAAAGATAAAAGAACAAAGTTTCGACTACTGATACCTGGGAGACATTTTAAAACGTATTATTTGGGCGCCTACCATGACGCCATACCCAGCAAACCAGTCTGGCGGACCAACTAATATTGTGAGTTCAATCCATGCTCACTGCTTTATATCAGATTAGCCTACATTTACATAATACCCTATATAGTTGCACATAGGTCGAATTTGAAAGTTTTACTTTTAAAAGAAATATTTCAAAAATGGCGTCCACGTATGTATGAATAAAAACATTTTGTCAGCTTGAAATTCCTTCATGATGGGAAGTGTGAAGAGCATCCACTAGCTTCAAACATTAATTTCATCAATTGATTATTTCGTTACCATAAATCTAGAGCCGACCTATATACGAGATCGACTTATACACACGTATACACGGTAGGAATATTGAACTCCGTTAAGATTCCACTAAACTAAATCAGCTAAACTATGAATAGCACAGGGATCTGTGCAGTAGAGTGAAGAGCTGATGGTAGATGTGGCGCTCCACCTCAGACGCTAAAAAGCGCTGATACTAACTTTAGACCACCCAAACGACTTTACTTACTTTACTACCAAACGTAGCTTAGTACAACACAAGACCAAATGAAAGAAACTGCAATTGCATTCTTCGAGTCGTTGATAGCCAGCGTTCGAAATTTAGGCATTCGTAGTAAAAGTGGAACTATTTTAGCACCCAGTCCGGTTGATATTTACTAAAATTAGCCTAGTCTGGTACAAGGTCATTCACATTGAGAACTGATATTTTAGATGAAGTTCTTTTAGTATTGTCAGTGACTTATAATCCTCGTGGTGTAATGGCGATCGTCGTAACAAATGCACACAATGTCTCGAGTTCGAATCCTGGACGAAGCTGTTTGTAATACTCTCAGGAAAGGTAGGTCGTCCCATTGTGGTGTAATGGTTTCGATCCTCGCTGAATGTCCCATACTTGTGACCTTGTATCACATTCTATTCGTAGCGAACGGGTTAGGTAAAAAATCTACCCATAGGTAATGGTATGTATTAAACTATTCTCCCTCCAGCTCAGGGTAAATAACAGGGTACACTGGCTTTTTAATCTTAGTATAGCAACCGGCCAAGGAAAAGGAATTCAAACCTATTATAGTCGGTAGAGCGTTCGGCTGAGAATCACAAGGTCCCTGGTTCGATACCGGTCCTCGCCAACTCAGCGTATGAGTAGAACAGGGATCTGTGCGGTAGAGTGAGGAGCTGATGGTAGGTGTGGCACCCCACCTCAGACGCTAAAATAATCTCCTTGGTCTAGCGCTAGTGAAAAGGGGATACACTCCTTCACTGATTGGCTGATACTGACATTAGGCCGCCCCGAAGACTTACTTATACCCCGCTTAAAAATTGACCTTACGTCATATTCTGCTCGTGCGGAGGGGTTGGTAAATGCATATAATCTTTTTGATTGGTATTAATTTTGGTATAGAGCCAGTGGTAATCAAAATAAGTAATAATAGTAATAATAATCTGGTAATAGTACTACTAATGATATAATTGACTTGATGTGTAATTGTTAGCGAGCTGGCTTAGCAGATTGTTACTACTGAGTTCGACTCCTACAAGATGTATCATACTCCTGGTTCTGTGCCAACAAAGCTACAACTAAACCCAGAGGCGCACTTAACGTAACGGTTATCATTGTAGAAAATTGAATCGGCGAACCTATTTCAAATCCTGGACGCAGCTGTTTAAGTTTAACTTCTCACTAATCCCCTGGTGAAAGGCTCGAATCCAATTTGTTATCCCTCGCTCAGCTGTGGATGAATAGTAGGGCAGTCTAGGATTTTTAGTCCTGATAAAGCAACCAGTCTAGGAGAAGGAAAACTATGAATTCCCACCGACTGGACTCTGCTTAAGAAATTCACCTTGTTTCACACTCTGCACGTGTTAGAATAGTTGGGTACATGCACACATGTAACCGTTTGCCAAATTTGAGCCATGCTGGTTTTAAAAAAATGGTATAATAATTAGCAAGTTAGAAATGCAAACCATTGTTAGTGAGTTCGATTCTCACTGGACGCCCGATACTTCTGGCCTTGTGCCAGCAAATATTATCACAATGTGTCATTAGTAGATAACTATTCCATCACTAGCATTTCTTTATTTTATGGTTAATGTAAAATGAATTGTAAACAAAAAGAAGAAATTACATGTTTGTTTTATTTGTAATATTGAAATAGATTTGGGTAATTTTGATCTTATGTCCTCCCGGCCTCCTGCCTTAATTTTAGCGAGCCAGCGTCAAATTTCTTGTCCAACTTAGATATTTTCTGAGTCCTTTTTTGTCACTTTTCTGTCAGCAAATTAATGTAGATATTCTAAACGCCTTCCCACAGATTTTAATCGGCAAATCAATGTAAATATATCATAACCCCACATTTACGAAAGAGTGAAAACCATAGAATTTTTCAAAAGTAAAGATATCAAACGTTGTGATAATTAAATTATCATACTCTGATATATCCACAGGTCCTACTAGTTTTTAATATAATGCAACGGACAAGTCACCAATATTTTTTTCTGACTGTATCCGTATTTTTATCCGATGATTACATGAAATCTTCCACTATGCGTCATTCCCGAACATTTCGAATTGACTCTCGTAATCAGGATTTTCTCTGTAATCAAGATTTTCTCAGCTGTTTTTTTCATACGGCGTGGTCTTCACACAAACATAAGCAACAGAAACGAACATCGCGGTAGCAGTTATAGTAGTCGTCATTCAATCATGCAAAGAAAACATACAAGTTATGAAGAGAAAAAACAACTCTTTAAATATCATTAACGTTTACGAATGTTTGTGCATTAATAAAATATTGCCAACTTACTTGACCTATGGAAATTCCAGGATGCATCTTTGCAATCTAGAAATTGAACATCGAGTAATTAATATAATTTTAAACTACAGGAAAGGTTGCTACTTCGTTTATTTTCATCGAATGATGAAAAAACAAAGGAACCATGTCAATCATAAAATTATAATAGAAAAGATGGATCTGAAAACATAGATTATGAGAAAAAAATTAACAGAAAAATAAACTTCAGCCTATGAATCTTTTAATGCGTTATAGTTTGCTTAAAACTTAACCCGCTTTTTTTTTTATATACTTCCGACTATGTGATATAAAGTAAGAAGTCTTAAAAAAGGTCCAATGTTCAACCTGAAAAGCAACTCTTGTTTCATTTGTCTTAATCTTTTAGATGAGACTTGATAATTTGTATTATCTGGATTTGTCGGACTGTTGTCCTCATCTTTATTGTTATATATACAACGTTTCGACTGATGTGCCCTATAGTCCCCGTGAAGGCTTCCGAATACGGCATTAAGACTCCCGAGTTCGACAAGAAGGTTCCCGAGTTCGATGAGATGGTCCCAGAGTTCGACAAGTAAGCAGGAGGGTCCATTGACCGCCGAAATGTTCTGTATATAAGAATAAAGATGAGTACAACAGTACGAAAAATCCAAATAATACGAACTCTTTTTTGGTTATATATATATATATATATATATATATATATATATATATATATTATATATACTAGCAAATATATGCACCCTCCGGGTGCAAGTATTTTAGTTAAATTTTATAATAAAATATCATATTAAATTAGAAAGGCTAATGGAACTGAATAAGAATGTAGATAAAAAGATTTTGAACAGAGGGGGTATGATTGAAAAATAGAACAACTTGGAAACTAACTCTTCCATCATTTTCCGTTACTCCCGTCTTTCATTGGTAAATTTTCCTAATTAAACTGCTTAGATAAGATAGGAGGTAAAGAATAATATTAGTTATTTCTTCTTGTTAAGGGATTTCTTTTAAGATTTATTGAAGAGATTTTTGCTCATATTCAATAAGATAAAACCAAACAATTAGAAATCAATAATACTAAGCATATATTTATTAAAATCAATTTTTTATGATCAATATGCAAATTAGTCTTCCCATTCATACTGTAAACCTCTATTTTGTTGTATATATAAATACAATTGCATGTTATTAGTATGTAGATATGGTCAACAGTGTAAGTAATGTAAAGCAATTTTATTAATAATTGAGGTTTAAATAAAAATAAAATCATGGAGAATATGATGTAAATAACTAAAGGAATTGTGACTTGTATAGTAATATAGTTTCGGTTACAGACAGACAAACCCACAATCTCCATTATAATAATATATATATATTTAAATAAAATACTGACACAAAAATTACTGAAGGAAATTAAACATCAACCTATCTATACTACTATGCGGAAGTTTGTGTGTGTGTGTGTATGAATGCGCGCGCATGTGTGTATGATTATCTGAGAATTAATGCCAAACTAAAAGTGTCCTGATTTTAGAAGCACGACTTGACTCTCTGCAACAATTGAGACGACATGATGTTGATCTCCCAAATAATTTACAGTCATTGGAGGTTATCATCATATGAGTAAATATGCTATTTCTGGCTAAACAGAATGTTTTAGACCTCACAAATTGTGAAACGGGTGAGTCATATACATGCTTTGCTGGGATGGTTGCATGGATGGTTGGTTGATGGATGTATGCATTCTTGGATTATTTGATATCGACGACAGTGTTTTTGTGGTAAAAATTATATGGTTTAAAGTAACCAATAGTAATCATGTCTAACCAAATATATTTTCAAGCAATTATTTTTAACACATATAATGTACACACAGTTATATGGTTTCAAGTTCTATCTAGTACTAATAGTTTGCAATCACTTTTATGGTTTCAGATAACTAGACCTTTTAATAATAATAATAATAATAATAATAATAATAATAATAATAATAACGGAAATAAAAACGGATCAACTTATCCCAGCAAGAAGACCAGACCTAGTGTTGATTAACAAAAAAGAAAGAACTTGTCAACTGGTGGATTTTGCAGTGCCAGCAGATCACAGGGTGAAGCTAAAGGAAAATGAAAAAAATGGACAAATATCTGGACCTTGCCAGAGAACTGAAAAAGTTATGGAATATGAAAATGAAAGTGATACCAATTGTAGTTGGTGCACTTGGAACAGTCCCAAAAGGATTAGAAAAGGGTTTGGAAAGTTTGGAAATCAGAGGAAGGATTGAAACCATTCAGAACACTGCACTGCTGCAATCTGCCAGAATACTCAGAAGAGTCCTGGAGACCTGAGGAGACTTGCTGTCACTCAGACTCCAGTGAAAGACCATCAGCTAGTGCTGATGTGAAAAATCAAAAAGGAGTAAATAATATAATAATAATAATAATATATCAGGAAAGAATAAATACCCTTATGTACATGGTGGATAGCAAGACCTTTGGCCCAAAAGAAAAAGAACTGGAAATCCTTGTCCAGACCATAAGAATATACATATATATAAGATATAGGAATGGAATTCGGCATCGGAAAGTGTTTCTTGCTCGTCATAAAAAAGGGGAAAAAAGAACCAGCGGGGGTGTGTGTGTGTGTGTGTGTGTGTGAAAGTAACAAATCAGGAAAATATAATAAATAGATTAGTAAATAAATAGAGAAATATGTATATATGTATATTATATATATTATATGTATTATATGTGTGTATATTATATATGTGTGTATGTGTGTATATTATTATATATATATATATTATATATATATATATATATATTTTCCGTAGTTAGGGTCTTTCCATGTGTGATTTAACTAAGCTGATGCAGGTAGACCATAAGGAGAGCTCAATGTGCCTAATACCAGTGAGTAACAGGACAGAGCAAGAAATTTAGTAAATGAAGAAAAACTCTAAACTTGCTTCATTACAATAATTTATTTCAACCGTATTAATACGGCATCTTCAGGTAATCACAAGAACATGACTCTTACGAGTAAGAACATGAACGAGTAAGAGTCATGTTCTTGTGATTACCTGAAGATGCCGTATAATACGGTTGAAATAAATTATTGTAATGAAGCAAGTTTAGAGTTTTTCTTCATTTACTATATATATATATATATATATATATATATATATATATATATATATATATATATTATGTGTGTATATTCTATATATTTTATGTGTGTATATTATATATATATATATATATATATATATATATATATATATAATATATACATCTATTAATAATGGAGATTCGCTTCCGGTTTTTGTCTGTAACAAAAACTGCGTCACTGCTTACGTCACATTACCCAACACATAATCCAACGTCATAACATAGAATAAATATACTCAAAATGTTAGCATGCAACGTTAGACAATCCTCATTGTTTCAATAAATAGATGCCTGGCGTTATATATGTATATATAGATTGTTTTATTCTAATATATAATATTTAAAGTTATCGGAACTGTTTCCATTTCAAATTGTCTTTCTTTCTTTCTTTTTTGTTTTACTCCTTTAATAAATTTGACGATTTTTCATATACTTATGGTACACACTCTATGACATTGAATTTTCAGCTCCCATCCCCTCAGGCAATATCTTTCAAAAAATAATTTTTTACATCGCCCGGAGGGTGTCTTTTTATTTTGCTAGTATATATATATGTATGTGTATATTATATATGTGTGCGTATATTATATATATGTGTGTGTGTATATTATATGTACTAGCAAATATATGCACCCTCCGGGTGCAGGTATTTAAGTTTTAATGTAATAAAATATTGTATTAAATTAGAAAGGCTAATGAAACTAAATAAGAATACAGATAAAAAGATTTGAAACAGAGGGGTATAATAAAAGATTTGAAACAGAGGGAGTATAATAAAAAATGGAACAACTGAAACTTACTCTTCCATCACTCTTGTCTTTCATTGTTATTTTTTCTAATTTAAGTATTTAGTTTAAAGAGGAAGTAAAGAATAAAATGACAGTTATTTTATCTTGTTAATATATTTCATTTAAGATTCATTGAAGAGATTTTTGCTTATATTCATTAAAATAAAACCAAACAGTTAGAAATCAATAATACTAAGCACATATTTATTAAATTGGATTTTTTAATATTAATATGCAAATTAGCCTTCCCGTTCACACTGTAAACCGCTATTTTGTTGTATATATAAATATAATTGCATGTTGTTAGTATGTAGATATGGTTAACAGTATTAATAATGTGAAACAATTTTATTAATAATTGAGGTTTAAATAAAAATAAAATCATTGGGAATGTGATGTCAATAACTAAGGGAATTGTGACTTTAGTAGCGATATAGTTTCGGTTACAGACAGAAAAACCCACAATCTCCATTATAATAAGATATGTGTGTGTATATTATATGTATATATATGTATTTGTACATTATATATGTGTGCGTATATTATATATACTAGCAAATATATGCACCCTCCGGGTGCAAGTATTTAAGTTTTAATGTAATAAAATATTATATTGAATCAGAAAGGCTAATGAAACTAATTAAGAATTCAAATAAAAAGATTTGAAACAGAGGAGGGTATAATCGGAAAATAGTACAACTGAAACTTACTCTTTCATCACTTCCGTTTTTCAATGCTAAATTTTCCTAGTTTAACTATTTAGTTAAAATAGGAAGTAAAGAATAAATTTACAGTTATTTCTTCTTGTTAATGAATTTCTTTTAGCATTTATTGAAGAGATTTTTTACTCATATTCATTAAGATAAAACCAAACAATTAGAAATCAATAATACCAAGCACATTTTTATTAAAATCAGTTTTTTTAATATCAATATGCAAATTAGCTTTACGTTTACTCTGAAAACTGGTATTCTGTTGTATATATAAATACAATTGCATATTATTAGTATTTAGGTAAGGCCAACAGTATTAATAATGTCAAACAGTTTTATTATTAATTGAGGTTTAAATAGAAATAGAATCATGGAGAATGTGTCGTTAATAACTAAGGAAATTGTGACATGAGTAGTAATATAGTTTCGGTTACAGACAGAAAAACACACAATCTCCATTATAATAAGATATATGTGTGTGTGTGTGTGTATTGTATTTGAGAATAGGAGAATTACAAGTGCTCGGGAATATTGGAAACCGACACCACCTTCAACCAATCAAAGATAAAAAGAGAAGTGAGAAAAGGGTACCTCAGAAGAACAAGAAAATTTCCAGAAACCCAGCTCTAAAGGCAAAATAGAGACTTATACAATACACCCGAAACCTCTTGAAGTAGATACAGTATAGTATGCTTTGTGGGTGGGAGTCTTGCACCTCTATATAGGGTGCATTCGTCTTATTCTAGGCCCTTTCGGCTGAGCACCTTGCAATATAACTGACCTTGCCGGGTTACAATATAGTCAAGGTTGATAAAAACACTATCGCAAATGAGAGTAATTTAAAAAACCTATCAACAAGTCAATCATTTATAAGAAAACGACGAAGACTTTCAAATTCCATTTCAGTAGAATTTTATCTACTTATTTTGGCTTTCAAGTCGAGCACTTGTCTTGAGACAATTAACTTTATGTGTTTTGGACGAGAGTTAGACTCATTTTAGTAGGTTGAATATTTCCTCAAACAGAAAAGCTGCTTTAAGTACACTGGTCACTAATCTTTTTAATGTCTATATACTACCATTTTCATTACTCTAGAAAAAGAGATGCACTCTTAATTAGCGTTTCTCAAAAGAAAATAAATGTGTCCTAATTTATTAATTTGTAAATTCTATTTCTAATTACTTGAGGTTTATTTGTAAAAACGAAAAATATAAAAATCCGTCTATTCACAAAATTGCTTTGTTTATATAATTGATTGATTGGTTGATGGATTTAAACGGCATATCAAATCGTAAAGGGTTATATTATGTATCACCTTTATTTTACGTTCAAGTCCTGAGTATGACGTTAAGCTGCGAGAAGGTACCAGTACCCCTTTCATTGCCATTACTACCGGGTCCCCTCTGACCCGGAGTGCTAGTAGCTGTTAGAATCCCATCTATGGGTTGATTTGATCAAAAGTGAGTTTTAAAAAGTTTGAATTCATAACAAGATGAATAAAACAAAACGTCTTTGGCATAAAATAAGTCAAGAGTTGTTGAGATGCCATAAAACCAACCAACCAACCAACCAACAAAACAACCATTATTGTCCGTTCATATTTACATTCTATGTCTAGTCATTCCTTAAGATGTTTTACTTGGACACGGTTCTATCGAATACGAATAATTTGCAATCAGATCTATTTGACTTATAGATTTGATTCTTATAGAAACAATAAAGATGAGGATATTAATCCATACTAGCAGGACCTGGATATAACACACTATGATAATGATATCATCCATGTTTGGCAGGAAATAAGCTGGAAAAGATTAATGGCAATGAAGGGGTACTCCACACTCCCCAGAGCTCCAGAATTCAAACTTCACCACTAGATGCAGTTTAATTTCCTACTCAGGACACTAAAACTCTCATCCACTGCCTTCTAATAACAAGGGTTAAGGATTTGCCATAAGAGCAATGGAGTCAGAACAATCATATAGGCGCTAGGGATTGACATGACTGATTAATCAGAGGAGGCATCTCTGATCACCCATCTAGCCTAAATAAGGGCTAAAGTAGAGTGTTGTATGTCAAGGACTGTTCATCCACCAGAATTCCGTCCTTAAGCATCACAGGTCGCCACCCACAGTTAACAAGTGGCCCCTCGGGAGGATTTTACCCCTCTGCAGAGATGCAGTTGGCATATTCTACTTCACCAGCCGACAGGGCAGAGAAAAGGCATGAATCGATCTCTTCTACTCCCAGCTTTGGGTAAATACAATAATATAAATACAAATAACAAAAATGGCTCTCGGCCGGCAATGTAAAAAGTCTCTGAGCTTAAAAGAAGGATTGGTAAAGATTACTTATCTTCTTGAGAGTTGTAGCACGTGTGTTTACATCCGAGAATACGAAACAACGTTCGTGGTTGGAGATCACCTCACATCACACTGAGCTAATCTACCTGTTGTTCTTTTATACGTATTCATTTGCATACGTGAGGGATTATCCGGTTACTTCCCTTTACAACAAAAATGAATGCTTCATTCCTTGTTTATTAAATTCAGTAAATACAACTGCTATGAAGTAGAATCGTCTTTGAAATAGACATTGCCTTATCAAGAGATGGTAGCACGCCTTTGGGGCGGGGGCCCGGTGAGCTTCGGCCACTGGACCGGTGAGTTGTGTTAAATTAATAGCGTCGATCCCAGGGAGCTATCCCCCCAGGCAATACTTGCCCCCTTGACTTAAAGGGGCAGGGCTGGGTTTATTGCCCAGCGGCTGAGGCGCCCCCCTTGAGGGGGAATGCCGAAGGGGTCGACGCAATTTTTCTACCTACCACCCATGAGTCTCGGCTTGTGGGTGGTACCCACGTAAAAGGGCCTTGTGCCGTATCGTGTACAAGTGGGGTACATGTAAATACCAGCACGACTAGCCTTTGCGGTGGCGATACTGCTTTTGTAGCAATGCCACATTTTAATACGATTCTACAACACCTTTTGGTCTCGATACTTTTTGAACATGTATTTTTCTTACCTGTAGATTTTATCCCAGGCATTTCAATCGGGTATCCTCCGGCTTTTCTTCAGTTGTATTGGATTTATTTAACTATTGGAAGCTGGTGTGCAATGACTTTTAGAATTCAAATGCAAAATGCGGATTTTACTTGTTTGGAGATTAATAAACTGAATACTTGCTAATCCTCGTGACAACAATGAGAGTGAATCACGTTCGCGTGAGTTTTTTTTTTCACGAACAGATTTTTTCAGCAAGGTTTTTATTTTATTTTTAAATGCAGTCTGTATCGATATTCTGTTTTTGCTGATGGAACCAAACAGAGAGCATTATGTGAATAGTTTCTTTCAAGTGTCTTCTGTACTTGGTTGACTCCTCCCACAAACAGAGCAGCGATACAACATTTGGAAATCTTTACTGAAAAGATCTGTTCGTATAAAAAGAAGAAAAAAAAATCAGAACAGAATTCGCGTTCGTCACGAATATTAAGAATTCGTTTTAACAATTTATAAACGAGTAAAATTCGTATTTTGTGTTTCGATTCTAAAGAACGTTGCACACCAACTGACAACAGCTGAATAAAGTCAACGCCACCAAAATGAAGGCCGGAGGGTAACCGGCCGAAATATCGGAAATAACAGTTACAGACAAGAAAAGTACGAAGCATACTAAAAGAATATCGAGGTTTAACTGACAGCCTGTTTGATTGATTTATTGTTTTTAAGGGCATATCAACCCTTCTTAGGTTATTTTATACCTAAAAGCGCTAAGAATATGAATATCGAGGTTTAACTGACAGCCTGTTTGATTGATTTATTGTTTTTAAGGGCATATCAACCCTTCTTAGGTTATTTTATACCTAAAAGCGCTAAGAATATGAATATCGAGGTTTAACTGACAGCCTGTTTGATTGATTTATTGTTTTTAAGAGCATATTGTTTTTAAGGGCATATCAACCCTTCTTAGGTTATTTTATACCTAAAAGCGCTAGAAAGGTGTAATATTTATCGTCGGGGGAGCTGGACAATGCGACACGAGTGCAATTTTTGAACGAGTGTGTTTCCATTTCCCATAGAGTCAATACCATTGGGAAACGTATAAATCCGATCATTCTCCCTTCAGCTATGAGTAAATAGTATGGCCGACCAGGCGCATTAACCTTGATTGGACAACCAGTCTAAGAGAAGGAAAACTCTGATTTCAAACCTGTTAAACTCTATTTAGAAATTTATCTTTTGTCGCATCCTGGCCGTGTGGAAGGGTTGGTAAATAGGTATACCTAGAGGTTAAGGGATTGCGTACAACTTGTGCCTAGAGGTTAGGAAAGTGTGTTCATGGTACGTTTATATTTAAATTTTTGTGTAGTTTTTGCACATGGTTATATTATATCAAGTATTTCTATCTAGTATTATCTGGATTATTCGGACTATTGTCCTCATATTTATTGTTATCTGTACAACGTTTCAGACGATGTGCCCTCCGATTCTCTTCAGGTATTTCTTGTCGGACTCGGAGACCTTCTTTTTGAACTCGGGAACCTTATTGTCGTTTTTCTATCTAATACAAATAATTTGTAAATGGATCTATTTCACCTATTGATGGGACAGGCACTATCACTCCGGGTCAGAGTGGACCTGGTAGTAATTGCCAACAAAGGGGGTGATATCACACTGTCAAGAGTTCCAGAATCGGAATATTCCCACCAGATGCCTAGAAAGAAATAAACAAGCCCTTTTTGACTATACGACTTGCGTCTGATGTTACTCTGAACTAACTACGGCTACTACTACTAACGACTACTACTACAACTAGACTTTGGTCACTATGCAACAACAAGTCTGTTGGAGCTCATGCCTCTCCAGGTCAACACCTGGTTTTCTTTCTTCTATATCCATCGCTATATCAAGGTTAAATAGTTATATAATTGTTAGTACCGTAACACTTATTTACAGTAGTGTAGAAACCAAAATGGCTGTTATAAGTTACAGCCGGCGGCCTTGAAGGATTGAATGACAAGGCTTGACCTTATCTTGATCCTTCCGGTGGATACCGTGAGAATCGGTGGAGAAGATCCTCTTCTGGTTTAGATTAGAAGGAGAGTTTAGTCAATATCGGCCTAAACCACGAAAGTGGTAAGTCGTGTTAAGCGCACTGTCGTACTCAATCTGCGCAGTTAGTCTGGTGGGGATTTCGGAATAAAATAAGATCTAAAGCAAATCGAAGTCTTGGGTTATTATCTAAAAACTACCAATGACACAGGGCTTCTGATAAAGAGAAACCCCAATGGAAGACCAGACATGAAGTCCCCGAGATGAAGTCCAGACGCTTGAAGAAGAACGTAAGATACCAAAGATGAGCAGAATAGTAATAGAAGAAAGAGAGTATACAACAATAGTACATTTTACCCTACTACTTGATAATAACTGGTGAGAGAAAATGCCCTTTTGAAGGGTCTTAGTGGTATGCAAAATGACTTCTTCAGGATTTGAAATTGGGTTGCCGAGTATATTTTCTAGGACGATAACTGTTACACAACGAACGCCTCCATCAATTACAAACAACATATGAAGGCGCGTGGGCTAGTGGTTAGAGTCGTGGAAAATGGACTCGTCGATTCGAGTTCAATTCCTAGACGAAGCTGTTGGCATTTCACATAGCGCTAATACCCTTGGGAAAGGTATGAATCCATATATTCTCCCTCCAGCTATGGGTTAAATAGTAGGGAAGACTGGGCCCTTCAGCCTTGGGTAGGTAACCAGTCTAGGAGAGGGATAACTCTGAATTCAAAATTCCTGAGGTCGGTCGTTGATTGGGTTGTGGCAACCCTTGATGCACCAATTCTTTCGTATCGACTGTGTCAAAAAGTGTGGATGGTCCAACACAAGCCTTCACCAATATAAACAAATCACTGTGTGGGAGTTGATTGTGTGTATGAACCCTCATACGTTGAATAAATCCTACATTTCCAATAGAACGTTAGAGTATAAGGACTCAGCGTTGTATGTATTTACCCAACCCCTCCGCACGAGCAGAGTGCAACACAGGGTTCATTTTAAAGTGGAGTAAATTTTTAATTGGACTTTAACAGGTTTTTATTCAGAATTTACCTTCTTCTAGACTGGTTGCCATATCAAGGTTAAACACTCCAACTACTTACCCATAGCTGAGGGGAGAATAAGTGGATGCATACCTTCCCCAAAGCTGTTAGTGCTATGTAAAATCCTAACAGCCTTGTCCAGGATTTGAACTTGTGTTTCCTACGACGATAACCATTACACAACGGGGGCTTCCATAACATTGTAAATAAAAAAGAACATAGGTGGGGGAATTATTCCTATTACAAGAAAGAAAAAAATATCAATAAATCCTGTCTAACAAAATACAGACAAATATTGAAACTATTTGTATTTGTTCGGAAAAGTTCACTTATTCTTAGACTCAGATAATTAAAAAAAAATCTTTTTAGATTATCAGAATTGATACAAAAATAGACTGAACTAATTTGGCAAACGAAGGGGAAAAAAACTTTGAAAAACTAGAATGGATTTATAAACAGTGAAAATTGAATTGAAGATGTTTAAGTTAAGCTCATTGCTTAAGATTACCATTTTAAGTTCATCAATGAAGTTTGTCTAAAAATTAGTGAAAAGGCTAAACATCTTTCCAAAAATACGGCGAAAAGAATAAAATCGAAATTTAAGAATAAAATCAAACATCATTTTTTTTTGCTGTACTTGGTTCTAGATGAGCCTATGAGAGAGAGAGAGAGAGAGAGAGAGAGAGAGAGAGAGAGAGAGAGAGAGAGAGAGAGAGAGAGAGTCATATATATATAATGAATAGAGAATGAAAAAAAGAGAAAAGTATTGGCATGAAAAGGTGCTCAATGCTAATAAACAGAGCAGATTTATAATCAATGGTAATATTATGGATTTACACTCATAACTTGAAGTTAAAAAGATTTTTAAAATCTCAACCATTTCACGACGGGTTTTTAAGATCTCAACCATTGGACTCATCTGATGATTGCATTATCATGAAATTTCAAGTTATGAGTGTAAATCCATAATATTACCATTGATTATATATATATATATATATATATATATATATATATATATATATATATGTGTGTGTGTGTGTGTGTGTGTGTGTGTGTGTGTGTGTGTGAAAAAGAGAGAGAGAGAGAGAGAGAGAGAGAGAGAGAGAGATCATTTGTATTATCATTAAACCATTCCTTACGAGTTTTTCAAACCAGTATTCGCAGATGGTATTTCACAGGAGGTTTGAATTCATAGTTTTCCTTTTCCTATACTGGTTATCTAGCCAGGGATAAAGAGCTAAGTCTACCCTACTATTTACCCATAGTTGGACGGAGAGTAATTGGATGCACAGCATTCCCAAGATTATTGGCGTTATGGGAAATGCAGACAGCCTTCTCCAGGATTTGAACTCGGATACACGAGTCCATTTCCTACAACTATAATCCTTACACCCTTGTGCCTTCAGCGTGTCCTTGTATATATACTTTATTAAGGTTTGCTTGTGGCACAAATCTGAAAGCAATAGGACACCCAGTGAGACTCAAGTTCACTAGTAAAGCACCGTGCGCTTGTCTAGTTTGCTAACTATTACATCACGCACGCTGTTCACTTTGTTCTGAGATATACACTTACTAACCTTTGCTTAGATGTGGCAGAGAGCCTGATATATGAGGCACCCAGTGAGACGCAAACTCACTAGTAATGTTCTGCCATTTAGTTTGTTAACAATTCCAGCACTGTATGTTGCCCTGCGCACGTACGTGTGTGAGCAAGAGAGAGAGACTTTCTGCCTATTACTTTTTCCCCTCTATGTATCTTTCGATTACCTCCTCGCTATATAATCTTAATTTCTTTGGGAGAGAGAGAGAGAGAGAGAGAGAGAGAGAGAGAGAGAGAGAGAGAGAGAGAGAGAGAGAGATTTGTATTATCATTATGCCACTCTTTGTATTCACAGATAGTATTTTCACAGGAGTCAGCAATTTTCCTCAGATCTACTGAGAATTCTAGCCGATCTTAACACATTATTATTATCTCCATGAGACTTTTTAACAATCGCCTAAGCTGGTGGTTCACTGGAGGTTGTACTATTATTATTTTGCAGACCTCACAGTTGGGAACTAGATTACTGGTGGATAGACGTGAGAAGAGAGAAAGAGAAAGTGAGGGGTAAGAGAAAGAGAATGTGGAGAGAGAGAGAGAGAGAGAGAAAGAGAGAAGATAGAGAGAGAGAGAGAGAGAGAGAGAGAGAGATAGAGACAGAGACAGAGAGGGGGTACGAAGAGATTATGTAATGCTGAATGAAATGTTTATATCATTATTATTATCACATACATATATCTTTTTTCACAGAGCTTGAGACATACCATGTTGAATATTGAGATAGATAAATAGATAGATAGATAGATAGAGAGAGAGAGAGAGAGAGAGAGAGAGAGAGAGATGGAGAGAGAGAGAGGGGGGAGAGACAGACAGACAGACTGGCAGACAAAACAGACCGACAGACAAATGGAGGGACAGATAGACAAAGAGGTAGAGACATAGACAGACAGACAGAGAGATAGATAGATAGAGATATAGAAGAGAGAGAGAGAGAGAGAGAGAGAGAGAGAGAGAGAGAGAGAAGAAAGAAGAGAGAGAGAAGATAAATAGACAGACATAGTGAGAGATAGATAGATAGATAGATAGATAGAGAGAGAGAGAAGAGAGGAGAGAGAGAGGAGAGAGAAAGATAAATAGACAGACAGACGGGAGAGATAGATCGATAGATAGATAGATAGAAGAGAGAGATAGAGAGAGAGAGAGAGAGAGAGAGAGAGAGAGAGAGAGAGAGAGAGAGAGAGAGAGAGAAGATAAATAGACAGACAGAGGAGAGATAGATCGATAGATAGAGAGAGAGAGAGAGAGAGAGAGAGAGAAGAGAGAGGAGAGAGAGAGAGAGAGAGATAGAGAGAAGACAGAAGACAGAGAGATAGATGATAGATAGATAGATAGAGAGAGAGAGAGAGAGAGAGAGAGAGAGAGAGAGAGAGAGAGAGAGAGAGAGAGAGAGAGAGAGAGAGAGAGAGAGATACTTTGATTAAATAATTCCATAGTCGATGGAAGCAGGTTGGGCACATTATGAAGAATAATAGAAGCATAGAATTTATTGCCCTATGTCATGTCAGACGGAGATTTTGTAAAACCATCTTCAGTTTCAGCGCGCATTCCCGTTTACCCAACCTTATAACGAGTTTGCATTGAACTGACTTTGGTGTGCAACTGAATAGCCGCCGCGTAACTCTATACAATACACGTCAACCTTTATTGGCTTCCTCTTATATTTTCTGCATTTTCATCTTCGCGCCAATTACCTGGTGTTTAATGTTGGAATTGAGCGACAGCAAGTCCCATCAACAATCCGGCACCTTTTCCCGGTAAGTGTTTTACCCAACCTGTTTAGCACAGGTAGGATATGACACAAAATCTCAAGAATTAGACATTTAGCGCGGATCGAACTCACTATTCAGTAGTAATATTACGTAATGAATAGGCATAGCTTATCATTTGTGTAATGAAGTGTAGTTAAGATTTAAATTTAATATTTCGTATCAATTGATTTTAGAAGTTTCATCAGAATGATGCTGATAAAACCAACAGAGGTGAAATATTAATTGAATGTAATTGTTTGTGTTCGTTACTCACTTTTCCAATAGTTTTCCTCACAATCTTTTGATTTTTAAATAATCTGTTATTTTCTTTCACCATATATATATGTACATATATTTTGCGGTCCAAAAACATAACAGCAAGAAATGCCTTCGCATAAACACCAGAAGAATCATTAGCAACCTGATGATGACAAAATAACCTGAAACCTGGGTAGTTGCCTATGGAAAACAATTATATCTAAAAAATTCAACAAATAAATAAATAAAGCTCCTACAAATTTGTGGTTGAGCACTATGATTTCTTTGTTTTATCCCAAAATTTAATATATATATATATATATATACATATATATATATATATATATATATATATATATATATGATGAAAGAAAATTGAGCGTCAGCAAGTCCCATCAATAATTCAGCACTTTTCCCGCTAAGTGTTTTACCCAACCCGTTTACCACAGGTAGGGCATGACACAAGGTCAACAAGTAGGAGGCATTCAGCGCGGATCGAAGTCACTATTGAGTAGTAATATTACGTAATGAATAGGCAATGCCTATCATTTGTGTAATTAAGTGTAGCATTTAAATTTGACGTTTATTGAAAAATTCACACAGTACCGGATAAAAAGTCCATAGTCTTTGAGAGAGAAAGAGGGGAAAAGTATTTTGAAAAGTGAATAATGAACACAAAAAATCATATTCAATTAATATTTTGCTTCGATTGATTTTAAAAGCTTCATCAGAAAAAATAAAACAATTAATGGTAATATATATATATATATATATATATATATATATATATATATATATACTATCAACCACATCTTGGTTTTTGAGCAAAAATAATGTAGATTGAATCTACTAAAACCAACATAGGCGAAATATTAATTGAATGGAATTATTTGTGTTCATTATTCACCTTTCGAATACTTTTCCTCACATTTTTTCAGACTTTTCCATAATCTATTATTTTCTTCACACACACACACACACACACACACACACACACACACACACACACACATATATATATATATATATATATAAAAGAAAACGTAAATATTCGTCATGTTGGCGGTTATAAATTTATTTTAACTGAGATTCTCATTGTTCATAATCTCAGGCTCTTCAGACGGTCATCCCAGTGGTAGAAAGAACAAGCGGGGCCCCCAAAATCAAAAATATATCTATATTAAAAAACAAGGGTCTTGATTAGAATCATTTCCAACATCAATTTATCTAGTCATTTACACACACACACACACACACACACACACACACACACACACACACACACGCACACATATCTATATATATATATATATATATATATATATATATATATATATGAGAGTAAGTAAACAAACAAATGTGTTTATTTGATATGGCTTTTTTTAGCTGACAATTTTTGGAGGATATGTGCTTAATTGAAGTCATACCTAATTTTGAAAATTAATTAGTTAATAATTAATTAATTTAGGCCGGCATATGTGTTCAAATGTAAGGCTAAACAAATCGAGAAAATGTCAATCCCTGAATGTCGAAATAGGTCGAAATGTACATTCAGGCATTGACATTTTCTCGATTTGTTTAGCCTTACATTTGTACATATATGCCCGCCTAAATTCATTAATTATAAACTAATTAATTTTCAAAATTAGGTATGACTTCAATTAAGCACATATCCTCCAATATATATATATATATATATATATATATATATATATATATAAATGTGTGAAGTGAAAACGTAGGATTGGAACTCGGATCATCGAGTTCATATCCTACGACAATAATAGTCATCATGTGCGCTTGTACAGGGTTCACACAAAATACCTTTTCCATTTAAAACCGTTACCTGCGTAGTGTAATTGAACATAAGCAAGTTGGAATAGTAGCTATATGTAGCAAATATCTGATAATTTCCTTTTCACATATAATGAGTTATGATTATTGTTTGGGTAGGTGCCAAACGTGCCTTTGCTATTGGAACATCTTTTAAAACTGATGAATATGTAATTTATACACGAAGAGCTTTTGCGCTCATTTCACGTTACATTAAAGTGATGCTGTACTGGATAGAATTTTGAAACCAACGGAAAACAATGCAAAACAACAACAAAAGTCATGATAAAATATGACTAACGAGAAGAAAACCCTTTTAGTTTGAATGCAGTTTTCCTTCTCCTAGACCGGTTCCACACTAAGGTTAAAGGGCCCAGTCTACCCTAATATTTACCCATAGCTAGAGAGAGAATTGTTGGATTTGTACCTTTGCCAAGTATATACCGCAAAGTGAAATACGAACAGCCGCGTCCAGAATTTGAACCCGTCTCACCGTGTTGATTTTCTTACGACAATTACACCACGCAACTCCATAGTACAAACATTTTTGGCATTATAATACTTCATGTTTGAACTTTATTCTAGAGAGGTCAAATAGCGCACCGGTTCAACTCTTACATTCAAAACAGCAAAATGGAGATATTATAATAATTACATGCGTCTTTAATTTTAGTTTACCGGCAACGCTATAAAGAGGCAGTGTACCCAAAAGTGACCTGGAAAAGCGCGATTTACCAATAAATGATACTGGGTCACTAACTTCTCGAACGAAATGAATTCGAATCGGAATGTTGTTCAACGTTAATCATATACAAACTGTTTATCTCTATCCACTGACCGTTTAATTAGAAACATCGTTCAAGTTTATCGAAGCCCAGCCACGCGCCGTCCTAACTCTTTGCTTATCGACGTTGCTTTTCTCTTCGTGCGTTCGTAGTTTGTTCTGCGCACGCGCAATTCACTGGTAGTTTACGTCTGTTGAATTGCTTGGAGGAGAATCGGAAAATCGAGGCAGAAAGAAGAACGAGAAAAAAAGAGAATCTCAAGGGAAGGATTAATGTTGTGGAATATGTATTTTTCGCTTGATTCTGAGATTTGATCAAAGAAGTTCAGAGAATCTAAAATATAGTTAATACAGACTAAAAACAAAACAATAATAACGTATAGAAATCCCAGATGATGTATTTGAATAGAGAATAACAAGGAGAATGGTAGCATGTAAGACTAGTGAAAAAGGTCATGGCTGTATATAACTTTTGTATCTACAAACCCCTCAGCAGGATGTGACACAAGGTTAATTTCTAAGTGGAGTTTAACAGGTTTGAATTCGGCATTTTCTTTCTTTTAGACTGGTTACCATACCAAGTTTTAAAATCCCTGTCTGTCCTACTATTTACCCATAATTGGAGAATAGTTAGATGCATAGAGACGATTCTTCCAGACTGTGGTTGTGTCGGTACTGCTGTATGGCTGTACCACCTGGACCCTAACGAAGCGCCTTGAGAATAAGCTAGATGGGAGCTGCACCAGCATGCTGCGAGCGGTCATTTCATTTACATATGTGTATACTTATGTGAGCCGAATTTTTGTATTTCTCCGTTTAGAGGTGAAAGTAGTCCGTATAAGTATACCTAACTATATATATATATATATATTATATATATATATATATATATATATATATATATATAATTATAATAAGCATTGTTATATGTTATAATATATTAATGATTTGAAGGCAATTACAATGCGTATAAAAATAAAAACAAAAAGATGTTATTTTTGACAAAAATAACATCTTTTTTATACGTATTGTAATTGCCTTCAAATCATTAATATATTATAACATACTTAACAATGCTTCAAGCAAATTACTAATTACTTATATATATATATATATATATATATATATATATAAGCAAATTACCGATTACTTTTATATATATATATATATATATATATATAAGTAATTGGTAATTTGCTTGAAGCATTGTTAAGTATGTTATAATATATTAATGATTTGAAGGCAATTACAATGCGTATACAAAATAAAAAATAACATCTATTTGTTTTTATTTTTTATACGCATTGTAATTGCCTTCAAATATTAATATATTTATAACATACTTAACAATGCTTCAAGCAAATTACCAATTACTTTATATATATATATATATATATATATATATATATATATATATATATATATATATATATATATATAGTCATTTACAGATATATATATTTTTTTCTATTAATCTATAACTGTCCAATCAATAGTTTAATTTAAATTTTCAAACATATATACAAAAATAGCATTATATAACCCACAAGGTTTGATAGGTCCTTAAACATAATGATAAACCAATGTTCAATCAAACATTTGCAGGTCATGTCTAACAATATAAGTAATATCTATTGTATTATTCATTTTTTATATTGTCCCAAAATGATTATTTTAACTAGCAAATATATGCACCCTCCGGGTGCAAGTATTTAAGTTTTGATATAATAAAATATCATATTAAATTAGAAAGGCTAATGAAACTGACTAAGAATGCAGATAAAAAGATCTGCAACAGAGGGGGTATAATCGAAAAATAGAACAACTTTGAAACTAACTATTCCATCATTTTCCATTACTCCCCTCTTTCATTGGTAAATTTTCCTAATTTAACTATTTAGTTAAAATAGGAAGTAAAGGATAATATTACAGTTATTTCTTCTTGTAAATAAATTTCTTTTAAGATTTATCCACGAGATTGTTGTTTATATTTCTTAAGATAAAACCAAACTATTAGAAATCAATAATACCAAGCACATATTTATTAAAATAAAATTTTAAATATCAATATGCAAATTAGCCTTCTCGTTCAAACTGTAAACCGCTATTTTGTTATATAAATGCAATTGCATGTTATTAGTACGTAGCCCCGCCCAACGGGTGGGGAGTGCTATAATTAACGGCGTCGATCCCAGGGGGCCATCCCCCCAGGCAACACCTGCCCCCTTGATTTAAAGGGGCAGGACTGGGTTTATTGCCCAGTGCCTGAGGCGCCCCCCTTGAGGGGGAATGCCGACGGGATCGACGCAATTTTTGCACCTGCCACTCCATGAGCTTCGGCTCGTGGGTGGTCCCACGCTAATAGGGACTTTGTGCCTGACCCGTACAAGTGGGGTACGCGGTAAATATCACGTAGATCCGGCCAACGCCGGGGTCCAGTGGCTTCGGCCCTGGATCTTTACGATTTAATAGCGTCGATCCCAGGGGGCCATCCCCCCAGGCAACACCTGCCCCCTCGATTTAAAGGGGCAGGGCTGGGTTTATTGCCCAGTGCCTGAGGCGCCCCCCTTGAGGGGGAATGCCGACGGGATCGACGCAATTTTTCACCTGCCACTCCATGAGCTTCGGTTTGTGGGTGGTCCCACGTTAATAGGGACTTTGTGCCTGACCCGTACAAGTGGGGTACGCGGTAAATATCACGTAGATGTGGTCAACAGTATTAATAATGTAAAGCAATTTTTATTAATAACTGAAGGTTTAAAAGAATGAAATCATGGAGAATTTGACGTAAATAATTCAGGGAATTGTGACTTGAGTAGTAATATAGTTTCGGTTACAGACAGAAAAACACACAATCTACATTATAATAAGATTATATCTAACAGATAAGACACTTTTGTACGTATACTATACACGGAAGAACGAAGAACAAAAAACAATCGATGGTATTACGTTGTACCGTCACCAACGATGAATAAAAGCATGAAAGCTTTATAAAGCGAATATTTACAAAATCCGATAACCATAGAATCAGATCAAGAGCTTTTTTCTGGTTTTGCTAAAAAAAAAAAAAAATCAGCCCAAAACCCATTAAGGGATTCAATCTAATTCAGCTCTTCTAGAAGCCGTTTCTGTGTTCTATAAACTTCAAGACGATATATTCGTTTCTGTTGAGTTCCAAATATTACCTCTCATCTCCTCTTGTATTTCTGAATTTTTCTCCCTCTTCTCTAATATATATAAATTTAGAATATATATAAATCTAAAGGAGTCAGATTCGAGAAATTCAAAAGAGGACCTACATAAAACTCCCCTAAGAGGAAAACCCATGGGTAAACCAAATTATTGTTCATAAAAAGCAGTCTTATATTGGGAAAAGCAATGTTTAGTGTAAAAGCTTAGTGCAAATCCTGATTATTATGTTAATAGGTAAAAGTAATTTAACGTTGCTTTTCTTGAGGTGATTTTCGAAACGTGTAATGCATTTATTAACAGGAATATTGGTGTATAATGATCTTATGTCTAGTCTGGCATGATATTTGTTATATATATATATATATATATATATATATATATATATATATATATATATATATATATATATATATGGTTGACTCTCCTATCGAGAACAATAGATGAGAGTCAGCAGTGAGTGGTTTGATTCCTCCCATGTTGTGCCTACTGTCAAGAAGATATTTTATGTTTCCTCGAGTGTGATAGCAGCCCAGCCCTGCTGCGAGCCATGAAGCCACACTGACAAACGAAATGCTCCAAGGCAGGAGTTAAATGTTTAACGTTGTTTTTTTCTCTTTATATATATATATATATATATATAATATATATATATATATATATATATATGAAGAATGAATGGAACGTAACTTTTTTCAGAAAAAAGTTGTGTCAAAAAGTACAAAAATCTTTTCACACACACACACACATACACACACACACACACACAACACACACACACATGTATATATATATGTATATATATATATATATATATATATATAACATGTTATGAATGTATTTAGTTGTGTATCAGTTTTGGTCATTGATTTTTTTCACATTTACTTTATTGTATTTTCCTATTAAGTTATATTCAGTTGTCAAAAATACCTTGAAAAAGGGTGAATGACACCGAAATATTGGAAAAATAAAGCAAACCAAGGACAAAACAACAGTTATATTTTAGAACTCTTCTTTTTGTTCAGTTTTTGTCCACTTTTTCCATATTTCCTACGCTTCCTGATATCACAGAAAACGTTCAAAGAATTAAATTGATACACAACTAAATTCATTTATAAAGAAGCATACATGGACTCAACATCAATCTATGTCATATATATATATATATATATATATATATATATATATATATATATATATACATGTATATATATATATATATAATATATATATATATATATATATATATATATACTTGAATAAATTATTTCAACTGCATTAAGCTTAGCTCATTGCACCATCGTCAGACACTGAGCATAACATAATATGCTGTAACGAACTAAGCTTGTTGCAGTTAAAATAATTATTATATGAAGCAAATTTAAAGTCTTTTCATTTATTCATCCTATAATGGACTCTCCCGTCGATTTTCGACGTATGAGGGTTCATACACACAATGAACTCCCACACAGTGATTTGTTTATAGTGTTGAAGACTTGTGTTGGACCATCCACACTTTTTGGCACAATCGATAGGAAAGAATTGGTGCATCAAGGGTCGCCACAAACCCAATCAACGACTGATCTCATGAATTTTGAATTCAGAGTTATCCCTCTCCTAGACTGGTTACTTACCCAAGGCTGAAGAGCCCAGTCTGCCCTATTATTTAACCCATAACTGGAGGGAGAATATATGGATTCATACCTTTCCTAATATGTGTGTATGGGTATATATATATATATATATATATATATATATATATATATATATATATATATATATTTGGGAATAAAAAGGCCTTAAATACCATGGGTATCGTGGTTATGGACCATTTCCACTCGCGAGTATGCTCACGAGCTTCTTCAGACCACTGATATATTTTATTTCTAGCTCGTGAGCATACTCGCGAGTGGAAATGGTCCATAACCACGATACCCATGGTATTTAAGGCCTTTTTATTCCCAAATAACTTTGCTCTGTTTACAATAATTAAACATTGAGCTCTCATACGGAACCTGAACTCTACAACAAACTACTGGTAGAAAATAGGACCCACCTAGAATCACCTTGTACCAAGAAACTTGGTACCGCACCAAAGTATATATATATATATATATATATATATATATATATATATATATATACCCATACACATATATATGTATATATATAATACGTATATGCATGTGGGTGAAGTGAGTTTGAGTGAAAAAGTGAACGTGTATGTGTGTGTGTGTGTGTGTGTGTGAGAGAGAGAGAGAGAGAGAGAGAGAGAGAGAGAGAAGAGAGAGAGAGAGAGAGAGAGATGGAAAACCAACTAAGTCTGGTGGTATTGTAAGATATTTTATTTCCTTCAACAATCACAGTGGCGTCTTTAAACTGCGTTTGTAATCAGAGAAATTATGAGAATGAAAACATCCGTGCCTATATTTTTGGAAATTGGAATGTTTCTATAATTTTTCCAAACAAAATATTGTTCTTTGTAAGAAATGATATATAAAAACGGTCTCTATTTGATCAGCTACGCTTTCTCTGGCACAAAAAATTACAGTACTAATTTTACAGTACTGTTATAACTACTAGCAAATATATGCACCCTCCGGGCGCAAGTATTTAAGTTTTAATGTAATGAAATATCGTATTAAATTAGAAACGCTAATGAAACTAAATAAGAATGCAGATAAAAAGATTTGAAACAGAGGAGGGTATAATCGAAAAATAGAACAACTGAAATTTACTCTTTCATAGCTCTCGTCTTTGATTGTTATTTTTTTCTAATTTAAGTATTTATTTAATATTAATATGCAAATTAGCCTTCCCGTTCACACTGTAAACCACTATTTTGTTGTATATATAAATACAATTGCATGTTATTAGTATGTGGATATGGTTAACAGTATAAATAATGTAAAACAATTTTATTAATAATTGAGGTTAAAATAAGGATAAATTCATGGTGAATGTGACGTCAATTACTAAGGGAATTGTGACTTGAGTAGTGATTTAGTTTCGGTTACAGACAGAAAAGCACACAATCTCCATTATAATAAGAAGATGTGGCCAGCCATCGGAATACTGAACTGGCTCATCGTTGCTTAACTTCAATAATCTGACGGAAAAGTGATTTCATCATACTTTGAACAAAAAAAAAAGGGTCAGTTTTCATGTACTTGAGCTTTGCTTAGCCTGGTACACAGGACTGAAGTAATTACAGTAACTGAGGGGTCACCGATTAGGATGTTGAACAAGATCATCGTTGCTTACCTTACTATTACAACACCACCTCCAAATAACATTAGCCCTGCCGCCTGGGGTTGTAGAGTACAACTGCACCTCTGCAGAGGGGCTACCTGTTGGCCGTGGGTGGTGACCCGTGATGCTTAAGGACAGACTACTGGTGGTTGAGCAGTCCCTGACGTACAACAATCCACAATGGGGACACCTGTCGGTCGGGTGTGGCGACCCGTGGTGCTTAAGGACAGAATCTTAGTGGCTAAGCGGTCTATGACATTCAACACTCCACCTTTGCCCTTATTTAGGCTAGATGGGCAGTCGGCCCCTCTGGTCACCTTAAGCCCTAGCACCTATATGATTGACCCGACCCTATTGCCCTTATGAAAAATCAACAATTTTTTTATCATATATATATATTTACCAACCCCTCCGCACGAGCAAGGATGCGACACAAGGTCAATTTCTTAAGCGGAGTTTAACAGGTTTGAATTCAGAGTTTTTCTTTCTCTTAGACCGGTTGCCTAACCAAGGTTAAAGAGCCCAGTCTGCCCTACTATTTGCCCATAGCTGGAGGGAGAGTAGGATTCATACCTTTCCCAAGTGTATTAGCGCTAAGTGAAATTCAATTACCACGCCAGGATTTGAACTCGGAGCGACAAGTCCATTTCCCATGACTTTAACCATTACACAATGCGCTTCCTTTTTTAAAATTTTTCATCATATATATGCTAAAAGGCGGCTGCTGAGGGTTTTAGTATCTTGGGTATGACGTTAAACTGCATCTAATGGTGAAGTTCCAATTCTGGGAATCTGGAAAGTATGGAGTACACGTTCATTGTAATTACTTCCAGGTTCACTCTAACCCGGAGTGGTATTACCGGTTGGGTTTAACGGTGTTTTGTGTTTTGATCTCTCACTCTCTATGTGTGTGTGTTTTATATAACAGTCACGTTCAAGATTTGAACCCGTCTTGCCATATCCATGCATGGTAACCATTGCAGCACACGCCTCCAAATGGAGGTTAACATTCACAAATTTCCGTTGTAACATCGAGCGATAGTTATTGCTATCCAGTGGTAAACAATATGAGATTTAAAAAGTGTATACTTAAATTTAGTCGGATACTATATAACGCTGGATAAGGCGGGGTACATTAGCTAGTACCATATATATATATTTCCCAATTCAGTTTCAAGGGAATAGATTATTATTGGTTTCATAATTGTGTATGGGATACGGACTATAATAAATATTTCATAACAGTGACCGAAGATCATGAACTTTCAATGATTTTGTCCGCACTAAATTGAGATTTGAGTGCCTGGGAACCGAACTCAATTCTACTTTCTGATCTCGCGTGAATGGATGCACAAAGGGAGAGTAACGAGATTTCCTGGCTTTTTATCTGATTTGTGGTTGGTAAATGGAAGTCATTGATTTATCGGCCAATTTCTATGATAGCACTGCGGCATGCAGTCACCCCGAAAAGACGTTTAGTCAGTTTAACAAAGTTTTAAAACAATTACTCTTTCAGCTGCACTGTTTATCCCCCGCTCTCTCTCTCTCTCTCTCTCTCTCTCTCTCTCTATCTCTCTATCTATCTCACTCTCTCTCTCTCTCTCTTTTCCATGTCTATTTTTAAAATTTATCCGTGTGTTTTTTAGTTGTTGCTTTTTTCTTATAATTTTGTCCGATATTGTTCATCGACTTGTAGAGATTAAAATATAATCTAGAACTTTGATGTCTGATTTTCCGAGAACTATCGATAAAACTTACTACAAAAATTTCAAATCTTAAATATATTTTACATCTCTCTCTCTCTCTCCCTTCCATTATATATATATATATATATATATATATATATATATATATATATATAAAGATAAATCTAATGTCAGATAAACCTACTAAAAGTTTCGCTTAATGCTCTTCAAAAACCTAGCAGAAGACAAAATTGGGTATGCCTAGTGTATATATATATATATATATATATATATATATATATATGTGTGTGTGTGTGTGTGTGCGTGTGTGTGTGTGCGTGTGTGCATATTTATATATACACCTGTCTATAATACATATGTATATATATGTATACTAGGAAAAGTACCCGGACTGGACGAAAACATTTTTAGGAACAATTTTTTAAAATCACCGAAAATTTATGTATTACAGTGTTTATTTTGGGGAGTTTTTTTTTTTTTTTTAAATTTTTTTAATGTAATCCTGTATTTTTCAGTGATTTGAAACAATTTCATGTCATAATATTGACATTTTTTTTAGTAGAATTCAGAAATCATGTTTACTAAAAACAAAATCCCGTATAGAAAATATATTATTCGCAATGTGTATATGTGTAAACAACTCTTGCTTATTCTTGGGAGTTCTCTCCGAACTTTACGATCAATTTCGTCTCAGACTGGAATCCAAATTACAAGATAATTTCATAATTATTTCCTCAATATCATTCCATAATATTTTCCTATGGATGGCTTGTAAACAAATTATACCATTAATATAAATAATTCAATGACGATTTTTAGTATACTTTATGAAGTCATGATTAGCTATTAAAGAAAAACTTTTTGCGTCTTTACTTTAGTTAGTTTATTTACTGCAAAAATCTCTTCTATGCGTGCTAATTCAATAACATTTTGCCATATGTAGCACACAATACCAGTAGCTTTCTTAAAACAATTTCCTTTAAGATGAGAATGAGTAGAGATTCTAGATGAAAAACGATACAAAACAGATTTGTATTGGAGACAATTACTGAGGATTTTTTTGAGCGATTAGTCTATATGTCAACTGACGTTTAATATAACTTTGTCTGTGATATGAAAACGATGGAGTTTATGATATTAATGCAAGCTAATGCATTTCTAAATGCTGTTCATTTATTAATGGAACTCTTTGTGCTATTTGGCCGTCAGCTATGCAGATAAAATCTATACATTATGATAATAGCTTATTCACTTATACTACGAGGGTGAGTAAAAAAAGTAATACCGTTCTGTTTTGGACAGGTATAATTACCAACACAGGAACATGTACCATACATCAAACATAGGTTGGTTGTCTGTGGATCATATCCTACTTCTCCATATAGTAACCGTTTCTCTCAATAGCAATGTTCCACCTTCGAATGAGAGCATGTATCCCTGCCCCGTAAAATTCTGTTGACTGTTCTTTGAGCCACTTCTTCGCTGTATATTTCACTTCCTCGTCACTGGAATAATGTTTACCTCTCAAACCCTTTTTCATGGGACCGGAGAGATGATAGTCTGAAGGCGCTAAATCTGGTGAGTATGGAGGATGCAGTAAAATTGTCAACCCGAATGAGGCGATTTTCTCCCTTGTCCTGATGCTTGTGTGTGATCGAGTATTGTCATGCAGGAGAAGAGCATGTCGATTGGCAAGTCGAGCCTTACTCGTCGGATTCTTGCTCTAAGCCTCGTTAGGGTCTCAATGTAGGTATTAGTTTTTAAAAAATCTTCACGTGAAATAAAGAAAATGGCATTACATTTTGACTAGCATCGTATATAATATAGCTTTGATTAAGAATAACTACAAATAGGTATCATTAGGATATATCCTATACTGCCACCAAAATAAAATTTTAGCTTATCAGAGGTATTACGTATAATTGGTTAACTGTTGCTTGGTTATTTTGTTTAATGGCATATCAAACCTTGGAGGTTATTTAAATGCCAAATCTTGTTTTTTTGTATATATGATTTTAAGCGAAAACTTTGTAGGTAATATTTTTAGTTTTATAAACTGAACTATCTTGATCGTCTTACTTGTCGGTTTGTGTGATAAGAGATAAGGCAGTATAGCCGCTTTTTGTGGGGTGCTACTTTCAGAAATTGTTCAAGACAAAGCATCCATATTTAGTTCCATCTGGATTTATCTTAAAGCCTTTACTTAAAGTCTAAGTGGTGTGGCTATACACTAGAACTGATACGGCTACAGCTTGGAAGAATTCTCGATTTATCTTATCAGAGAGACCAGATTTCTATATAATCGATAACGTTAATAGCTGTCCATGCATTTTCTTATACATATATTAGTATCGTTTTTTGTAGATGAGATATTGCTACCTAGATATGTAAACAGTTTAATAACTTAATGTGGGATGGTACCATCTTTTTTATCACCCTTGATGATTACTTCTTAGTCCCCATGCTTTAAGACCACTTTATAGCATGGAAAAATCTCAACGAGAATAATGTGTACTACATTTAATGGCAACCCCTGCACGATTTCGTCTTTTCATACAGTCTCTCTAATTTCAGTGATGGAACGGACATCGCCATCGTTTATAATGACATATCTTCCCTACTCCTAAACACAACGTTGTGATCATCGGTGAATTGTTCAAATAGACAAAAATGAAAACGATTAATCTTACAGTGTATTAGATTAGACTTGTAAAAATGATTCTGCTTGAGGAACAGAACCGCATTAAGGATAATATTTGTCTGACTTTTTGAGATGAATGTTGATAGTTTGTATTATTTGGATTTTTCGGACTATTGTCCTCATCTTTATTGTTATATACACACGTTTCAACTGATGTGCACTCCGACTTCCTTTAGGTGTTTCTTGTCGAACTCGGGAGCCTTCATTTGATTTGGACACATAACGCAACGGGTATAAAGGTTGAGTTAGTACAGTTCGAAGTGGCAATCACCTATAGGTTGCAGGTTCAATCCTGACTATGCCAATGATAATGTAGAATACTAAACATAACACTTGTACTCGGTCATGGTTAGCGGA
>CM042140.1:13140669-13158169 GCA_023376005.1 Doryteuthis pealeii | reverse complement strand
ACTTTAATAGATATATGGCTTCGTTTGATTTTTCAATTAATGTTATAAAAACCTTCGTAGTTTATTTAATATCAAGGCTATCCTTGTAGAAAAACAGTAGAAATGTTTTTTTAAGGAGCTAGGGGATGAAGGGATTCCTACCTTTTCCAAGGACATTAGTCCGAAAATGAACGTACGTAAAATGTCAATTATTATATCTATATATCAAAATGTATATATATATATATATATATATATATATATATATATATATATATATATATATATAATCTTTTATATATATATATATATTATATATAATATATATAATGAATAGAAAATGAAAATATCGATGAAAATGCTAATAATGCAATAAATTGTAATATTATGGATTTGGACTCATCACTTAAAGTTTCATGGTTATGCAATCATCAGATGAGTCAAATGGTTGAGATCTTAAAAACCAGTAGTCAAATGGTTGAGTGTGTGTGTGTGTGTGTGTGTGTGTGTGTGTGTGTGTGTGTATTCATTGACAGACATTGTATTTCGAGTTTTATGTCTCTTCAGTGTATATACTACTTTCGATCAATTCTGCAGTTTTGAAAAATCCATTAGAACATTTTTTTTTTTTAGAAATAGGTGAAAACAGGAAAAATGTGGGCAAATGAACTAATCTGACCAACCCACAAGCAACAACTCACGCAATTCAGGCTATTGTAAGCTCAGTTCCAATAGCTTCAATACGTCAAAATATAAATGATTTTTTTCTGAATTAGAGACAGCAAAATTCAGTCATTTTCTAGTAAAATATCTAAGTGTGTATATATATTACAAAATAATATTCTCTCTCTCTATATATATATACATATATATATATATTTATATATATATATTTTATATATATATATATATATATATATGTGTGTGTGTATGCGTGTGTGTGTGCGCGTGCGCGTGTGTGTTATTTTGGTTCCAATGGCTTTTGCTATACATTTAATTAGATTTATACAGACACAGGCTCTCTCACCCCAAATTTATCCTTATACCGCCGTTGTCAGTGAGGGTCACGTGGTCAATTTAACACATACGCATGAGCCAAGAGAAAAAGATGCGGTCTGCGTTGCAAAGTCGTTGGACTACATCAACGCTCACATATTGATGCAATATGGAGGTATGTTCCCAGTATGGTAATCTCCAGAACTAAGCTCTTTCTCGTTTCTCCTATTGTATCCTGCAAGAAGTTAAAGTCGGGTCCCACCCAAAAAAACGAGAACAGCAGAGAGAGAGAGAGAGAGAGAGAGAGAGAGAGAGAGAGAGGGGGGGGGATCGGGAGAGAGGGGTAGAAGGGGATCGGGAGAGAAAAGCGCACACACACACATAGACGTGCACACAGACATACAGGCACACTCGAGACACACATAAACACGGGTGCATATACAGAGATACACAAACACATGCATGCATACAAAAACAAACATATGCACACAAACAAATAAACGCATACGCTCACAGAGAGAGAGACAGACAGACAGACAGACAGACAGACAGACAGAGACAGAGACAGACAGACCTGATATTAATTGTAAGGTCTATGGTAGAAGTGGAAGAGCCTGACTCTTGGGACTAAGACAAAGGCCATGGAAACTACATTCTAATTCTCGCGGAAATGACGAACAGACCAACAAAGAAGAAAAAAAAAAAATGAAAATAAAAACATCAAAAAACAAAAAACAAACAACAAAGTATATTTTGACATTGCATGAGAAGCTAACTGTCATAATTCGTAAAACATACTTTGAATGTCCCAGATGCGAAGATTTCGACACTGCACACTAACAAGATTCTTTCTTTGCCAATTCCTTAAAGAAAAGTTCCAAGATTAACGTTCCAAGCCTTTCCTCACAGATCTGTCTGTTTTTTCTCTACTAGATTGACACTCCTTCCGGACAGATAACAAAGAAAAAGAAAAAGAACTCTTGCACAAGACTGAGGAACCGTCAGTAACACCAACTCAAGAGGAATATGGTTATGCAGCAACAACTGTAAACACACACACACACACACACACACACACACACATATATATATATATATATATATATATATATATATATATATATATATATACATATACATATAGTTATGAATATATATAACTACATATAAGTATAACTATAACTATAACTATATATATATATATATATATATATATATATATATATACCAGTGTAATAAAAATCCATTGAATGTTTAGCTCATAATATACATACATATATATATATATATATATATATATATATGTGTGTGTGTGTGTGTGTGTGTGTGTGTGTGTGGAAAAAGGTAGACAAACACGGGATGTTATGGAAACTGGATGTTTATTGTCGACGATGCAACGTTTCGGTCTGTTAGACCTTCTTCATGACTTGGATATAGTTCTTGCTTCAATGATGGACATTCTCAAAATGGTGAAACAGAAGGTCGTCAGTAGGGGGAGGGGTGGTTTTGGGTGGGTAGTAGATTTTCCTCTCTCTAGATGGGGAGTGTCAGAATGGTAATGGTACCGCAGGTGTTAGTCCAGTATATATATATATATATATATATATATATATATATATATATTTGTAAAAGGGGGAGATGGTAAGATTTGTTAAAATTGTAAGTGAGTATATGTATTATGTTATATATTATTATTATTATTATTATTATTATTATTATTATTATTATTATTATTATTATTGTTATTGTTATTCATAGTGGCGATATTATTTTTATTATTGTTATTATTATGTATCATATATATTGTAATATACACCTATCTTTATTTATTTTGATTCATCTTTAGACTGTCTTCAATCTGTTAATATCATCTGTATCTGTCTGTTTATCCATCTCTTGAATGTATAGCTTATAATAATGAATATAGCTCTTATAGCTGTAATCAAGCAATTTACTTTCTTTCCTCCAATATAAAAATACATACATACACACATATATATATATAAATATATATATATATATATATATATATATATATATATATATATATATATATATATATATATATATATATATATATATATATATATATATATATATATATATATATATATATATATATATATATATATATATATATATATATATATATATATATATATATATATATATATATATATATATATATATATATATATATATATATATATACATGATTACAAAAGTTGTATTTTGTCAAATAATTACTGTATAAAATTGTTATCTATTTCAGTCTGTTTCTATCAATCAATCAATCTATCTATCTATCTATCTATCTATCAATCTCAGTCCCTTTCTATGTATCTATCCATCTATTTCTTTATATGTATGTATGTATGTATGTACTTATCCATATATCGCAATACGTCTATCTCTATGTACACACTTGTAAATTCCAGAAACAAAAACAATCACCACGTCGATTTAGATAAGACCCCATAAACTAAAAATTACAAAACAAATTTGAACGCAATTGTCTATAATCTGCTTTAATCTTACTAAACCAAACAATGAATTAACCACGTATTTAGTTAAATTAATATTAAGATTAAATGAATTTTACCAAATAAAAATATAATATATCTAATGAAAGAAAACTGAACGACTACAGTATTTTTCTTCTCTTCACAAATAATAAATGCGAATGTCAGTGTGTTGCTGTGTCACCTTTTTAAAAACGTAACTCCTAAAGGCCGTAACCCAACATATACAATTTTAGAATCAGGCCGACTTCATGAAAAAATTACAAACATTTCGGGCCGAATCCGGACCCGCAATTCTGAAATTTATGATTTCCAAGTTTTAATTAATTTCGGCGATTTTTACATGATTTTTGCAACGAATGTTTTTTTATAACAAATAAATTAATTGCAAAATCGAGCAAAAGTCACTCATCAAATAGAAATGATTTTTTATACGGAGGGTAAGGACATACGTACATTAAATCATCTATAAATTAAGTAGCAGCAGAAGGGTTATCGTTGAACTTTTACAAGGTAAGCTTAAATGTTAATGCAATACTTAAATGCAGCGATCAATTTTGAGTTCTTCTGTAGTTTATTGTTGCCAATCACATACAGCAGCAGTAAAACAACATCTCTGCTAACAGGGGATAGCTTAATTGTCGCCGAATAGAGCGGCTTTTAAGCTAGACATGATAATCTTCAGTTATATTTTATAGAATTATTAATTAATTATAATCGATTATTTTTCCACAGTAATCTTTAGTTATATCTTAACGTAATTAAAAACAGAATTTTAAAATAATTTTTGATAATAATAAAAATTCAAAATCTAAAATAATGAGTTTAAGATTTAAATTATTGATAATAAATTTAAAAGAATAGTTTAGAATTTGAAATAACTTAAAATATATTTTTAAATAACAAGTTTAGAATTTAAAATGAGTTGAACATTATTTAATAATTTAATAGTTTTAAGATTTAAAAAGCTGCAAGCTCGGTTATCGACGTTAAGCATCTGTCTGTTTTACTTAAAAAGAAAAGAGATTGTGTTATATAGCGGATGACGCTATTCGTATAATTACTGTAGCGAGATGGAAGGTCCTGAGTTTTGCGCGGACTACTATTAGAAAAGGAATAAGAAGAAATAAGAGATAATAAAGGTTTAAAAAAGTGATGAACACAAAACGGTTTGTCGGGAACTTGACTGGGGCGTTACCCCCCGAATGGAGAATTGAAAGCCAACCGGAAGTTTCGGGTATTGACCGGAACCGGAAGTCACGTGGTGACGTAGAACGACGAAGAAAAAATACCGGTCTCTTTTTGCTTTCCGAGGCCTAGGGGAACGGACGAGCCTCTGGTCCCTAGAGTGGGATCACCGTAATTTAACAGTGTCCTCTCTCTCTTTCTCTCTGCCTTTCCTCCACCCCAAAACAACCCACGAGACGAGCCTGGAAATAAAAGATAAGCAGCTTGTGACGATATATTTCTCGCGTTGTACTTTTTTATTGACAAGATGACCGCCACGTGCCGAACACCTTTTTAGTGTCGTGAATTTGGAGGCACATTGACAAGACCCGCTATACAACGTATATCGCTATTAGAATTACATATATCTGTTTTGGTACTGTGAATATATCGCTACCGCCACGTTACATTACGTCCAAGCAGCTTTGTGTGGTAAGATGATTTGGAAATGACCTCGATTTTACCAGGTGCAGAGCAAATCTAAAAAACCTGGTAAGATTTAAAAAAAAACCTGCTCGAAAGCTTAGTATCATAAAGACAGGTCACGTGAAAAAACGCCAAAACTCAAAGACAGCTAATGTCACGGATAGTCGGACCTGTCGCTTCAGCTACGAATTATAGTCTGGGTAAGTCAAATTCCGAGATTCGTATAGTTATTTACTAAGCTTAGCTTAGATATGGTACAAGGTCAGAAATATAGGGCGCCCAGTGAGAATAGAACTCACTAACAATGGTCTAGCTTGCTAACCAATACACCACTTACCTGAACTAGGTGAGGGATCAAAGTGTAGTATCTGTTCCAGATTCTATGCTTTGACCCTTACCTTCTATACCGGCCTCGGCTGGGGGTCCAGTGTGCTTCGGCCTCTGGACCGGTAGAGTACAATTATTAACGTCGATCCCAGGGGGCCACCACCCCAGGCAATACCTGCCCGCTTAGGGGCCGGGCTGGGTTTATTGCCCAGCGCCTAAGGCACCCCCTTAAGGGGGAATGCCGAAGGGATCGACGCAATTTTTGTTCTTTCTCCACCCATGAGCTTCGTCTTGTGGGTGGGCCCACGTTAAAACTAAGCCTTGTGCCCAGCCCATACAAGTGGGGTATGAGGCAAATACCCTAACCATTACACCACGTGAGGTACCCTTATTTATCTTACGGGTAAGATTTGACACAAAATCACAAATGAGAGGATCGAACTCGCTTTTCAGTAATAACGGATCTACGAGACTAGCTTACTAACTATTACACCACGATGGGATGTCTTTCGAGATTCGTATATTTTTTGTTTTTCTGGAAAGCATGATTTTATGAATATTTCTTTCTTTAATTCGGTATTTTGATTCAGTAGTCTCCTTTGAAGGAGGATTTCGAAGAATTTTGTTTCTGTATTCTGTGTCGCAGAGTCAAAAGTAATGATAAAAGTTATAGACAGTTGTTAAGAAGGCTTGGTGCTTACCTCTTTACGCTATGAGGTGATCACCCATCACCGGCCAGCTATGTACCCTCCCCCAGCAGAGCTTGAGTTTTGTTTTTTTGTTATCCTTTTCATTCCGAATTGAATAATGCAAGAGTAGTATATGGTATGGAGGCACTCGTTTCATAATGGTTATCGTCGTAGGAAGCGGAATCCGCTACTTGATTTCAAATACAGAACAAGGCTGTTTACATTTCACATAGCTCTAATACCCTTGGAAAAAGCTATAAACCCAGTATTCTCCCCCAGCTATGGGAAAATTTAACCTTAATCTGGCAAAAGGTCTAAGAGAAAGGAAATCGAATTCAAACCAGTTGTAGACTTGTAGAAGGATGAACCCCGCCAGAAAAGTTTGCCATTGGAATAAAATAAACTCAGATGGGTTAACGTGCCATTAAAATCAACCAATTAAGTGAGGTTGTTAAAATACAATAGTTATTTTTTTTAGAATAGCTACTTTATATATATATATATATATATATATATATATATATATATATGGAGAAATATTGTAGGATTAATATCCTCTAATTTCCTCTTATTCCTCCTATATATATATATATATATATATATATATATATATATATATATATATATTAAAAGTAATTGGTAATTTGCTTGAAACATTGATACATTAATAATTTGAAGGCAATTACAATGTGTATAAAAAATAAAAGCAAAAAGATGTTGTTTTTTGTCTTATCGATTTCAAAGAGACGAAAATCAGAAATGAACGTTCATTTCTGATTTTCGTCTCTGAAGATAAAGTTTTCTTTGAAATCAATAAGACAAAAAAATAACATCTTTTTGTTTTTATTCTTTTATACGCATTGTAATTGCCTTCAAATTATTAATATATTATGATATATATATTAATTTACTGTCTTGAAATTGAGTAAAACATCTTTAAATTAATCGAGATGTTATAAAGCACATTTTAAAACTTTATATAAAACAATATTCTTAGAAAAATGAATGATTTTATGTTTTAGTTCATTTACAAAACTTTCAGTATTTTCTGAAAACTATTTACAATTTACTATCTCTTCCAGGCTGTAGTCATATCAGTACTGCTGTATGGCTGCACTACCTGGACCCTAACGAGGCGCCTCGAGAATAAGCTAGATGGGAGCTGCACAAGAATGCTGCGAGCAGTTCTGAACAAGTCGTGGAAACAGCATCCCACAAGGGAGCAGCTGTATGGTCACCTGCCCCCTATCTCACAGACTATCCGAATGAGACGGACTAGGCATGCAGGGCACTGCTGGAGAAGCAAGGATGAACTCATAAGTGATGTTCTCCTGTGGAAGCCAACACATGGACATGCCAGTGTGGACCGCCCAGCAAGGACCTATATCGACCAGCTATGTAAAGATGCTGGCTGCAGCGAAGAAGAACTCCCTGTGGCGATGAATGATAGGGAAGGTTGGCGAGAGATTGTCTTGGATATCCGTGCTGCCTGCGCAACATGATGATGATTTACTTAAATATTTAAAAAATACTCTGGTTTTATACAATAACTTTATTCCTGTAAGTCTTTTAGATGTGAAACCTTAACTGTTTCTATGGAATTTTGTCTTTTGAACTAATTCATGAAGACTATCAAAGAGATATGGATAGCATTCCCACGAATAAACCTGGTTACGGGACTAATGAGACTGATAATATCTGAAAAAAAAAATCGTATCTGTATTAACCAATTCCTCCGTGGATGTGATACAAGTTCAATTTCTAAGTAGAGTTTAACATGTTTGAATTCAGAGTTTTCCTTCTCCAAGACTGCCCTACTATTTATCCATAGCTGGGCGTAGAAGAGTTCGATGCATATCTTTCACAAATATATTAGCGTTATGTGAAATGCAAACAACCTCGTCCAGAATTTGAACGCAGGGCTCCGAATCCATTTCATACGACTGTAAACATTACACCACGCGTTGTATAGGCGAAATATGTCCACATAAGGATAAAATTTTATTTTTAATATCTCCGTTTTTTTTTATATTAAAATGATGGTTCGTAAAATGTTCTAATCTATTGTTTTGTCTTTGAAATCATTTTTTTCTTACAATATAGGCCAAACTTATGTTTGATTTCCAATTTCTTCAAATTATCGATAATTGATGATGGACTAATTTATTCTATTCACGTGGAATCTTATGAGTGGTATTGATCGGACATAATCAATAGGGAGTGTGCATCGATTTTAGATATAGATCAAGGGATTTTATGCAGAGTAAAATGATTTTTTTAGACTATATCTTTACTGCTTAGGATTTCTATAAGTTCGTTTTTTTTTTAATAAATTCGGTCAGGGTCGGGTTTGGAAATCATAATATCAAAATGCCATTGATACTGTTACATACCCAGTATATATCTACCAAAATCTACTCACCAGCAGGATGTGACACAAGGTCATTTTTAAGCGGAGTTTAACAGGTTTCAATTAACAGTTTTCCTTTTCCTAGACTGTTTGTCTAACCAAGGTTAAAGATCCACGTCTGTCCCACTATTTACCCATAGCTGGAGGGGGAATAGTTGTATGCATAACTTTTCACAAGTGTATGAGCGTTATATGAAAATTCAATCAGCTTTGTTCAGGATTTGAACTCATGTCGCCGAGTTTATTTCCTTCGACGATAACCATTACACCCCGGGAACCTCCATACGCAGTAGACCTGTTTACGGTAAATAGAATGGCATATTTTCGAATAGAGTGAAAGTTCAAGTCTGGCGAGAGGTTTATCTTCGTTTTCGATTCTCCTTTCTTTTGAATCCTGTAACCGGAAACGGAACTGCGCATGCACTTTGGTAATCCAATTTTCTCCCACGACGGAAGCAAGCATCAAATACAGATCTATTCTTATTGTAATATATTGCCTGGTCGACAGGTTTGCAGCCAGGAACCAGGTGCAAATTATTCGTGAGTGGGCGCCGGAAATGCGTTGGTGTCAAACATGGGCCTGTAAACATAAACAGGATATTGCCTTGAACGTATTGAACCGACCTTCGACACCCAGAAATGCAGGTATAAATTGACAATGCGTAGGCACAGAAAATATGTAGGTGTATCTCATAACCAATAAAAACAAGCTGCATTGGCGAGGAGGTGTGTCTACAGGAAAACTGCGTAGCTGCCACGATCAAAGAGGCGTAACCCTGTTGAGTTAAAGAATTATAAAAAATCCTTAACAATCTGAGTTGGGCAGATCGAGATCGAGATCACTCACAGTCAGAGCTCTCGAAGGCTCCTGTGTATGTGCATAATCTGCCAACGACTCTCAGTCTACACACAATCGAAGAATAAAAATATAACTTTATATTTTTATATATACATGGGTTCCGTTTTCTTTGTCGGGTCGAGTGACGGTCTATAACATTATAGGGAATATGTCATTATAGGGAATATGTCATTATATGTCATATAGGGAAATATGAAATATAACATTATAGGGAAATATGTCCCTATCGAGACGGTAAATTAATGAGTGATGAATAAAAAATATACTGAGATAAAGAGTAATAACAAGGGAGACAATCGATATTAAAGTTGAAAAGATGAAATTACACTGAAGCAGTTTGTTAAATTGTCGTGAGGATAGAGGGTATCATGCATAAATAAGTACACCTTTAACAATTTTTGATAAAAAGACTTATTTTAAACTAGAGACACAAGGATTTCTTAAAACTATTTCTAGTGGAATATTATACAATCAAAACAGATACGGAATATTACTGATATTAATATCAAAAGTAGATATTATTTATAAGCAAAACCCCACTATAACAATGAAACTGTAGCTACAATTATGAATATGTAACAGCCCACGAATAAATGACCTATATATATATATATATATATATATATATATATATTGTTAAATGATGCCGCCATTTTCTGTCTGCAAGTTTTGTCCTTTGTTTTTTCGTATTGCCGGATTATTTTGTATATCTGGCGAAAACTATATATATATATATATATATATATATATATATATATATATATATATGTATGTATGTATATATATATATATATATATGAGGCAAGGAGACTTGGTACATGTCCCTTTACGCCATATGGTGATCACAAATCACTGGCCAGCAGAGATTGAATTTTTTATAATCTCTTTTTCCTCTATCGAATAATGCAACAGTAGTATGTGATATGGAGGCATTTGTGGCCTAATGGTTATTACTTGCATCCTATCCCTGGCGGTGATTGGTAGGTAGATACTGAGGTGAGAATATATATATATATATATATATATATATATAAAAGAGAGTTTCATAATTTGCTTGAAGCATTGTGTATGTATTGGTTAGGAGGTTAATTTAGAAGGCCATCACAATGTAGTTTGGAATAAATAAAAAATAATAATACGGTAACAATGGTGGTGTGTGTTGACCTGTATTTTTTTTATTATTTCTTGAATTTTCGAGGTAATACCTCTTTATCAAAAGAATTGAACTGAAGCAGTACAGCTATGGCATTTCTTCCTAATTATTTTTTTTCTTTATAATATATATATATATTTCTTTATATATATATATATATATATATATAGGTATATGTAAAACAAATTTTTTTTTGTGATGAACAAAGAAAATACAGTGCTCAATCACAAATTGTAAGAGCTAATATTTATTTATTTTACAAAGTTTTCACAGATCAATGTTCATTATTAACAGCGACCCAGGTTCATGCTAAATAGCAATCATCAGGCTGTCGAGCAAGATCCTATGGTGTTTGTTGAAGTTCTTTACTCAATGTCATTTTGGATTGCAAACGTCGGTTAGTTCCGCGGACGCTATTATAGCTATTATAGTTTCATAGCGTCCGCGGAACTAACCGACGTTATTTGCAATCCAAAATGTGACATTGAGTAAAGAACTTCAACAAACACCATAGGATCTTGCTCGACAGCCTGATGATTGCTATTTAGCATGAAACCTGGGTCGCTGTTAATAATGAACATTGATCTGTGAAAACTTTGTAAAATAAATAAATAAATATATATATATATATATATATATATATACATTGCGTTTCAAGTTATTAAAGAAGTGACACTTTTCCCTCCTATCCACAAACTACTGATTGAAATTTATCGAAATTATCGGAGAATAAAGACACCCGATATATACACCTACTCCGTAAAAATTCTAAGGTTATACGAAAAGAAACAGAAGTTACGGTCATTTACCTAATTTACTGAAATGATTCATGTGTCAAATTATTAGCGAGGTGTAATAAAAACCACTGTAAAAAAGAAAATAATACTTTTATTGTTTCATTTATAGATTTTATGGATACATACAGTAACTAAGATAAGATTAAATTGAAATAAAAAAGCAAAAAGAATTAAAAAATGATAGTGAAGTTAGTTAATATGAGATATGTGATCCTTTTTTAAAAAAATGACTTGGAAAAGGCGCTGGTCCATCGGACATGTCAATTTCTGGATACGTTGACTATTTCCTGCCACAAATCCTCTTTACTTCTAAATTGGCGTCCATTCTCATAAACACGTCGCTTCAGAATGCTCCACAAGTTTTCAATTGAGTTTATTGAACTTTGGTCTTTACTGGTCTTCACCAATTTTCCTTCATAATTTGACGCACGCTCGATTTTTGTACAAACAATCATACAGATATACAGAATAGCTCCTTTATATATATATGTACACACACACACACACACACACACACACACACACACATATATATATATATATATATATATATATATATATATATGAGAAGTAAATACACACGCGGTGTGTTTATGATATGGCTTTTTTAGCCGACAATTTTTGGGAGAATATGTGCTTAATTGAAGTCGTACCTAATTTTGAAAGTTAATTAATTAATAATTAATTAATTAGGCGGGCATACCTATTTAAATGTAAGGCTAAACAAATCGAGGAAAATCAATCTCTGTATGTACATTTCGGCCTATTAAGCCTCATCAGCAGAGCTATAGATAGGAAGACCGCTTTGTGCGTGATTCGAAACCCGACTGTCAAGCTGACAGGTAGCATCATAACCTCTACACCAACCGGACTTTCATAGATTTTTCGTTTTGTTTTAGAATGCCCGCCTGACTTCAATTAAGCACATATTCTCCATATATATATATATATATATATATGTGTGTGTGTGTATGTGTGGTGTGTGTGTGTGTGTGTGAAGAAAGGAAGTGAATCCGACGGTATGTAGTATATTAGGAAAAATGAAAAAACACAGGTTTAAATGGGTTGTGGTGAGGATATTGGCCGACGCTACAGTGTTTCGATCTATTAATTAGATCATCTTCAGGGCATTTGTTGGTCTATGGAAGGTGATAAGAAATTATTTATCACAGAATAACGAGAAAAGTGAGTGGTAGTTATTGTTATTCAGTTTTAAAATTTTTGAGGTTTGAAAAAAGGGACGGTTTTGAAATATGACGTCAAATATTCTATTTTACGGCGTGGGTATGGGATGGTGTATGTGTGTGTATCGAAAGGAAACATTGTGCATTTTTTAGGTGTGTGGTTGTGTATATATATATATATATATATATATATATATATATATATATATATAATCAAATTCAAAAGTGAAGTTTGTGAGTATATAATTCCTGGGAGCTTGATAAAGCTTGACCATGTACCAAACGAAGCTAAATACATTAGCCTTATCCTTCTTCATTTCTTTATCTTAAAATCCGAACACTCAACATTTGCGCCTGCAAGAAATAAGTTATCACCTCATTTGCTGAACCAGACCGCATATATTTTTGTTATTTTTATGTCGATTTATAAGCTCTATCTATATTTTTTTCTTGTAATGCGTTAACGTGTGTTGCATTATTTTCTTTCTGATTTTTTTTTAAATTTAGGTTTTAACGGCTGTGTATTGCAAATTAGATTTGTAGTCATTTGTGGGATTTCTTTGAAACCAGATTTTTTTAGTTATTTCATTAGTATGGATATTTTGCAAAATCTCAAGTTTGTTGATATAAAGTCGCACAAGCGCTTACGAGTAGATGTTCTCAAGGAAAATTCACAAGAACGTAACATATATATATATATATAATTTTTTTTGCTTGAAGGCAATTACAATGCGTATATCGCATAAAATTCGATAATTATAGAAAATAATCACGACAAGTGAATCTCGGCAAAGAATTGTTCGGTGTGTAGAACATCGTGTGTATATATATATATATATATATATATATATATATATATATATTAGTAATTGGTAATTTGCTTGAAGCATTGTTAAGTATGTTATAATATATTAGTAATTTGAAGGCAATACAATGCGTATAAAAAAAAAAAAAAAAGAAAGTATCACCACGCAAAAAAAACAAAAAACTTAAGCACGTCCATTTCTGATTTTCGTCTCTGAAGATAAAGTGTTCTTTGAAATTGATAAGAAAAAAAACAACATCTTTTTGTTTTTATTTTTTATACGCATTTTATTGCCTTCAAATTACTAATATATTATAATATATATATATATATATATATATATGACAGAGGGGAAATGCAGTGGATGTATTTACTAATACCTGTAAGCAACCAGCCATACAAATTTATTCGAAAAAAGAGTTGATAGATTTTATGAAAATGGGCATGCTGTGACTATTTTTATAAAATTATTGCCGGGAAATATTTGCGAAGTTAATCAGTCTGAATTTCTGATCTAAAAATTTAATTACTAATCATTTATAAACTTTTTTTTTCCTGTATACTTGATATTTAAAGTTAAGTCAACGGGGCGGCCTAAAGTCGTTATCAACCAGTCAGCGAGGGAGACCAAGGAGATTGTATTCTAGCATCTGAGGTGGAGCCGTACAGATCCCTGTGCTACTCATACGCTAAGTTGGCGAGGACTGGTATCGAACTAGGAACCTTGTGGTTTCTAGCCGAACGCTCTACCGACTAGTACAAAATTAGTAAGTATTTATCCAAACCGTTTGCTACGGGTTGATAAACACAAGGTCGCAAGTACGGTGTATTCAGCTAGGATCGAACTCATTATTTAGTAGTAAGTAAATACATATTTTAAATACTGACCATATACATATTATGAAACAGAAGAACTGGAATTTGTGTTGTGTTGTGTTGATAACCCTTTCTGTACAAATAACCCTTATAGGAGAAAATAGCAGAGAGAAAACGAGTGAGACTATTTCTTAAAATATATCTATCTGATATTCACCTCTGAAGATGAAGTTTCTACTTTGAAATCGATAAGACAAAAATAACATCTTTTTGTTTTTTTTTTATACGCATTGTAATTGCCTTCAAATCATTAATATATTATAACATACTTAACAATGCTTCAAGCAAATTAATAATTACTTTTATATCTATGAAAATTTTATGTTGTTGGTAAATGGAGGTGCATGGTGTAATAGTTAGAGTCGTAGGAAATGGACTCGTCGATGCGAGTTCAAATCCTGGACGAGGCTGTTTACATTTCACATAACGCTAATACCCTTGGGAAACGTATGAATCCAATTCTCCCTCCAGCTTATGGTTAAATAGTAGGGCGGACTGGGCTGTTTAACCTTGGTTAGGCAATCAGTCTAGGAGAAGGAAAATTCCGAATTCAAACCTGTTAAGCTCCGATTAAGAAATTGACCTTGTGCCACATCCTACTCATGCGGAGGGGTTGGTAAATATGTAAATGGATATATCTCGAGATATACGAGATATGATCAAAAGGTTTCGAGAAAGAATTTTCAAATTTTCCAATCTAAAAAATTTGAATTCTAAATTTATTTATTCAATCGTTCATTCGTTACTTTCCTTCCATATTTCCATATTGTTTATTTTTCTCTTCTTTACTTTATATTTTCTTGTCCTATCCTTAATTCAACCGCCATCTTTTTTTCTTTTTCAATGATCATACTCTTCCTTTATTTTGTGCCCCCCCCCTTCGGTACCGCTTTCCCAGTTTATGTCTACACTTCGTTCATTATCACATTTTCGTTTCCTCTTCTCATCCAACAATTTAGCGTGAGCATTAAACATTTCATGATCTCATTATTTTGAAATTTGTAATCGTCAGGGTTAATGATCAAAGTCCAATGTTATCTTGATCTTGAGATGCTTTTAATCTTATATAGATAAAAACAAAAACAAATTTAATTAAAATCAATTCGTTTTCTCTGGTTCACAGCGCCGTATAAATTATTACAAACTCCGTTTTATTAATAACCTGGAAAGACTTTAAAACCAACAAAAAAACACAAAAAACAGAAAAACTTAGATCCCAGATTGCAAAGAAACCCGTTTCCGTCTATCAAAAAAAAAAAAAGAAATTAATAAAACGTAACCAGAATGAGATAAGCTGTAACGATTTTAATCATTCGATCTTCGACCCTAGTCATTATCGTAGAACATTATAAACAGACGCACGAAAGAAAAAAAAATCGGTAATTTATGAGGAAGTGCGTCCCGGTCTCCTGTCTCAAAAATTGCTACCCGGTGACTGTCAAAATAACAACCCCAGCTAGTCGTAATTCTTGTTTATTTATCGTAATGTGTCGTAATTCTTTTTAGATATGAAGATGGATATATAGTTTGGAATAGACTGAGATAGATAGATAGATAAACAAAATAATATAGATAGATATGAACAAATGGAGATAGATATTTTCGACAAGTAAATGTATTGGGGGGGGCGCATTTTTTTTGTCGTAATTCTTGTTTATTTAAACTAAAAACGAGACATTAAACAAACATGAATAAAAAAATCTTAGTATTGAAAGTAATATAGATAAATATGAACAAATAGAGATAGATAGATAGAAAGGGAAAAGAGCAAGTCATTTGTCTTGCCTACCGGGATCGAACCCGCGTCCTCCCGCATGCAAAAATAAATGCGATTTAGGTACTGGACGGACGCGAGGTTCGACTGATGTGCCTGGATGTTTGAGTAATATGCTGATGAATAACGAAAGCGAGTAAGGTGACAAGCAGAGAAGCTTTCGGCTTAGGTGAGACGGCAGTCAGAAAATATTATTTTGACGACGACGACGGATTTTCAGCTGCTGGTCGAAGACTGTGTTGACCAAAAGAAAGTTTGGCTTGCGAGAAGACAGTGAACTCGCTTCTTTTTGGTTCCCCCCTCAGCAGGAACTTGTTGAAGCAAATATCTATTTCCCCCTCTATTTTCCCCCCTTCTATAAAGTAGAAGAATTAGTACGGCTGGATTTATTTATGGTCGACATTGTATAAAAAAAAAGAATTTTAATATGTTGATATGCACAATAGTATATACGTTCAAGGTCAGACCGCGAACTTTTCAGCCCTTTTATCTTTTTTGCCCTTGTACTGCACAAAGCAAGGATTAGTAAAAATCGAAAAGAATACTCTAATTTTTGTTCTGCCTGGACTCATATCAACTTTGTCATAAATAGGGTGCGCGCGCATGCATGTATGCGCATGCGCGTGCGTGTTCGGGCGTCTTCATGTCAGTTCTGAATATTCACGATTATTCAAGCAAAAAGCCGATGTGAACAGAAAAGCATAGACATTTAAATAATATATCAAATATATTATGCGTACATAGAGATGTAAAAAAAAACTAACTTTTTTTTTAACCCTAATAATCATACTTGATCCTGTATTAAGCTCCTAGAAAAATTGATTTATGAACAAAAATAATAAAAAAATATGACAAGATACGGATGATTGTTTTTTTCTCCGCTGTGCAAAGGCAAGTGATATTCCCAAGTTTGGAAATCCTACGGTTTATGGGGGCGGATATTATGCCTTAAAAGATTATCTTTATCAGCCCAGAAAATCCTGTAATGAAAACCGTTTGCCTCGGTTAAAACTGTTTAATTTTTAAACCGATTACCAAAATTACTACAAGGGAGAAGAACGACAAGGAGGAAAGCAAAGTATTGACGTTGCACACACACACACACACACACACGTGCACACACACGTGCGCGCACACACACACACACGCACTCACATATTCATGGTGAGTTATGAACCCGGTGATTCAAGTTCAAATCCTTGAGGATGCTGTTTGCATTTTATATAGCGCTAATACCCTTGGGAAAAGTGTTAATCTAACTATTCTCCCCCAGCTATGGGTAAATAATAGGACAGCTTCGGCTCTTTAATCCTTGATAGATTTCTTTGTTTACTGGTATATAAACTTTACTGGGTTATTTAATTCCTAGGCTATCCTTTTAGAAGAACAGTAACATGGGGTGTGAGGTTGTTCATACCTTTCTCTCGGGTATTAGTCCGAAAGTGAATGTAATAGCGTGATTTTAATTCGACCTCG
>CM042140.1:13130669-13135669 GCA_023376005.1 Doryteuthis pealeii | reverse complement strand
CATAAGCGACGTTATCCTGTGGAAGCCAACACATGGACATGAAAGTGTGGGGCGCCCAGCAAAGACCTACTTTGACCAGCTATTGTGAAGATGCTGATTGCTCCGCAGAGGAGCTCCCAGGTGCAATGAATGATAGGGAACGTTGGCGAGAGATTGTCATGGATACTCGTGCTGCATGCGCGACATGATGATGATGAAAGCTATTTTGGCTTCACAGAAACGAAGTTAAACAGCGATAATCTGATTTAATTCTAATTGATTGATTGGTTGATTAATTGCTGGCATGTCAACCAGTCTAGGGTAATTTTATTCTGAGAGGTTAGAGAATTGAGTTAATTCTACCTTTGTATTAATATTTTTGTGTACCTGTTTTTCTAAGAGTTATACGAGAGTTATACGAGAAAAAAGTAACCTAGGCGGAGTGGCCTATTGTCGGTATCAGCGCGACACTGAAATAATCTATTTCCTTTTCCCTAGTGCTAAGCTAGGAAGATTGTTTTTCCATCTGAGGTGGAGCACCACGCCTACCATCAGCTTCCCATCTTGCCACACAGATCCAAACTGTGTTACTTATGCGCTGAGTTAGTGAGGCCGTTACCGAGCCCGGAACCTTGCGTTTCCGAGGGAGGTGCTCTACCAACTGCTGTCTAATACTAATAATTTGTAAATATTTGTATAGCTTTAAATATTTCTATTTAATAATAATAATTATATGGTTTCAATTAATCATTTCTATTTGATAATAGTCATTTGTTTACACACAGTTGTATAGATTACGAGTCGCTCAGTAGACAGAGTATTCGCATAAGAATCGCCAGGTTTCGGGTTTGATGCCAACCCAGTGCACAAGTAGCACAGATGGTGTCATCTTTACCTTAAAGCCTCAGGGAACTGAGGTCTAGCGCTAGCAAAAGGGGGATAGACTCCCTTGCTGTTCGGCTGATACCAACAATACGCAACTTCGCAGAGAATATAGTTTGAAGTAACAGATAATGATACTTATCAAGTATTCCTCTATCATCCAATTGTACGTTCATATTTACATTATTTGAATAGTTTTTTTCAAAAGAGTTTTTTGGTACGAATATGAATAATTTTTAAACATATCTATTTGACACTAACATATACTACCACTCTGGGCCAGAGTGGACTTGGGAGTAATGGCACTGAAAGAATAAACCCCTAGATCTTCATAACTGTAACCTCACCATCAAATGCAGTTTTTTGTCATACCAGGACACTCTTATTCAGGGATACCTTACTATACAGCAGATACAGTCAGCGTATTCTAATTCTTGAAAACATGCAATTCAGATGCGTGGCGAGGACGATATTAGCCAAGCGTGACGGAAGTGGGGTCGGGATGTTCTGTAAACTCCTATAAAAGACGATGATGTTTCTTGATTCGTCCTTTTTTGTGGCTGGGGTACGGGGAGATAAGTGTTTGTGTGAACGGAGAACGCGGAACAATCTAAAGATACGGAAATAACCAGTTCCAACTTGAACGTTGAAGCACGTTGTGTCCTTTATACATTTCCATCGCTTTCAACAGCCTCGTAAACTGAACGGGGAGAATAACAGAGGCCCTAACACTGGAGACGAGTTGTGTTTTTTTGTTTGTGTGTTTCTCACATCACTGACATATCCGTCGTCGGTGTTTACGCTACACTATTTTTGTCTACAGACTTTGTTCTTGTGATCTAGCTAATTAAATTTTCAAATTTAGCCATTTTTCAAATTGCAAGAGAATTCAGGAGACATGTTGCAGACCTCTGTGGGAAAATAACGATTCGTGAAGTGATATTTCAGTCTGAGAATCTGAAAAAAAACCCCGCACGGTGGTCGTTTGATAGATGTTATGTGCGGGGAAAAAAACATGTTTGGTTTCGGATGTTAATCAGTGCAGTAATAGTTAGATTGTCGGATCTCTGGGACTTTGAGTACTCAAGGGCCCTAGTAATGTAATTTTAACAGAAAATATCTTCTCTTCGAAATGGGAACTGAAAAACATATCCACGAATCAATGGCTTACTCAAAATGGAAACACAAAGAAATAAAAGTAGGAGAATGAAATTTATATACACTAGCAAATATATGCACCCTCCGGGTGCAAGTATTTAAGTTTTAATGTAATAAAATATTGTATTAAATTAGAAAGGCTAATGAAACTAAATAAGAACGCAGATAAAAACATTTGAAACAGAGGGAGTATAATAAAAGATTTGAAACAGAGAGAGTATAATAAAAAATGGAACAACTGAAACTTACTCTTCCATCACTCTCGTCTTTCATTGTTATTTTTTCTTATTTAAGTATTTAGTTAAAAGAGGAAGTAAAGAATAAAATGACAGTTATTTTATCTTGTTAATGGATTTCATTTAAGATTCATTGAAGAGATTTTTGCTTATATTCATTAAAATAAAACCAAACAGTTAGAAATCAATAATACTAAGCACATATTTATTAAATTCGATTTTTTAATATTAATATGCAAATTAGCCTTCCCGTTCACTGTGTAAACCGCTATTTTGTTGTATATATAAATATAATTGCATGTTTTCAGTATGTAGACATAGTTAACAGTATTAATAATGTAAGACAATTTTATTAATAATTGAGGTTTAGATAAAAAATAAAATCATGGTGAATGTGATGTCAATAACTAAGAGAATTGTGACTTGAGTAGGAATATAGTTTCGGTTACAGACAGAAAAACACACAATCTCCATTATAATAAGATGTTTGGTACTCCTTTCATCATCCGGATTAAAAATTGCGATCAATGACTTTTGGATCCTGTTTAAGGAGAAGTGACAACTAAAAATATACATATTTACCAACCCCTCCTCATGAATAGGATGTGACACAAGATCAATTTCTTAAGTGGAGTTTAATAGGTTTGAATTCAGAGTTTTCCTTCTCTTAGACTGGTTGATTTACCAAGGTTAGAGTTCCAGTCTGCTATTCTATTTGCCCATAGCGGGAAGGAGAATAGTTGGATTCATGCATTTCCCAAGTGTATTAGCCCTCTGTGAAATGCAAACAGCCTCATCCAGGATTTGAACTCGTCTCACCGAGCCCATTTTCAACGACGGTAACCATTATACCAGGCGCCTCCACACCTCCTCTACTACTGACAATATAACGCATAGAAATCTGTGATTCATGTTGAACCTACTGCCTTTTGTGCAGTTGGTTTCATCTAGCCGATGGTGTGTGTGTCTGTATGAGATAGATAGATGGATACATAGAGATAGAGATAGATAGATAGATAGATAGAGAGATAGAGAGAGAGAGAGAGAGAGATAGAGAAAGAGAGAGATAGGGGGTAGAGAGAGAGGGGGGTAAGTAAAAGGTTAAAAGGTCAAGAATATGGTGTTGATATTAAATAGATAACTCGATAAAGATGTTTTGAAAATAAAATCTCGCATCCCCAAAAGAGCACTGAAAATATTGACATTTAAATTATATCTGAAAATAATAAGATTAAAACAGTAAAAATATTGAATTATGTATTTACTAACTCCTCCACACGAGCAGAATGTGACATAAAGTCAATATTTTTAAAACGTTTACCAGGTTTCAATACAGTGTTTTTATTCTCCCGACCTGTTGCTATACAAAGTTTAAAGAGCCAAGTCAGCCCTACTATTTACCTATAGCTGGAGGGAGAATATTATGTATGCCTTTCTCAAGGGTATTAGCGCAGCCTAGTCCAAAATTTGAACTCGTGTCATCGTGTCCTTTTCTTACGATTATAACAATTGCACTGTGGGCGCCAACTAATAATTTTGAAGTAGAAAAAAACCAGTAAAGTAAAGTCTTCGGAGCGGCCTAATGTCTATCCCCTTTTCACTAGCGCTAGACCAAGGAGATTATGTTAGGATCTGAGGTGGAGCGTCACGCCTACCATCAGCTCCTTACTTTACTGCACAGATCCCTGTGCTACTCATACGCTCACTTGGTAGGGACCGATATCGAACTATGAACCTTGTGGTTTCTAGCCAAACACTCTACCGACTGAGCTGAACCGGCCCCTAAAAAGAGAAAAAAGGGGGAGTGAACCTGGGAGTAATGGTGAAGAAGTGGTATTGCACACTCTCCGGACTTCCAGAAATGAAAGTTCACCATTAGATGAATTTTAACGCCATACTCAGAGCAATAAGATGCTCAGGCACAGCCTTATAGCACATACGATAACGGTTGGATGTGAATAAAGTTAATTATTTGGCGCGAATGCGGGTGATCCAAGTTTAGAAACAGCGCTTTGGTTTAAAAATTGGAATAGCCCAACTAAAATATAATTTTGAAATAGATTTGATAAAATATGTTAGAAAATTGGCGCAAAAAACCCAAAGAAATCAACTGAAAATTAATCTGACGAAATATATTGCAAGAAATAAGAAAAAAAAAACAGTGTTACATAATTATTAGATACCTAATACTTATGTACAGTAGTGTAGAAACAAAAATGGCTATTATAAAATTGCAGCCCACGGCCTTGAAGGATTGAATGACAAGGCTTGACCTCATCCTGATCCTTCCGGTGGATACCGTGAGAATCGGTAGAGAAGACCCTCTTCCGGTTTAGATTAGAGAGAGTTTTAGCCAGATCGGCCAAGACCACGATGGTGGTAAGTCGTGTTATGCACGCTGCCGACTCAATCTGCGCAGGTAGTCTGGTGGGGATTTCAGAATAAAATATGATCTAAGTTAAATCGAAGTCTTGTGTTATTATCTAAAAACTACCAATGACACAGGGCTTCTGATAAAGAGAAATCCTCAATGAAAGACCAGACACAAAGTCCCCAAGACGAAGTCCAGACGCTGGAAGAGACGCTAGAAGAATAGAAGTAAGAAAGTAAGAAAGAGAGTATACAACACCGGTGAGAAATATAAAACGTTAAAAGTATTTCTAAACGACTGGATAAGTGAGAATAGAAAGGAATAAAAGACTTCGACGATTGACAGTGAGGTAGGCTGGTGGATATAGGGGTAGA
>CM042140.1:13118169-13125669 GCA_023376005.1 Doryteuthis pealeii | reverse complement strand
AGGTCTTCATATTTTTCCAACTTACGTTGATGGGCCCAATCAAGATTTTCTTCAAATGGAACTGTCAATTCAACGATAAAAACTTTCTTTTGATTAAAGAGACCAAATGACAATATCGGACGCTGGGCCGTTAACGTTATTTCAGTTTGAAAAACGAGTTGATGTTCCAAGTTGCACGCAATGCGCCAGCCCGTGGAACCATCAAATATTGACGACACGTGCCTATTTTTACGCGAAAATTTCGAAATGTTTCTTCTTTAACAAATGTACTGCTTTGTTGATGAAATAACAGCTTTATTTGCAGTCTCACAACACTCTTCGACGCCTCCGCAACAATCTCGAGGACTTCATTGTGTCTCCACGTGTAGCTTCTTAGAGCATACTCGCATTCCCGTGGGAATATGTTTCAGGCTAGCACTTTTCCTACATGTTTTGCATAGGTCTGACGTAGCTAACCCCCAGACGTGAAGATTGACTGGTATTGGCAATATGTTGTAGACTGCCTTTATCAGGAAACTTAATTTTTTAGGCTCTATATGTCTGATGTCGCTCCATGTTACAGCTCTCTCTTTTGCACTCTCCCACTTGGTCCATGCACCCTGTTTACTTTGTCCCACAGCTGTAGCAATACGCTTGACTTCCTCAAGTTGGTGAATTTCCTTCGAAATCATAATCCTTTTATTTAACGTGGATTCTTTCGACCACCAACGCTGTGGGTGAAGACCTAGCCCTGATCTTCCCTTTGCCACAGTTCCAATTATTTCTTTCATCTTGAGGGATGATTCTGCGTTTTCTACCATTGTTGTGCCTTCCATTTTCAACCAGTTATTACGGAAGGCTGGGCGTTCTTCACTACGAGAGTCACGCAGCATTTGGAAAAGTCGCGCAAAACCTAATTTAAATTTCTCAACAAGTGACACCATCAGAAGTTTTAGCTGCGTTGATGAACTGTATAGTGCCACATTTGTTAAGGAATTAGCTAAAAAAATATCGAGACTGAAGCTGTATTTACAAAGATAGAAATGAAGAATGAATGGAACGTTAATTTCTTTTAGAATACAAGATATGTCAAAAAGGTACCAAGTTTAAAGGTACCAAGATAGAAATGAAGAATTAATTGAACATTATTTTTCAGAATGAAAGGTCTGTCAAAAAAAAAAAATCTCCATACTTTTTTGGCACACTTTATATATATATATATATATATATATATATATACTAGCAAATATATGCACCCTCCGGGTGCAAGTATTTAAGTTTAAATGTAATAAAATATTAGATTAAATCAGAAAGGCTAATGAAACTAATTAAGAATTCAGATAAAAAGATTTGAAACGGAGGGGGCATAATCGGAAAATAGAACAACTGAAACTTACTCGTTCATCACTTCCGTTTTTCAATGCTAAATTTTCCTAATTTAACTATTTAGGAAGTAAAGAATAAAATTACACTTATTTACTTTTTGTTAATGAATTTTATTTAAGATTCATTGAAGAGATTTTTACTCATATTCATTAAGATAAAACCAAACAATTAGAAATCAATAATACCAAGCACATTTTTATTAAATTCAGTTTTTTTAATATCAATATGCAAATTAGCTTTACGTTTACACTGAAAACTGGTATTTTGTTGTATATATAAATACAATTGCATGTTATTAGTATTTAGGTAAGGCCAATAGTAATAATAATGTCAAACAGTTTTATTATTAACTGAGGTTTAAATAGAAATAGAATAATGGAGAATGAGACGTAAATAACTAAGGGAATTGTGACTTGAGTAGTAATATAGTTTCGGTTACAAACAGAAAAACACACAATCTCCATTATAATAAGATATATATATATATATATATATATATATATATATGTAGTCTTTCATCATTGATATTCTTTCAGGAATAGAACTGCTTGCATTCTGGTTTGCAATCAAACCTTCTAACAAATGTACCGTCACTTAAAGGAAACATCTAATAAGATAAGGATTTGAGCGTAATCTTCTTGAAGTGGATTTGCCTTCATCACAAGAGAGAGAGAGAGAGAGAGAGAGAGGTGGGGGGGGGGGGAAATAATCCGGACATAGAGTGCAAGTAAAAATAAGAATCTGTCTTTTCCATTGTCGACATCAAATTGGGGCAATCAACCATGATTCGCCGATGGGTAATGCAGACATGATTAGTGGCTCCAATTGTTGACTATCAGTGAAATTACAATAAGATTATAACTGATTAAAAAAATCCGTTCCCGTGTCGAGGACAAACATAGCATTATTAAAATTTATTAGGAAGAAACGGTAAACAAAAATATTTCTGTGAAATCTAAGATCGCATCGCGTTATCTAAAATTAGGAAAGGACAAACACACTCACGTATTTCAAGAAGAAGGGGAGTAATCAAAAAGTATCGAGATTTAAACTTAAATTTTTGGGTATATTTAGAATATTTAAATTTAATTGAAGACACACAGCTGCGTAACTTATGTAATAAAGTGATGATATCTAGTTGTTGGTTGGTTGGTTTTTAACGACATATCACCCCCTGTGGAATGTTCAATGCCAAACCCGATTCTTTACACACACACAGACAGACAGACAGACACATGCACACACGCACACACACACACACACACATACACATATATATATAAATATATCTAATTTCATACATATATATGTTTCTAATTTTATATATAATTTTATATATATATATCTAATTTAATCTATTATATATATATATATATATATATATATATATATGTGTGTGTGTGTGTGTGTGTGTGTGTGTGTGTGTGTGTGTAATAAATAGATTGACCGACAAAGCAAAAGACTCTCACAGTCTTCTTATTCTCTGTGATAAATTTATTTTTCCTCAAATTAACAAAAGCCCCGATGAAAGATCTATTGAAACAGATTGAAACACTGCTGCGATGGCGAAATAAACATCACTCGTTTTATGAACTCATGTGTTTTTTTCAATTCTTCACTATATTACTTACTGTCGGATTCACTTCCATTTTCTCTTCACATATATGTGTGTATGTATGTGTGTGTGTGTGTGTGTGTGTGTGTGTGTTATTTCTTTAAATTCATGCGCATTAATAAACTGGTAGAAATAATTTTCATTGACTTCGAATAGTTTATAGGTAAATATTTTTTAGTTTTATAAACTACTGGTGATAAGTTTCATGTTAGGTTTTCCATTAACTTCATGTGTAAATAACTTTTACGTTAAATATTTCAATAACTTCAAATTTCATTACCTACAAATTACCTATTAATTTAATTACCTACAAATTGGTAGAAATAACTTTTATTAAGTTCATGTCTATCAATACTTTTTTTAGAAGAAAAAAACAACTTAATTTGCATTAATAAACTGGTTGTTGACTCTCAGTTACTGCCTTCTAGCAATTAGAATAATACAGTCGGAAGAATCATATCGTTGCTAGCGTTTGAAATGATCAGTAATTGATCCCATGGAGCCTCTCAGACCGACCTTCATGTCCAGTGGTTCACAAACAGGGACCATATCGATCCCGGAGACCATGTTACATTCGTCCAGGCAAGCAATAAATGTTTAATGATAAAAATAAAATAGGATTTTAAAACATCGAATGGCTATGGAGGCACAGTTGTTAATATTATTCACATACTTTGAATTAGCTGTGGGAGTCCCCATGACGTAGTGGCTAATGTTCTGGACTGTGACGTTGTAGTAAGCGTGTTCGAACTCCTGTCACGCTATTGCTTTCACTTTCGTACTAATATAATTAGGAAAGATATGAAAACCGTTGTCCCCAGCTATAGGTTAGATAGTACCACTACTGCTCTTCTACAAGAATAAATTTGACGTTAAATAACCTACTGGTGTGAACAACTCGCCATGAGTGAATTACTAAAAATATTAATTTGGAACCATCTCCATAAACATGGAAAAGAGTGTATTTGTCGCATACCCCACTTGTATGGACTGGGCACAAGGCCTCGTTTTAACGTGGGCCCACCCACAAGCCGAAGCTCATGGGTGGGAAAGAACAAAAATTGCGTCGATCCCTTCGGCATTCCTCCTCCAGGGGACGCCTCAGGCGCTGGGCAATAAACCCAGTCCTGCCCATAAAGGGCGGGTAATGCCTGGAGGCATGACCATCTGGGATCGACGCTAATAATTGTACTTTAACCCGGTCCTGTGGCCGAAGCACACTGGACCCCCCGGATGGGCAGGGAAAAGAGACCCGACGAACTGAAGAATATAGCAAGAATTGAAAACAACTAGACCACAGCACTATTAAAACCGGTTTGGATACTTAGAAGAGTTCTGGAAACTCTGTCCCTCAGACGGCAATGAAAAAACATCAGTTAGAAATTGTGTTCAAAACACGCAAGGAGTAAAATAATTTTGATTATGATGATGATGAACCCAATATTGATAGAGCAAATGTGATCTCACCTTTTTAAATATTTTAACCGAATAAAAGATCCTTAAATTATGTTGTAGGTGACTCACCTATGACACGAACATAGACTTACCCAAAGGGTATATATTAACAGAGCAAAGCTACTCAAGTGAGAAGTAGCAGATACACCCATCCTTCGGGACGGGGGTCCACTGAGCTACTAAATTAATAGCGTCGATCCCAGATACCTGCCTCATTGCACTTAAAGGGGCAGAGCTGGGATCGACGCAATTTTTCTACCTACCACCCCATGAGTCTCGGCTTGTGGGTGGTCCCCACATAAAACGGCCTTGTGCCATATCGTGTGAAAGTGGGACACATGTAAATAGGAGAAGTAGCAGATACCTGTTCTCCTTGTAATCTGTAACAAGGAAACCCTTCCATTGTACATTGATATATATTGCTGAATACAATTTGTTCCCTACATTTTATAGCCGTGTTGAGTTATTATTTATTGACCCTTAAACAGGTCATAACAAATTAAGAAACGGTCAATTCCAAATTGTGTACATTGGTATTCCTTTTGGTATTTCTTCTCAGGAAAATGTTCACTACTTTCCTTAGTACATTAATAAACTTCCAAAATCGAGTTCATCTTGCTATGAAAGTGTTGCGTGAAAGTGTTTTGTTATTTAAGAGTTGTCTTTGCTTTATCGAATGAAATTTTCACTTCGACTAATCGGTAGTTGTTAACAGTGAAGCCATTCAACCGACCAGAACATGGTGGGATTCCCGTTGCTTTCGCCATCTTGGCTCACGGCTAATAGAATCTTAGATAGCATACGTTTTATACTAAATTTAATTTCGTCTTCTTGACTTGACTGTTTTCAACCAAATACTATTATGACCGACTAATTATTCAACTTGATTATATTCACACTTTCTAAGAATGGCGGCTTGATTTGATCATCGTTTAAACAGCCTTTTCTTTCTCATTCTCATTTTCATTTTATCTATCTATCCATCTATCTATCTATCTATCTTTCTTTACTCTTCTTTCTTTACCCTTTTTCTTTCTTCAGACTTTCATTTTTCTTCTTTATTTTTTATCTATCTATCTATCTATCTATCTTTCCTTCTTTCTTTCTTTCTTTCTTTCTTTCTTTGTTTACTCTTCTTTCTTTACCCCTTTTCTTTCTCCAGATTTTCAATTTTCTTCTTTATTTTTAATTCTCCCTTTTCTTTATTTTTTCCTTTTTTCATACTTCTTTCTTTCCATATTTATATTTCTTTCTTTCTTTCTTTCTTCTTATCTTTCTGTCTTTCCTCTTCTTACTTTCTTTTTTTCTTTTATTCTTTTTTCTTTCTTCTCTTTTTTCCTTTTTTCTTTCTTTGCTTTCCTGTTTTTTCTTCCTATCTTTCTTTCTTTCTTTCTTTCTTTCTTTCATTTTCTTTCTTTTTTCTCCCCTATTTTTTCTTTTTTCTTTCTTTACTTTGCTGTTATTTCTTTCTTTCTTTCTTTTTCTCTCTTTACTCCTTATTTTCATTCAAAAAAATATTTTTACTCTTCTTTCCTTTTTGTTTGTTTCTTTCTTTTTTCATTCTTTTTTTTCTCTTCTTTGTTTTTCTTTGTTTAGACTTTCATTTTTTCTTTTCTATTTCCTAACTTTCTTGTTCTTTCTTTCTTTCTTTCTTTCCTTCCTTATTTTTTTTAACTTTTCTTTCTTTATTTTTCTTTCTTTATTCATCGTTCTTCTTTTTCCTTTCTTTACTCTCTTCTTTTTTCTTTCCTTTTCTTTATTTTCCATTCTTTCTTTCTTTTTCTAGGGAAAGGTATGAATCCAACTATACTCCTTCCAGCTATGGGTAAATAGAAGGGAAGACTGGGCTCTCTAACCTTGGTGTGACAGCCGGTCTAAAATAAGAAAAACTGGGAATTTAAACCTGTTAAAATCCGTTAAAGAAATGGCCTTGTGTCGCATCCAGCTCGTGCGGAGAGGCTGTGTAAATACGTATAAGAAGAGTAAAAGTGAAAGACAACCGAGGAGAAAGAGAAACAAGAAGAGAGAGAGAGAGAGAGAGAGAGAGAGAGAGAGAGAGAGAGAGAGTGGGGAAGGGAGGGAGGGAGGGGGTTTTAACGATCGAACACTGTTGTTTTCAAGCCGATTGAATTAAAAAAGAGGGCGTATCTATTCATATGGGACCGCCCCCATTATTCAAAATATTTTAATTAATATTTCAGCAGAAGAAGCTGAGATAAAACTGAGTGTGTGTTCTAGTTCAGAGCCCATCTAAAAACGAGCATATTTCTTTGTTTAACAAGAAGCGAACAGGCAGGAATTCGTCATGGGATTTTTGTCAGGCAAAGCCGGATTAGTAATGAAAAAGAAAAAAGAAATATCTGCGTGGGTGGTAGTGTTTTTACAAATAGGAAGATTTAAAATAAAATTTTATTGGTTAAAAAGGAAAAAAAAAAAAAAAGAAGAAAAAAGGGTTATTCTTTTGAATGGTACTAGCTAATCGATTTTCGATTACGAAGAAATCCATTTTCCCTGTAATAGTTTTTTTTTTTCTCTTTCTGGTTCGGAAGTTCTAGATCATCATCCGAGAGATCATCATTTTCAAGGTCTTAGACTAAGAAAGAAATTACAAATTTTTAGTTCGTTTATTCTTTTCTTTTAGCATACCTATCACTGCGCCCCTCACGTGCAATTATTGGTGGGTTAGTTTTTTGTGTTTTACGGCATATCAACCCTTTTCGGGTCATTTAATGTCGAATCAAGTCAATTTGAAATCTGGTTGCTTACATTACCTGCTGTTGCTTTTTTGGTTACCCAATTTAGCATTAAACAGACTTGTCGCTGCTTAACTTCGGTTATCTAGCGGGAACCGGGTAGTTTTAAGGATGGTTGTTGAGTCTCAGTTTTCAACGTTAAGCACATCAGCCCTTTTCGGGTCATATGTTGCCTAATCAAGTCATTTATTTAACATAGGACACACATTGTTTAAAATACCTGCTGTTGCTTAAGTGCTCGCCCAATGAAGATGATCTAGCGGGAACCAGTGATTTCAGCATAAGTAAAGTAAAGTCATCGGGGCGGCCTAA
>CM042140.1:13093169-13113169 GCA_023376005.1 Doryteuthis pealeii | reverse complement strand
CTGCGCAGGTAGTCTGGTGGGGATTTCAGAATAAAATAGGATCTAAGTTAAATCGAAGTCTTGTGTCATTATCTAAAAACTACCAATGACACAGGGCTTCTGATAAAGAGAAATCCCCAATGGAAGACCAGACACGAAGTCCCCAAGATGAATTCCAGACGCTAGAAGAAGAACGTAAGATAGAAAAGATGAACAGAAGAAGAATAGAAGTAAGAAAGTAAAAAGAAGGTATACAACACTAGCTGTGTTTATGAAAGCTGTGGTCTTGGCAGTCTCGATTCTTCCTCTGATATTCAGTCACCCTATATTTTCAAGGTTCTTTGGGACTGGTCCAGGGCTCCAACTATAGTTCGTATCCCTGTCACCATGTTCCACAAGTTTTTCAATGAAGGGGTACTCCAAACTCCTCACATTTCCAGAACTGTAGCATTACCACCGGATGAAGTTTAGTGTAATACGAAGGATACCCACTTAATTTTTTTAGCTGGGTGGGGGGAGGGCGGGTGCAGAAATACTGATTGCGTTATCATTTCTTGGGTCTGTTGAAAATTCTGATTACATTTTTTAAGGTAGTGTTTAAATAGTTTGGTAATCTGAACATTAGCTACATAAATGAGATTAATCTTCCCTTGTTTGTATCACGTTTAGGGAGCCGTCTGTTTTGGTCGGCCATTTTCATTTCACCGTAAATCTACACTGAAAATACGAATTTGTTCGAATCAATGTTTTAACATGAAAATATCATAAAATGTGTTCTGAATTGTGATTGTGCATTATTTGAAATGAACTAATTGTTATTAAGAACACATTTTATGATATTTTCGTGTTAAAACATGCAGTTGTATTGATTCGAACAAATTCGTATTTTCAGTGTAGATTTAAGGTGAAATGAAAATGGCCGACCAAAACATATGGCTTCCTCAAAGTGAAACAAACAAGGGGAGATTACTCTCATTTATGTAGCTAATGTTCAGATTACCAATAGATTTAACTTGAAAATGACTAATTCATCAGTGTTAGTGCGGAACTTGGAGTAATGGCAATGATGGAGCAATTTTGTGAACTGGAGCCTCACCACCGTGTGCAATTTACTGTCATACACAGGAAATTTCCCAAATGAAACTACAAATAAAGAGGTGAGACAAAAGCATTCTTAGATAATGAAAAATTGTAGAATTTTGAATCAAATCAAAGGCAATTTATGGTGGCAAATTTCATAAAAATATCTAATGTGATTATAAAATTTATGGAAATGACAATTTCTAATTGAGTTCATAGCAACATCAACATTTCTGCTGCAACCCCAGCCTGCTTCTGTCTTTTAGTTTAATCTAATTAAACCTTTACTTTAAAATTACGAAAACTTCTTCGATTAGGTCGAGATGCAGCCAATACGGTGGCAAGATTTCGGTGCAGACATTCTATACATGAACTCACTCCCTGATTAGCCCTGCATGATGTATCCTGTTATTATGCATGACAATTATTAAGGTTCGTTTGAGCTTTGGCACCAATTTATGCGCAAGTAAGGTCAGCACTTTTACCGAATCGCAAGAATTATCTATAATTTCATATTTTCCATTAAGATTGTAATTACTAACAATAACTTTCTTTCTTTTCCTACAGGAACTTGAATATTAGTCAACATTCTTCAATATTAGTTACGTTCACTGGGAACTATGAAAAACTGTTGGTTGGTTATTTTGATTAATGGCCTATTAACCCTTATGGGTTAATTAATGCCAAATAGTTTTTGTATATATATGTAAGCGAATAGTTTGTATGTAGATATTTTAAAAATAATCTTATAGACTGCTAGATATAATTAACTTGCAAACAGATCTATTGAACCCATAGATGAAATCCTAACAGGTAATATAACTTCGGCTCCGAGTGGACCTGAGAGTAATGTCAATAAATTGTTGCTCCAAATTCCCCAGAGATCTAGAATTAGTGTTACATAATTATTAGTCACCTAATATTTATGGCAATAGTGTAGAAATCATAATGGCGAATAGTGCAGCTGATGGCCTTGCGAGTGAGTGACGGCGCTTGACCTCACTCTCACCTTGCCTTCCGGGGATAAATCGTGAGAACCAGAAAGCATAGAAAACCCTGTCTTCCGGTTTAAGGATACTAAGTTACTCAGTAGTTAGAAGGTAGCAGCGAGCTCGAAGGGGTAAGTCGTGTTATACACGCGGTCCCTCATCTGCGCAGATTGTCTGGGTTGGGGATTTGGAAATAAAGTAACATCAACGTAAATCGAAGTCTTGTGTTTACTACAAACTAACAATGACACAGGGCTTCTGACACAGAGAAATCCCTAACAGAAACCCGACCCGAAATCCCCATAGAAGACCAGACCTTAGAAGATATACTAAGTCAATACCAGACGCGAGACCAGACCAAGATGTCAGAAGATAGAACCAAAGCCGGCCAGAAGAATAGATGTCCAAGATATAGAAGCAAGTAAGAAGTAAGAAGTAAGAAGTAAGAAAGGGTATACAACCTTATATCGATTTGGTACTGTGAAAACCTCACTGTGTAACATTAGAACCTCATAACTCGATACAATTTGGCGTCATGTCGAAACATGGATGTACGTATTTACTCAAATCGTCCTCTAGGATCTGGTTAGGATTCAGTGTTTTCTTTCTCCTAGACTGGTTACGTAACCAAGGCTAAAGAATACAGTCTGTCCTACTATGTAACCATAGCGGGGAAGGTGAAGGGATGGATTGATACCTATCCTAATAGAATTAACGCGAAGTGAATCCCAGTCTCATCCAGGATTTGAACTCAGGGTACCCATTCTATTTTCTATGAAGATATCTATTGTTCTAAAAAAGAATAGTTACTTGGAATTATATATGTATACGTTATTAGTATTAGATATGAATACTTGATACTATATTGCTGGGTAAAAACAAATGATTGTTACAAACAAATAAAAAAGTACACCTAAAACTCATAGCAATGGAAAGTTGAGGATCTAAAATTAAGATTATAATCAAACATTTACAAATGAATCAGATATCGACATTTAATAACCCATAAGGAGTTGATATACCGTTAAATAAGCTAAATAAAACATTGGTAAAAAGAAAACTGCGATTAAAAGAATGATTGACATAGAGCATTAAAAATGTGGATAGTTATGATTAGAATCGAGAATTTGAAAGGAATCGCCATTAGATAATACATAAGGGGTTGATCTGTTGTTAAAGAAATAAACGAAATGAGGAGAACCCATCAATAAAACATCCAGCCTATATTAATGAAACAATCGATCAATGTTATTAAATTACCCGCCAATAATTTGAAACCAATCTTATTAAACAACACGCCAATATTAATGAAATACTCTGTAAATCAATATATATATATATATATATATATATATATATATATATATATATATATATATATGGGAGAAATATGAGGAGGTTAATCCGACAATAAGTGGAGAAAAGTAGACAAACACGGGATGTTATGGAAACTGGATATTTATTGTCGACGATGCAACGTTTCGGTCATTTGACCTTCTTCAGGACTCAAATATAGATCTTGCCTCAATGAAGGACATTTTCTTCTTCAAAAAAAAATTTTTTTTAAAGATTTTTTTATTTTTAAAATGTCCTTCATTGAAGCAAGATCTATATTTGATTCCTGAAGAAGGTCTAAATGACCGAAACGTTGCATCGTCGACAATAAACATCCAGTTTCCATAACATCCCGTGTTTGTCTACTTTTCTCCACACACACACACACACACACACACACACATATATATACACATATATATATATATATATATATATATATATATATATGAGACTTGTTTATGTTGGCTGTAGAAGGTTTGAGACAATGCGGCTTGATAACTCTATCCTGAAGCGGGATCTACGAAAGCGGCACAAGTCGGAGGTCCTGGATACATTTCCTACATTCAAGCCTGATATATATATATCTAATGTGTGTGGCAGGGCTTGCCTGTCACAGACTGGTCTTGAGCCATATGCGATCCCATGGTGTATTTCCGTGATAGGATTCAACCAACTTTGAGAACAGAAACGTAAAAAATAAAGATATTGCAGACTTATATATATAAATATCATCATATATGCATATTTTTTTCATATACGGAGTATAGTATAAATAAATATATGAAAACCTTAATTTGATAGAAATGAATTTATGTCGGTTACTTTCACCTGTTCAAATATGATTTCATAATGGACAAGAATTGCATATATATATTTACCAACCCCTCCGCACGAGCAGGATGCGACACAAGGTCAATTTCTTAAGCGGAGTTCAGCAGGTTTGAATTCAAAATTTTCCTTCTCCTAGACCGGTTGCCTAACCAAGGTTAAAGAGCCCAGTCTGTCCCACTATTTACCCATAGCTGGAGGGAGAGTAGGATTCATATCTTTCCCAAGGATATTAGCGCTAAGTGAAATGCAATTACCACGTCCAGGATTTGAACTCGGGGCGACGAGTCCATTTCCCATGACTTTAACCATTACACCACGCGCTCCCTACAAGAATTACATATAAGGTCTATCTAAATATGTGTTCTTCTCTCAGCGATTTTGCATGCAAATTTCCTTTTCGCGTCTATTTATCTAAAAACGCCAGATCAGACACAACCACATTTGCAATTAAAGAAAAATTGTTTTGATAAATTACGCGCGTTCACGTCCAAAACGCTCAGATTTTTAAATCTATTTTATTTACTTGAGAATATGCGCAAATTTAAAAAAAAACTGCCAAAAGGAAATTTATGAGAAGAGAAAAACATACTTAAATATACCCAATAGGTAATTCTAGCCTGTATTAATGAAACAGTCGGTCAATGTTATTAAATTACCCGCCAATAATTAGAAACCAATTTTATTACACAACACGCCAATATTAATTAAATACTCTGTAAATCAATATATATATATATATATATATATATATATATATATATATATATTAAATTTTTACTTGAAGGCACTTACAATGCAAGTATCGCATAAAATTCGATACTTTTTCTTATAGAAAATGAACTTGACAAGTGTAATCCCAGCAAAGGATGGCTCGATGTGTAGAATACCGTACAGACTGTTTCGACTTTATTAAGTCTCATCAGCGGCATATACTAACGATTTCCCTCCGACAGAAATCGAAACCGGGACTTCAGCAGACATATATATATATATATATAATCCAAAAGTCCAGAGAAGAAATCTTCCTTACGACACAAGAGTTTTATTTAAAAAACCTGTCACTGTTTGAGAGCTCAATGTGTGCTCTTAATGTTAGAGTCACAGAGCAAATATATAAGTAAAGACATTACAAAAGACTAAGAGATTTTGCATTATAGTCTATTTCAGGGAGCTTAGACAAAGTGTTTAACTCTCCCGACTCATCCGATGCGAATGATAAAATAGACTATAATGCTCCCTGAAATAGACAAAAAGCAAAATCTCTAAGTCTTTTGTTATTTCTTTACTTATATATATATATATATATATATATATATATATATATTATATATATATATATATATATATATATATATATATGACTTATTTATGCTGGCTGTAGAAGGTTTGACGCAATGTGGCTCGAGAACTTTATCTGAAGCGGCACAAGTCGGAGGTCCTGGATACATTTCCTACATTCAAATTAAATTTAAAAAAATCTGCCAAAAAGAAATTTAAAACTAAAATTCATGAGAAGAGAAAAACATACTTAAATATACCTAATAGGTAATTCTAGACCATTAAGAAATCAAATTAATATATAATATATATATATATATATATATATATATATATATATATATATATATATTATATATGATTGTTGTGGACGTGAATGCACGTGATTTATCAAAACCCTTTTTTAACTATTGTGGTTGTGGGCGTGTCTGGGATATGTTTATTTTATTTTTTAATTTTTTATTAAATAGACGCAAAAAGAGTATTTAAATACAACATCATTGAGAGGATAAAACATATTTAAATAGATCTAATATATAACTCTTGTCTTTAAATCAAATTTAAAGAGACGAAAGTTGCCGAAATAGATTTATTTCAATTAAATCAAGGTTTATACTCCGTATATGTATGATATGCACTTACACTGTTATATATATATATATATATATATATATATATATATATATATATATATATACGTACAATTTAGTAGAATTCTATCACAGAAATACTCTCACTTATAGCATTCACCTATATATATATATATATATATATATATTATATATATATATATATATATATATATATATATAAGTTAAAAGAAGGGAAATGAATCCGACGGTATGAGTATATATAAAAAAGATATGAAAACACCACAAAATGCTGTTAAAGTGAAAACATTTTATAACTTCGCTGATATTGAACAATACTTTCGATTTTATGAAAACAAGCTCTGATGACGATTTTCATAAAATCGAAATATTTTTCAATATCAGCGAAGTTATAAAATGTTTTCACTTTAACAGCATTTTGTGGTGTTTTCATATCTTTTTTTATATATACTCATATATATATATATATATATATATATATATATATATATATATATATATATATAAATATTATAGGGTAGATAATTTGGATTAGGGAAAATGAGTTTGTTGCAAAGCGAATCAAATTTTAAAAAAAACAGTGTAGAAATAAAAAACTAAAAAAACTACATTAAAATCATTTTGTACATCTGTCTATTTTGGTTTGGTTTCTTTGTTTAATGGCATATCATTCTTTGTGGGTTATTTAATGCCAAAGGTATCCTTATAAAATAACATTACTGATAATATTTATTCGATAGCGGTAGTATGAGCGGGTTCATAACTTTTCCAAAGTAGACACGACTGGAGTTCGAACTTGCTCACTAAGATGTTGTAGTTCAGTACGTTACCCAATATACCACAGGAACTTCTCCATATCTCTTTGTTCGCATTTTTATACGATGGTAGAGAAAAGTAAGAGAATGCTGATATATGTGTAGGGGATTATCTTCCTTTTGCCGGAAGAGTTATCTTCTCGCTGCATTGCTGTTTGTTCCCACTAGGGGACCTCTGGTATTTAAGCGTCTGGTTTGAACTTGTCTTCCTCTTTTTAGCTGGATCTTCTCAAGAACTGCTATGGGCTAGAGTCTATCTACCCTTCTCGATGGAGCCTTTGCCCCCCCCTTACATTACTGTAAGTCCTTTATACAGCATGGACTATCCTTTAGTTCCATGTCTGTAACATTTATATGTTAGGTACATTTGGGTATCTTGTTCATACCTAAATATTGTATATGTATTTACATGTTCTATTCTCCTGTATATTATGTATCTTATCGTTTCCATGTGCTGTTATATATATTAAATGTTTTGTCTCACAACGTGTCGGAATTGTATGTTCATTAATTAACTTTGAATCTTACATATGCATGGAACTCTTTAGCGTTGGTAATGAAAAGAAGTTACATTCGTTACATCTTGTAGATCAGACTGACAAAAGACTCGTTTTATCTCCACTCAACTCAAGAAAAGAAAAGAAAAGAAAAAGAAAGTACACGTTGCGCAGTATTTTACAATTGTATGTAATCGCCTAGAATCTAGTATGATCCATTGTAATGACGAAAGCAGGATAAAAAGTGTTGAAAAGAGCGTGACACCTTTTATATCTAGAAATCTGTCTGCGATCTTCGTGGCTGCAATCTAATAAGTCTTGGCATTTACGTGCTTCGAAGGTGTCCATTATTAGTATAAACCTATATTCATATACACGCGCATGCACACTGCAGGCTTTTATTCGCAGAAACATCAGCGGTAGATTTGCCGCGAGAGCATGAAGTCGCTTTAAATTGAAGTGGATGTTAAGCTAAAAATCAGCCCTGTCGGCAGGGTTAAGAATACACCGGCTGAACTGCATCCTCGGTAGAAGTGTCACGCTGACCCCGCTAAAATCGCTGTCTTTGGTATGACACTAACCTCTGTCCCGTTGTCAGGCTCCAGTTCTGAAGCTCTGGTAAATATGAAGTCACACATTCATTGTCCTTACTCTCAGATCCACTCTCTTCGGAGTGTTAGTACCTGTTAGGGTCCCATATATGGGTTTAATAGATCTGTTTAAAGTTTAAAACTTGAACATCTTGAAAAATGTGCTTTTCAGTGAAAAATGAATCGAATCACAATGCTTAATATTTTTTGTATTTTAAAACCTTAGCAGATATAAGTCTGAAATAACTGAAATATTTGTTCTATACTTTAAACTTATTGAGAGAGAGAGAGAGAGAGAGAGAGAGAGAGAGAGAGAGAGATTTTGTGTTTATTTACCTTACTTTCCAGAATCAAGGTTGAGATAAAACATGAAATAAACATTATTTTATGGTTCTGTGCGTGTACAATTTACAATATTTATTTGATAATCGTAATCAGTAAAATACGTGAAGATCCTGATATTTTGAAATCGAGCCTACTTGTCATCAATAAGCCATACCACTCGAAGTTCTCATCCATCGCGCTGCTACTTGCCTCGCACGTAATGGCATAAAGAGCGCTCTAATTGGGATCCGGCGTTTTCATTTTTCTTGTTGCCTTCATCTTTTCTTATTCTTCTTGTTCTCGTTCTTGTTCTTGTTTTCTTCTTCATCACAAAACGGTGTCCAATACATATTCATGCACGTAAATGGTAAATTTGATACCTTACCATTACCAAAACGCAGGCGTGATTCGCTGTGATCTACCGGCGTCTTCCAAATTGAAGCACGCTGTCGAACGGGCCACAAATGCTTTTTTGTTCAATTCGGCCTACTTATGAATTCGTGTGCGCTGCGTATATGTATACAGTTTTTCTTTTCTTTTCTTTTTAGTGGGTGGGCGTAAGAATCTATTCTTTGACTTCCGTGCGCATTTTAGCGCCACTTATTGGTTAGGTCGGCATGTGCACGTGCGAGAATATGCTAGTAAATACAAGATTCCCTGTGCACGTATGCGTCGCTATTTCCTCAGCTTTGGCACAAGACCAAATGTATGTGGAACCTAGTGAGACTCGAACACACTCGTACTGGTCTACCAGTCTAGCTTGCAAACCATTACACCACGCAATACACTGTGCCATATTTATACCCCACCGCACGAGCAAGATATGACAGGGGGGCAATTTCTTAAGCGGAGTTTAACAGGTTTGAATTAATAGTTTTCCTTTTCCTAGACTGGTTACCTAGCCAAGTTTAAAGAGCTCAGTCTACCCGACTATTTACCCATAGCTGGAGTGATAGTAGTTGGATGCATACCTTTCCAAAGGGTATTCGCGTTATGTGAAAGACAGACAGTCTCCTCCAGGATTTGAACTCGGATCAACGAGTCCGTTTTCCGACTCTTACCATTACACCATGTGCCTTCATTGTGCCATTGTATATATATACTTTATAAAGCTTTGCTTGTGGCACCAATCTGAATGCAATAGGACACCCAGTGAGACTCGAGTTTACTAGTAAAGCACTGTGTGCTTGTATATGCATTTAACTAAATTTTGCTTAGTTATAGCCCAGCACTGGATGTAACAGGGCACCCAGTGAGACTCGAACTCAGTAATAAGGATCTGTCAGTCTAACTTGCTAACTATTACACCACACAAGGTGTTCTCTTTGTTCTTAGATATACATTTACTAACTTTTGCTTAGATGTGGTACGGAGCCGGATGTATGAGGCACCCAGTGAGACGCGAACTCATTGTGAGTGAGTGTGTGTGTGTGTGTGTGAGAGAGAGAGAGAGAGAGAGAGAGAGAGAGAGAGAGAGAGCACAGTCAAAATGAATTCACTGTTTATATGTTTACTAGAAGCGGCTTCCCGGCGTCACCTGGGTTGAGGCGGGACTTTGTTTGAAGTTAGTCTCGCAGATCTATTATTACTGAATAGTGAGTTGGATCCTTACAGAGTGCTCCATTAAAATCCCCACATAAAAAAGACCTTGCATTGATCCAGCCACTTAGAAAAGGAAGATTAATGTCTATTATTTATAATATTAAATGCCACCCCCCCAAAAAAAAAATCGATGCTTTTATCATTTAAGTTTGATTTGTTAATTATTTTCACGAATATAAATCAACCCTTCATTATTTTTCCTTAAAAAACAAGATCTGGTGATAGTGAATGTGTATATATATTTACTTTGTCGTTAATTGTTTTATTTTCGTAGTTTCCTCCGGACATACATACACACAACTGCCCTTATATATATATATATATATATATATATATATATATATATATATATATATATATATTAATTATCCCCTTAATGATGTCTTGTAGAAATCAAGGGGCAGTAATCCTCCTTATTCTAATAGGCATTTACCCAACGCGGGCATCACGGGCAGGATCTGGCATAGGGTCGCAAGTATGGCGTATTCAGCAAGGATCGTACTCTCTATTCAGTAGTAATGGATCTGCGAGACGAACTTGCTAAACATTCCACCACGACGGGACGCCCATTTTTTTCCTTATTCTGCAAAGATATTGCTTTACTATTTGCAAGGAAATTTGCATATTTTGCTGTGAAAAGCTCTGATTAAAGAAAAAAAGAAAGAAATAGGGTTACTTAAAGAATGAAGATTGAAAAAAAAAAAAAAATTCATTCATTTTCATTTATTCATTTTCAATCCATTTCTAATAAGCCCTATTTCTTTCTTTTTTTCTTTATCAGAGCTTTTCACAGCAAAAATATGCAAATTTCCTTGCAAATAGTAAAGCAATTCTTTGCAGAATAAGGAAAAAATGGGCGTCCCGTCCGTGTGGAATGTTTAGCAGTTCGTCTCGCAGATCCATTCTACTGAATAGAGAAGTTACGAAAAAAAATTCCCTTTTGCCCCCCCCTTGAAAAAAAATACGCCCGCCAAAATACTTGCGACCCTATGCGCAGACCTGCCGTGATGCCCCGCGTTGGGTAAATGGCCTATTAGAATAAGGAGGATTACTGCCCCTTGATTTCTACAAGAACATCATTAAGGGGATAATTAATATATAATTATATTATAATATATATATATTATATATATATTATTATATATATATATAAAGGGGCAGTTGTGTGTATGTATGTCCGGAGGAAACTACGAAATAAACAATTAACGACAGTAAATATATATACACATTTCACTATCACCAGATCTTGTTTTTTTAAGGAAAAATAATGAAGGGTTGTTTTATATTCGTGAAATAATTAAGCAATCAACTTAAATGATAAAAGCATGCGATTTTTTTTTGGGGGGTGCATTCTAATATTATAAATAATAGACATTAATCTTCCTTTCTAAGTGGCTGGATCAATGCAAGGTCTTTTTTATGTGGGGGAATATTTAATCGGAGCCACTCTGTAAGGATCCAACCTCACTATTCAGTATAATAGATCTGCGAGACCTAAACTTTCAAACAAAGTCCGTCAACCCAGGTGACGCCGGGAGCCCGCTTCTAGTAAAGCCATATAAACAGTGAATTCATTTTGATGTGGCTCCTCCTCTCTCCTCTCTCTCTCTCTACTCTCTTCTCTCTCTCTCACACACCACCACACACTCCACTCACAATGAGTTCGCGTCTCACTGGGTGCCTCATACATCCGGCTCCGTAACCACATCTAAGCAAAAGTTAGTAAATGTATATCTAAGAACAAAGAGAACACTTGTGTGGTGTAATAGTTAGCAAGTTAGACTGACAGATCCTTATTAACTGAGTTCGAGTCTCACTGGTCCCTGTTTAACATCCAGTGCTGGCTATAACTAAGCAAATTTAGTTAAATGCATAATACAGCAACCACGTGCTTACTAGTAAAACTCGAGTCTCACTGGGTGTCCTATGCATTCAAGATTGGTGGCCTCAAGCAAAGGCTTTATAAAGTATATAATACAATGGCACAATGAAGGCCACATGTGTAATGGTAAGAAGTCGGAAACGGACTCGTTGATCCGAGTTCAAATCCTGGAGGAGATGTCTGTCTTTCACATAAACGCGAATACCCTTTGGAAAGGTAATGCATCCAACTACTATACTCCAGCTATGGGTAAATAGTCGGGTAGACCTGAGCTCTTAAACTTGCTAGGTAACCAGATCTAGAAAGGAAAACTATTAATTCAAACCTGTTAAACTCCGCTTAAGAAAATTGCCACCCTGTCATTCTTGCCGTGCGGTGGGGTATAAACATATGGCACAGTGTATTGCGTGGTGTAAATGGTTTGCAAGCTAGACTGGTGACCAGTACGAGTGTGTTCGAGTCTCACTAGGTTCCAGCATACATTTGGTCTTGTGCCAAAGCTGAGGAAATAGCGACGCATACGTGCACAGGGAATCTTGTTTTACTAGCAATTCCTCGCACGTGCACATGCCGACCTAACCAATAAGTGGCGCTAAAATGCGCACGGAAGTGCAAAGAATAGATTCTTAACGCCCACAACCACTAAAAAAAAAGAAAAGAAAAACTGTATACATTACGAGCGCACACGATTCATAAGTAGGCCGAATTGAACAAAAAAGCAATTTGTGGCCGCGTTCACAGCCGTGCTTCAATTTGGAAGACGCCGGTTTAGATCACAGCGAATCACGCCCTGCGTTTTGGTATGGTAAAGGATCAATTTACCAATTTACGTGCATGAATATGTATTGGACACCGTTTTGTGATGAAGAGAAAACAGAACAAGAAACGAGAACAAGAAGAATAGAAAAGATGAAGGCAACAAAGAAAAATGAAAACGCCGGATCCAATTAGAGCGGCTCTTATGCCATTACGTGCGAACAAGTAGGCAGCGCGATGGATGAGAACTTCGAGTGTATGGCTTATTGATGACAAGTAGGCTCGATTCAAAATATCAGGATCTTCACGTATTTTACTGATTAGATTATCAAATAAATATTGTAAATTGTACACGCACAGATCCATAAAATAATTTTATTTCAATGTTTTATCTCACCTTGATTCTGGAAAGTAAGGTAATAACCCAAAAATCTCTCTCTCTCATCTCTCTCTCCTCTCTCTCTCTCTGCTCTCTCAAATAAGTATAAAGTATAGAACAAAATATTTCAGTTATTTCAAGACTTATATCTGCTAAGGTTTTAAAATACAAAAATATTAAGCATATGTGATTGATTCATTTTCACTGAAAGGCCATATTTCAAAGATGTTCAAGTTTTAAAACCTTTAAACAGATCTATTTAACACCATATATTGGGACGCGCTAACAGGTACTAACACTCCGAAGAGGTGGATCTGAGAGTAAGGACAATAGAATGTGTGACTTCAATTTCCAGAGCTTCAGAACTGGAGCCGAACAACGGGAACAGAGTTTAGTGTCATACCAAAGACAGCGATTTAGCGGGTCAGCGTGACACTTCCTACGAGGATGCGCAGTTCAATGCCGGGTTATCCTTAACCCTGCCGACAGGGCTGATTTTTAGCTTAACATCCACTTCAATTTAAAGCGACTCATGCTCTCGCCGGCAAATCTACCGCTGATGTTTCTGCGAATAAAAAGCCTGCAGTGTGCATGCGCGTGTATATGAAATATAGGTTTATACTAATAATGGACACCTTCGAAGCACGTAAATGCCAAGACTTATTAGATTTGCAGCCCGAAGATGCGCAGACAGATTTCTAGATATAAAAGGTGTCACGCTCTTTTCCAACACTTTTTATCGTCTGCTTTCGTCATTACAATGGAATCATACTAGATTCTAGGCGATTACATACAATTGTAAAATACTGCGCAACGTGTAGCTTTCTTTTTCTTTTCTTTTCTTTTCTTGAGTTGAGTGGAGATAAAAGAGTCTTTTGTCAGTCTGATCTACAAGATGTAACGAATGTAACTTCTTTTCATTACCAACGCTAAAGAGTTCCATGCATATGTAAGATTCAAGTTAATTAATGAACATACAATTCCGACACGTTGTGAGACAAAACAATTTATATATATAACAGCACATGGAAACGATAAGAATACATAATATACAGGAGAATAGAACATGTAAATACATATACAATATTTAGGTATGAACAAGATACCCAAATGTACCTAACATATAAATGTTACAGACATGGAAAGCTAAAGGATAGTCCATGCTGTATAAAGGACTTACAGTATGTAAGGGGGGGGCAAAGGCTCCATCGAGAAGGGGGTAGATAGACTCTAGCCATAGCAGTTCTTGAGAAGATCCAGCTAAAAAAGAGGAAGACAAGTTCAAACAGAAACGCTTAATAACCAGAGGTCCCCTAGTGGGACAAAACAGCAATGCAGCGAGAAGATAACTCTTCCGGCAAAAGGAAGATAATCCCCTACACATATATCAGCATTCTCTTTTTTCTCTACCATCGTAATAAAATGCGAACAAAGAGATATGGAGAAGTTCCTGTGGTATAATTGGGTAACTACTGAACTACAACATCTTAGTGAAGCAAGTTCGAACTCAGTCGTGTCTACTTTGGAAAAGTTATTGAACCCGCTCATACTACGCTATCGAATAATATATTATCAGTAATGTTATTTTATAAGGATACCTTTGGCATTAAATAACCCACAAAGGAATGATATGCCATTAAAACAAAGAAACCAACCAAAATAGACAGATGTACAAAATGATTTTAATGTAGTTTTTTTAGTTTTTTATTTCTACACTGTTTTTTTTAAAATTTGATTCGCTTTGGCAACAAACTCATTTTCCCTAATCCAAATTATCTCCCTATAATATTTGGTATATATATAATATATATATATATATATAATATATATATATATATATATATATATATGAGTAATATAAAAAAGATATGAAAGCATACCACAAATGCTGTAAAGTGAAACATTTATATTCGCTGATATTGAAAATATTTCGATTTTATGAAAAATCGTCATCAGAGCTTGTTTTCATAAAAACGAAAGTATTGTTCAATATCAGCGAAGTTATAAAATGTTTTCACTTTAACAGCATTTTGTGGTGTTTTCATATCTTTTTTATATATACTCATACCGTCGGATTCATTTCCCTTCTTTTTAACTATATAATATTATAATATATATAATATATTATATATATATATATATATATATATATAGGTGAATGCTATAAGTGAGAGTATTTCTGTGTAGAATTCTACTAAAATTGTACGTATATATTATATATATATATATATATATATATATATATATATATATATTATAACAGTGTAAGTGGCATATCATACATATACGGAGTATAAACCTTGATTTAATTGAAATATCTAATTTCGGCAACTTTCGTCTCTTTAAATTTGATTTAAAGACAAGAGTTATTATAGATCTATTTAAATATGTTTTATCCTCTCAATGATGTTGTATTTAAATACTCTTTTTGCGTCTATTTAAATAAAAAAATTAAAAAATAAAATAAACATATCCCAGACACGCCCACACCACAATAGTTAAAAAAGGGTTTGATAAATCACGTGCATTCACGTCCACAACAATCATATATATTATATTATATATATATATATATATATATATATATATATATATATATATATATATTCAAATTTGATTTCTTAATGGTCTAGAATTACCTATTAGGTATATTTAAGTATGTTTTTCTCTTCTCATGAATTTTAGTTTTAAATTTCTTTTTGCAGATTTTTTTAAATTTAATTTGAATGTAGGAAATGTATCCAGGACCTCCGACTTGTGCCGCTTCAGGATAAAGTTCTCGAGCCACATTGCGTCAAAACTTCTACAGCCAGCATAAATAAGTCATATATTATATTATATATATATATATATATATATATATATTATAATATATTATATATATAGTATATATAAGTAAAGAAATAACAAAAGACTTAGAGATTTTTGCTTTTTGTCTATTTCAGGGAGCATTATAGTCTATTTTTCATTCGCATCGGATGAGTCGGGAGAGTTAAACACTTTGTCTAAGCTCCCTGAAATAGACTATAATGCAAAATCCTCTTAGTCTTTTGTAAATGTCTTTACTTATATATTTGGCTTGTGACTCTAACATTAAGAGCACACATTGAGCTCTCAAACAGTGACAGGTTTTTTAAATAAAACTCTTGTGTCGTAAGGAAGATTTTTCTCTGGACTTTTGGATTATATATATATATATATATGTCTGCTGAAGTCCCGGTTTCGATTTCTGTCGGAGGGAAATCGTTAGTATATGCCGCTGATGAGCTTAATAAAGTCGAAACAGTCTGTACGGTATTCTACACATCGAGCCATCCTTTTGCTGGGAATTACACTTGTCAAGTTCATTTTCTATAAGAAAAAGTATCGAATTTTATGCGATACTTGCATTGTAAGTGCCTTCAAGTAAAAATTTAATATATATATATATATATATATATATTATATATATATATATTGATTTACAGAGTATTTAATTAATATTGGCGTGTTTGTGTAATAAAATTTGTTTCTAATTATTGGCGGGTAATTTAATAACATTGACCGACTGTTTCATTAATACAGGCTAGAATTACCTATTGGGTATATTTAAGTATGTTTTTCTCTCTCTCCATAAATTTCCTTTTGGCAGTTTTTTTTAATTTGCGCATATTCTCAAGTAAATAAAATAGATTTAAAAATCTGAGCGTTTTGGACGTGAACGCGCGGAATTTATCAAAACAATTTTTTCTTTAATTGCAAATTTGGTTGTGTCTGATCTGGCGTTTTTAGATAAATAGACGCGAAAAAAGGAAATTTGCATGCAAAATCGCTGAGAGAAAAGAACACATATTTAGAAGACCTTATATGTAATTCTTGTAGGGAGGCGTGGTGTAATGGTTAAAGTCATGGGAAATGGCTCGTCGCCCCGAGTTCAAATCCTGGACGTGGTAATTGCATTTCACTTAGCGCTAATATCCTTGGGAAAGATATGAATCCTACTCTCCCTCCAGCTATGGGTAAATAGTGGGACAGACTGGGCCTCTTTAACCTTGGTTTAGGCACCGGTCTAGGAGAAGGAAAATTTGAATTCAAACCCTGCTGAACTCCGGCTTAAGAAATTGACCTTGTGTCGCATCCTGCTCGTGCGAGGGGTTGGTAAATATATATATGCAATTCTTGTCCATTAGAATCATATTTGAACAGGTGAAAGTAACCGACATAATTCATTTCTATCAAATTAAGGTTTTCATATATTTATTTATACTATACTCCGTATATGAAAAAATATGCATATATGATGATATTTATATATATCAGTCTGCAATATCTTTATTTTTTTACGTTTCTGTTCTCAAAGTTGGTTGAATCCTATCACGGAATACACCATGGGATCGCAATATGGCTCAAGACCAGTCTGTGACAGGCAAGCCCTGCCACACACATTAGATATATATATATTATCAGGCTTGAATGTAGGAAATGTATCCAGGACCTCCGACTTGTTGCCGCTTTCGTAGATCCCGCTTTCAGGATAGAGTTATCAAGCCGCATTGTTCTCACCTTCTACAGCCAACATAAAACAAGTCTCATATATATTATATATATTATATATATATATATATATAATATGTTGTATATATATGTGTGTGTGTGTGTGTGTGTGTGTGTGTTGGAGAAGTTAGACACACGGGAAAATTTTGGGATGTTATGGAAACTGGATGTTTATTGTCGACGATGCAACGTTTCCGGTCATTTAGACCTTCTTCAGAAATCAAATATAGATCTTGCTTCAATGAAGGACATTTTTAAAATAAAAAAATCTTTAAAAATTTTTTTTGAAGAAGAAATGTCCTTCATTGAGGCAAGATTATATTTGAGTCCTGAGAAGGTCAAATGACCGAAAACGTTGCATCGTCGACAATAAATATCCAGTTTCCATAAATCCCGTGTTTTGTCTACTTTTCTCCACTTATTGTCGGATTAACCTCCTCATATTTCTCCATATATATATATATAATATATATATATATATATATATATATATATATATATATATATTGATTTACAGAGTATTTCATTATATTGGCGTGTTGTTTAATAAGATTGGTTTCACATTATTGGCGGGTAATTTAATAACATTGATCGTTGTTTCATTAATATAGGCTGGATGTTTTATTGATGGGTTCTCCTATTTCGTTTATTTTCTTTAACAACAGATCACCCCTTATGTATTATCTAATGGCGATTCCTTTCAATTCTCGATTCTAATCATAACTATCCACATTTTTAATGCCTATGTCAATCATTCTTTTAATCGAGTTTCTTTTTACAATGTTTATTTAGCTTATTTAACGGTATATCACTCCTTATGGGTTATTAAATGTCGATATCTGATTCATTTGTAAATGTTGATTATAATCTTAATTTTAGATCCTCAACTTTCCATTGCTATGAGTTTTAGGTGTACTTTTTTATTTGTTTGTAACACATCAATTTGTTTTTTACCCCAGCATATAGTATCAAGTATTCATATCTAATACTAATAACGTATATCATATATAATTCCAGTAACTATTTTTTTTAGAAAATAGATATCTTCATAGAAAATAGAATGGGTACCCTGAGTTCAAATCCTGGATGAGACTGGGATTCACTTCGCGTTAATTCTATTAGGATAGGTATCAATCCATCCCTTCACCTTCCCCGCTATGGTTACATAGTAGGACAGACTGTATTCTTTTAGCCTTGTTACGTAACCAGTCTAGGAGAAAGAAAACACTGAATCCTAACCAAGATCTAGAGGACGATTTGAGTAAATACTACATCCATGTTTCGACATGACGCCAAATTGTATCGAGTTATGAGGTTCTAATGTTACACAGTGAGTTTTCACAGTAACCAAATCGATATAAGGTTGTATACCCTTTCTTACTTCTTACTCTTACTTCTTACTTGCTTCTTATCTTGGACATCTATTCTTCTGGCCGGCTTTGGTTCTATCTTCTGACATCTTGGTCTGGTCTCGCGTCTGGTATTGACTTAGTATATCTTCTAAGGTCCTGGTCTTCTATGGGGATTTCGGTCGGGTTTCTGTTAGGGATTTCTCTGTGTGCAGAAGCCCCTGTGTCATTGTTAGTTTGTAGTAAACACAAGACTTCGATTTACGTGATGTTACTTTATTTCCAAATCCCAACCCAGACAATCTGCGGCAGTGAGGGACCGCGTGTATAACACGACTTACCCCTTCGAGCTCGCTGCTACCTTCTAACTACTGAGTAACTTAGTATCCTTAACCGGAAGACAGGGTTTCTATGCTTTCTGGTTCTCACGATTTATCCCCGAGGCAAGGTGAGAGTGAGGTCAAGCGCCGTCACTCACTCGCAAGGCCATCAGCTGCACTATTCGCCATTATGATTTCTACACTATTGCCATAAATATTAGTGACTAATAATTATGTAACACTAATTCTAGATCTCTGGGGAATTTTGGAGCAACAATTTATTGACATTACTCTCAGGTCCACTCGGAGCCGAAGTTATATTACGCTGTTAGGATTTCATCTATGGGTTCAATAGATCTGTTTGCAAGTTAATTATATCTAGCAGTCTATAAGATTATTTTTTAATTATCTACATACAAACTATTCGCTTACATATATTATACAAAAAACTATTTGGCATTAATTAACCCATAAGGGTATAATAGGCCTTAAATCAAATAACGGCACCAACAGTTTTTCATAAGTTCCCAGTGAACGTAACTAATATTGAAGAATGTTGACTAATATTCAAGTTTCCTGTAGGAAAAAGAAAGAAAGTTATGTTAGTAATTACAATCTTAATGGAAATATGAAATTATAGATAATTCTTGCCGAATTCGGTAAAAGTGCTGACGCTACTTGCGCATAAATTTTGGTGCCAAAAGCTCAAACGAACCTTAATAATTTGTCATGATAATAAAGGATACATCTGCAAGGGCTAATCAGGGAGTGAGTTCATGTATAGAAATGTCTGCACCGAAAATCTTGCCACCGTATGGCTGCATCTCGACCTAACGAAGAGTTGTTA
>CM042140.1:13016008-13093069 GCA_023376005.1 Doryteuthis pealeii | reverse complement strand
TACTCCCTATTTACATCTGTCCCACTTTCACACGATATGCACAGCCGTTTTATGTGGGCGACCCACCCACAAGCCAGAGACATCATTGGGGTTGCGTAGTAGAAGAATTGCGTCCGATCATGCTCTCTGCCCCTTTAACCTGTGTCATATATGAGGCAGGGTAATCTGGGATCGGACCTATTAATTAAGATATGCTCACCGTGGACCCCGCCCGAAGGAGCGGGGGTATCTGCTACTTTCACTCATTGGAGTAGCTATTGCTCATGTAATATAACCCTTATGGGTAAGTCTATGTTCGTGTCATAGGTCCCGTCACCTACCCAACATAATTTAAGGATCTTTTATTCGCGTAATAAGATATTTTAAAAAGGTGAGATCACATTGCTCTGATCAATTATTGGGTTCATCGAACTCATCTATAATCAAAATGGATTTTACTCCTTGCGTGTTTGAAACAATTTCTAACTGATAGTTGTTTTCATTGCCGTCTGAGGGGACAGGTAGTTTTCCAGAACTCTTCTTAAGTATCCAAACGTTTTGAAGAGTGCTTGGTCTAGTTGTTTTTCAAGTCTTGCCTATATTCTTCCCAGTTCGCCGGGTTCTACGTCGTCTTCTGGCTTTTCTTCTTTTCCCTGTCCCATCCGGGGGGTCCAGTGTGCTTCGGCCACAGGACCAGGGTTAAAGTACAATTATTAGCGTCGATCCAGTAGGTCCATGCCTCCAGCACTTACCTGCCCCTTTAATGTGCAGGGCTGGGTTTTAATTGCCCCGCGCCTTGAGTCAATCCCTTGAGGGGGAATGCGAAGGGTATCGACCCGCTAATTTTGTTCTTCCACCCATGAGCTCTTCGGCTTGTGGTGGCCACGTTAAAACGAGCCTTGTCACCAGATCTCATACCAAGTGGGTATGCGACGAAATACTACTCTTTTCCATGTTTATGAGGACTGGTTCCAAATTAGTATTTTTAGTAATTCATCACATGGCGAGTTGTATTCACGCAGTAGGTTATTTTAACGTCAAAAAGTGTATCCTTGTAAGAGCCAGTAGTGGTACTATTTAACCTTACTAGCTGGGGACAATGGTTTTCATATCTTTCCTACATTATATTAGGTACGAAAGTGTAAGCAATACGTGACAGGAGTCGAAACACGCTTACTACAACGTCACAGTCCAGAGACGTTAGCCCACTACGTCATGGGGACTCCACACAGCTAATTCAAATTATGTGAATGATATTGTAACAACTGTGCCTCCATACATTCGATGTTTATAAAATACTATTTATTTTATACTTAACACATTTATTGCTTGCCTGGACGAATGTAATTGGTCCCGGGATCGATATGGTCCCTGTTTGTGTAACCAGTGGACATGAAGGTCGAGTCTGAGAGCTCCATGGGATCAATTCACTGATCATTTCAAAGACGCTAGCAACGATATGATTCTTCCGACTGTATTATTTAATTGCCCTAAGAAGCAGGTAACTGAGAGTCAACAACCAGTTATTAATCGCACAAGTTAAGTTGTTTATTTTTCTTCTAATAAAAAATAATTGATAGACATGAACTTAATGAAGTTATTTCGACCCAATTTTGTAGGTAATTAAATCACATCAGTAATTTAGTAAGGTAATGAAATTGAAGTTAGTTAGAAATATTAACGTAAAAGTTACTTAGCACATGATAGTAATGGAAACCCTAACATGAAACTTCATCACCAGTTTAGTTTATAACCAACATAAACATTATATTTTTACCTAATAAACTAATTCGAAGTCAATGAAAATTATCTTCTACCAGTTATTAAGCGCATGAATTTAAAGAAAATATACACACACACACACACACACACACACACATTTACACACACACATATATCGTGAAGAAGAAATATGGAAGCTGAACGACAGTATGTTATATAGGTGAAAATAGAAAAAACACAGTTTCATAAAACGAGTGATGTGTTATTTTCGCAATGCTGCAGTGTCTCCATCTGTTTAATAATCTTTATCAGGCTTTTGTTAATTGGGAGGGGAAAAAATTTATAAATTTATCACAGAGAATAAGAAGACTGTGAGAGTTGTTGTCGCTTTTGTCCTCGGTCCAATCTATTTATTACACACACACACACACACACACAGCACACACACACAGACACAGCATATATATATATATATATATATATATATTATATAATATATATAAATATTAGATTAAAATTATATATATATATTTAAAATTATATATAAAATTAGAGACATATTTATTTATAATATATATATATAATATAGATAGTATATAATATATATATAAAATGACATTTTATTACCGGTACTCATATATATATATATATATATTATATATATATATGATGTTATGGGTGTGTGATGTGTGTGTGTGTGTACGTGTGCTGTGTTGTGTGGCGTCTGTCTGTGTGTAAAGAATCGGGTTCGGCATTGAACACTTGACAGTTGGCAATGATATGTCGTTAAAAAACCAACAACCCAACAACTAGAATCATCGCTTATTACATAAGTACGCAGCTGTGTGTCTTCAATTAAATTTAAATAGTCTAAAATATACCAAAAATTTAAGTGTTAAATCTCGATACTTTTTTGAGTACTCCCCTTCTTCTTAAATACGTGAGTGTGTTGTCCTTTCCTAATTTAGATAACGCGATGCGATCTTAGATTTTCACAGAAAATATTTTTGTTACCGTTTCTTCCTAATAAATTTTAATATGCATATGTTTGTCCTCACACGGAACGATTTTTAATCATTATATCTTATTGTAATTTCACTGATAAGTCACAATTGGAGCCACTAATCATGTCTGCATTTAACCATCGGCAAATCTGTTGATTGCCCCCAATTGGTGTCGACAATGGAAAGACAGATTCTTATTTTTACCTTGCCACTCTATGCCGGATTATTTCCTCTCTCTCTCTCTCTCTCTCTCTCTCTCTCGTGATGAAGGCAATCCACTTCAGGGAAGATTACGCCTCAATCCTTATCTTATTAATGTTTCCTCTAAGTGACGGTACAGTTGTTAGATAGGTTTGATTGCAACCAGAATGCAGCAGTTCTTATCCTGATAGGAATATCAATGATGAAAAGACTACAAATATTAATATATATAATATATATATATTTATTCTGTATTATAATGAGATTGGTGTTTTTCTGTTTTGTAACCGAAAACTATATTACTACTCAAGTCCACAATTCCCTAGTAGTTTACGTCTCATGCTCCATTATTCTATTTCTATTTAAACCTCAGTTAATAATAAAACTGCTTTGACATTATTATGACTTATTGGCCTTACCTAAATACTAATAACATGCAATTGTATCTTTATATTATACAAACAAAATACCAGTTTCGTTAAACGTAAAGCTTTAATTTGCATATTGATTATTAAAAAAACTGAAGTGATAAAAATGTGCTTGGTATAGTATTTAGGTAAGGCCAATTAGTATAATAATGATCAACAGTGTTATTATTAACTGAGGTTTAAAAGAAATAGGAAAATGGGAGATGAGACGTAAATAACTAAGGGAATTGTGACTTGCAGTAGTAATATAGTTGTCCCGGGTTACAAACAGAAAAAACACACAATCTCCATGTGTATAATAAGATAGTATATATATAGTATATATATATATATATATGTAGTCTTTCATCATTTGATATTCTTTCAGGAATAGAACTGCTTGACAGGTTCTGTGTTTGCAATCAAACCTTCTAACAAATGTACCGTCACTTAGAGGAAACATCTAAATAAGAATAAGGATTGAGCGTAATCTTCCTGAAGTGGATTTGCCTTCATCACGAGAGAGATGAGAGAGATGAGAGTAGAGAGAGAGGAAATAATCCGCGACATAGAGTGCAAGTAAAAATTAAGAATCGTCTTTTCCATTGTCGACATCAAATTGGGGCAATCAACCATGATTTGCCGATGGGTAATGCAGACTGATAGTGGGCTCCAATTGTTGACTATCAGTAAATTACAATAAGATTATAACTGATTAAAAAAACCGTTCCCGTGTCGAGAGGACAAACATAGGCATTATTAAAATTATTAGGAAGAACGGTAAACAAAATATCTTCTGTGAAAACTAGGATCGCATCGCGTTATCTAAAAAATTTACGAAGGGACAAACACATTCACGTATTCAAGAAGAAGGGGAGTAATCAAAAAAGTATCGAGATTTAAACTTAAATTTTTGGGATATTTTAGAATATTTAAATGTATTGAAGACACACAGCTGCGTAACTTATGTAATAAAGCGATGAATCTAGTTTGTTGGGTTGGTTGGTGATTTTAACGACATATCATCACTGTCAAGTGTCCAATTGCCAAACCCGATTCTTACACACAGACAAGGAACAGACACACACACACACGTACACACACACACACACACACACACACACACATTATATATATATATATATATAATATATATATATGAAGCGTAGCCGTTATCTAATAAACATGTCATTTATATATATAGATATATATTAATAATATATTATATTACTATATATATATGTCTCTATTTTATATATAATTTATATATATATATAATTTTACATCTAATTTTATATATATATATATATATATATATAATATATATTATATATGTGTGTTCTGTTGTGTGTGTTGTGTGTGTGTTGTTGTGTGTGTGTGTATAAATAGAATGACGAACAAAGCACAAAACTCTCCAGTCTTCTTATTCTCTGTGATTAAATTTATTTCCTCAAATTAACAAAAGCCCTGAAAGATCTATTAAAAACAGATTCGAGACACTTGCAGCATTGGCGAAATAAACATCACTCGTTTTATGAACTTGTGTTTTTTATTTTTCAACGATTATTACATACTGTCGGATCACTTCCATTTTCTCTTCACATATATGTGTGTGTGTATGTGTGTGTGTGTGTGTGTGTGTGTGTGTTATTTCTTTAAATTCATGCGCATTAATAAACTGGTAGAAATAATTTCATGACTTCGAATAGTTTATAGGTTAAATATTTGTTTAGTTTATAAACTACTGGTGATAAGTTTTCATGTTTAGGTTTTCCATTAACTTCATGTGTAAATAACTTTTACGTTAAATATTTCAATAACTTCAAATTCATTACCAAACAAATTACCTATTAATTTAAATTACCTACAAATGTCTAGAAATAACTTCATTTAAGGGTCATGTCTATCAATATTTTTTTTAGAAGAAAAAACAACTTAATTTGCATTAATAAAAACTGGTTTGTTGACTCTCAGTTACTGCCCTTCTTAGCAATTAGAATAATTCACAGTCGAAGAATCATATCGTTTGCTAGCGTTTTGACAATGATCAGTAATTGATCCCATGGAGCCTCTCAGACCGACCTTCATGTCCACTGGTTTCACAATACAGGACCATATCGATCCCGCGAAGACCATGTACATTCGTCCAGGCAAGCAATAAAGTTTAATAATAAAAAATAAAATAGGATTTTTAAACATCGAATGGCTATGGAGGCACAGTGTTCAATAATCATTCACATAATTTGAATTAGCTGTGGGAGTCCCCATGACGTAGTGGCTAACGTTCTGGACTGTGACGTTGTAGTAAGCGTGTTCGAACTCCTGTCACGCTATTGCCTTACACTTTCGTACTAATATAATTAGGAAGATATGAAAACCATGTCCCCAGCTATAGGTTAAATAGTACCACTACTGCTCTTCTACAAGGATAAATTTGACGTTAAATAACCTACTGGCGTGAACAACTCGCCATGAGTGAATTACTAAAAATACTAATTTGGAACCGTCTCCATAAAACATGGAAAAGAGTGATATTTGGTCGCATACCCCACTTGTATGGACTGGGCACAGGGCCTCGTTTAACGTGGGCCCACCCACAAGCCGAAGCTCATTGGGTGGGAAAGAACAAAAATTGCGTCGATCCCTTCGGCATTTCCCCCTCAAGGGGGATGCCTCAGGCGCTGGGCAATAAACCCAGCCCTGCCCATTAAAGGGCAGGTAATGCCTGGAGGCATGGCCCTCTGGGAATCGACGCTAATAATTGTACTTTAACCCGGTCCTGTGGCCGAAGCACACTGGACCCCCCCGGATGGGACAGGGAAAAGAGACCCGGCGAACTGAAGAATATAGCCAAGAATTGAAAACAAACTAGACCACAGCCATATTAAAACCGGTTTGGATACTTAGAAGAGTTTGGAAACTCTGTCCCCAGACGGCAATGAAAAACTATCAGTTAGAAATTGGTGTTCAAAAACAGCAAGGAGTAAAAATAATTTTGATTATGATGATGATGAACCCAATATTGATAGAGCAAAATGTGATCTCAACCTTTTTAAATATTTTAACGAATAAAAGATCCTTAAATTAATGTTGTAGGTGACTCACCTATGACACGAACTAGACTTACCCAAAGGGTATATATAAACTAACAGAGCAAAGCTACTCAAGTGAGAAGTAGCAGATACACCGTCCTTCGGGACGGGGGTCCCACTGAGCTTACTAAATTATAGGGTCGACCCAGATACCTGCCTCATTCGCACTTAAAAGGGGCAGACTGGATCGAAAACGCTAATTTTTCTACTACCACCCCATGAGTCTCGGCTTGTGGGTGGTCCCCCACATAAAACCGGCCTTGTGCCATATCGTGTGGAAAGTGGGACAGATGTAAATAGGAGAAGTAGCAGATAACCTGTTCTCCGTGTTAAACTGAAACAAGAAAACCCTTCCATTGTACGTTGATATATATTGCTGAATACAATTTAGTCCCTACATTTTATAGCCGTTGTTGAGTTATTATTTATTGACCTTTAAACAGCATAACAAATTAAAAGCGGTCAATTCCAAATTGTGTACATTGGTATTCCTTTTGGTTATTTTTCTCAGGAAAATGTTCACTTACTTCCTTAGTACATTAATAAACTTCCAAAATCGAGTTCATCTTGCTTTATGAAAGTGTTGCGTGAAAGTGTTTTGTTATTTAAGAGTTGTCTTTGCGCTTTTATCGAATGAAATTTTCACTTCGACTAATCGGTAGTTGTTAACAGTGCAAGCCATTCAACCGACCCGAACATGGTGGATTCCCGTTGCTTCCCATCTTGGCTCACGGCTAATAGAATCTTAGATAGCATACGTTTTTATACTAAATTTAATTTTGTCTTTCTTGACTTGACTGTTTTTCAAACCAAATACTATTATGACCGACTAATTTATTCAACTTGATTATATATCACACTTTCTAAGAATGGCGGCTTTGATTGATCATCGTTTAAACAGCCTTTTCTTTCTCATTCTCATTTTCATTTTATCTATCTATCCATCTATCTATCTATCTATCCTTTACTCTTCTTTCTTTACCCTTTTCTTTCTTCAGGACTTCATTTTTCTTCTTTATTTTTGTATCTATCTATCTATCTATCTATCTGTCTTTCTTTCTTTCTTTCTCTTTTTCTTCTTTCTTTGTTTACTCTTCTTTCTTTCTTTGTTTACTTTTCTTGCTTTACCCTTTTTCTTCTTTCAGGATTTCAAATTTTCTTCTTTATTTTTAATTCTCCCTTTTCTTTATTTTTTTCCTTTTTTCATACTTCTTTCTTTCCATATTTATATTTCTTTCTTCTTTTCTTTCTTCTATCTTCTGTCTTTCCTCTTCTTTACTTTCTTTTTCTTTTATTCTTTTCTTTCTTCTCTTTTTCCTTTTTTCTTTCTTTGCTTTCCTGTTTTTTCTTCTATCTTTCTTCTTTTCTTTCTTTCTTTCTTTCTTTCTTTCTTCATTTTCTTCTTCCCCTATTTTCTTTTTTTTCTTTCTTTACTTTGCTGGTTATTTCTTCTTTCTTTCTTTTTCTCTCTTTACTCCTTATTTTCCATCTAAAAAAATATTTTTTACTCTTCTTTCCTTTTGATTGTTTCTTTCTTTTTTCATTCTTTTTTCTCTTTTTTGTTTTCTTTGTTAAACTTTCATTTTTTCTTTTCTATTCTTAACTTTCTTGTTCTTTCTTTTCTTTCTTTCTTTCTTTCTTCTTCTTTTCTTTCTTACTTATTTTTTTTTACTTTTCTTTCTTTTATTTTTTTTTCTTTATTCATCGTTCTTCTTTTTTCTTCTTTTACTCTCTTCTTTTCTTTTCCTTTTCTTTATTTTCCATTCTTTATTTCTTTCTTCTTGGAAAAGGTATGAATCCAACTATACGTCTTCCAGCTATGGGTAAATAGAAGGAAGACTGGGCTCTCTAACCTTGGTGTGACAAACTGCCGTCTAAAATTAAGAAAAAACGGGATTTAAACCTGTTAAAATCCGTTTAAGAAATTGGCCTTGTGTCGCACCCAGCTTGGTGCGGAGAGGCGTGTAAATACGTAAAGAACAGTTAAAGTGAAAGACAAACCGAGGAGAAAGAGAAACAAGAAGAGGAGAGAAAGAGAGAGAGGGAGAGAGAAAGGGAGAGAGAAGAGAGAGGGGGGGAGGAAGGGGCAGGGGGAGTTTTAACGATCGAAACACTGTTGTTTTCAAGCCGATTGAATTAAAAAAAAGAGGCGTATCTATTCATATGGAACCGCCCCCATTATTCAAAATATTTTAATTAATATTTCAGCAGAAGAAGCTGAGATAAAAAACTGAGTGTGTGTTTCTAGTTCAGAGCCCATCTAAAAAAAACGAGGCATATTTCTTTGTTTAACAAAGAAGCGAACAGGCAGGCAATTCGTCATGGGATTTTTGTCAGGCAAAGCCGGATTAGTAATGAAAAAGAAAAAAAAAGAAATATCTGCGTGGGTAGGTAGTGTTTTTACAAATAGAGGAAGATTTAAATAAAATTTTATTGGTTAAAAAGGAAAAAAAAAAAAAAGAAAAAAGGGGTTATTCTTTTGATGGTACTAGCTAATCGATTTTCGATTACGAAGAAAAATCCATTTCCGGGTAATAGTTTTTTTTTTCTCTTTCTGGTTCGGAAGTTCTTAGATCATCATCCGAGAGATCATCATTTTTTCCAAGGTCTTAGATAAGAAAGAAATTACAAAATTTTTAGTTCGTTTTTTCTTTTCTTGTAGCATTACCTATCACTGCGCCCCTCACGTGCAATTATTGGTGGGTTAGTTTTTTGTGTTTTACGGCATATCAAACTCCTTTTCGGGTCATTTAATGTCGAATCAAGTCAATTTGAAATCTTGGTTGCTTACAGTACCTGCTGTTGCTCATATGGTTACCCAATTAGTATAAAACAGACTCGTCGCTGCCTTAACTTCGGTTATCTAGCAGGAACGGGGTAGTTTTAAGGATGGTTGTGAGTCTCAGTTTTCAACGTTTAAGCACATCAGCCCTTTTCGGGTTCATATGTTGCTAATCAAGTCATGTTATTTAACATAGGACACACATTGTTTTAAAATACCTTTGCTGTTTTGCTTAAGTGCTCGCCCAATGAAGATGATCTAGCGGGAACCAGTGATTTCAGCATAAGTAAAGTAAAAGGTCGGCGGGGCGCCCTAATGTCGGTATTCAGCCAGACAGCGAGGGAGTCTATCCCCTTTTCACTAGCGTAGACCAAGGAGATTATTTAAGCGTCTGAGGTGGAGCGCCACACCTTCCATCAGCTCTTTACTTTACCGCCACAGATCCCTGTGCTACTCATAACGCCTGAGTAGGCGAGGGCCGGTATCGAACTAGGAACCTTGTGGTTTCTAGCCGAACCGTGTCTTACCGACTGAGCTAAACGGCTTCTTGATCATAAATATGAGTAAGGGATAGCAAGTTAGATCACCAGATCGTTGTTAGTGAGTTCGGTTCTCACGGGCGCTCCTAAATTCTAGCCTTGTGTCACAACTAATGTTTATGGTTTGGTTGTTTTGTTTGACGGCATATCAATCTTTTTTCGGTTCTTCAGTCCAAATCAATTCATTATGATAAACGAAGGACTCGGGTTGCTTACAATACCTGCTTAAGTGGGCACACAATAAATTAAACAGGCTCAGTGGGAACCGGTTTCAGTGTCACTGCCGTAATGACACATCTTAGCTAAGCGTAGTAAATAACTAAAATACAAATCATTAACAAACACCATAAACTAGATTCGAGATAGCTAATAAGTATATTATTTATGAGGGGGGGTAATTATATTTCGACTCCATCCTCTGTAGAAGGGCAAGACCTTCTCACCCCAGGGCGTCCTGTCTATAACACTAAACTGCATCCCGTGGTGAATCTCCGGTTTCGCAGCTGTGGGGCGTGTAGAGTTCACCCTTTGTTGCCATTATTCCTAGGTCCACTCTGACCCGGGGTGGTAGTACCTTTTAGGATCCCATATATGGGTTAAATAGATCTGTTTAGGAATTATCAGTATTAGCTAGGAATACTTGTTACCATATAACAGCAAATTATGTGTATTAATATAGTAAATTGAAGCTTTGTTTACTAAAGATTATTAATAGTTACTTTAAACCATATAAATGCAAGCAAATAAATGATTATTAGATAGACGATTATTTTTTCACACACACACACACACACACACACACACACACACACACACACACAACACACACACATTATGGAGCGCGTGGGCTAATGGTTAGAGTCGTGGAAAATGAACTCGTCGATTCGAGTTCAATTCCTAGACGAAGCTGCTGTCTTTTCACATAGCGCTAATACCCTTAGGAAAGGTATGAATCCATATATTCTCCCTTCAGCTATGGGTTAAATAGTAGGGCAGACTGGGCTCTTTAAATTTGGGTTGGTAATCAGTCTAGGAGAGGGAGAACTCTGAATTCCAAATTCCTGAGGTCTGTCGTTGATTGGGTTCGTGGCATTCCTTGATGCACCAATTCTTTCCTATCGACATTACCAAAAAGTGCGGAATGGTCCTACACAAGCCTTCACCACTATAAACAAATCACTGTGTTGGTTGTTCATTGGATGAACACACCACGCTACCCTTACTTAGATATAGATGTTCTATCCAATATATTGAGCACAATTTACTTATAAATCTTGCATACCACATTATCAATATATTAATGCATACATACATGTATATATATATATATATATATATATATATATGTATATCATGGACTCTCTCGTCGATTTTCGACACATGAGGGTTCATACAATGAACACCCACACAGTGATTTGTTTATAGTGGTGAAGGCTTGTGTTGGATCATCCGCACTTTTTTGGCACAGTCGATAGGAAAGAATTGGTGCATCAAGGGTTGCTACAAAACCCAATCAACGACCGACCTCAGGAATTTTGAATTCAGAGTTATCCCTCCCCCTCCTAGACTGGTTACCTACCCAAGGCTGAAGGGCCTAGCCTGCCCTACTATTTGACCCATAGCTGGGGGGAGAATATTATATATATATATATATATATATATTATATTATATATATATATATATTGTCATATGTTCATTTATATTCAAGCAAAGTAAAATACTTAATAAATATATTATCCTGAATCTACCAGTAAAAATGATAAAGAAACAAAATTCTAAGTAGATATGTTTAAATTGCAGTATATTACATAATTATTGTCTTTTTATCCACAGTCATAACGCAATTCCAATATTAGGTTACATAGCGCATGCTCAAATATATTCTTCCTGCTCAAATCTGGTATCTTCATACTGATTCATTAATGCAAAAATTCATTGTTTTCTTGTTAAATATACTTCGCTTTTATTCAGTAAGACTATTTCGTCTTTTCCCTTTATTTTTAGAAGTAAAAAACAAAAAACAAAGTAAAACCACCTTGCCTCCATTGATCGTCTCTATTGCCTGTTGTAGTCAGTATTAAGAATGGCGTGAATGTGAGCAAAAACATAAGAATACGAAGGATTAATTCTTACCATTATTTCTTATCCTCTAACACAACAGTAGACTGGTTTTATCGATTTGTAAATCTCAGACATATTTCTTAAATTTTTCAAAAGCATTACAAAGTGGAACGCTATAACCCCGAGCAAAGCTAAGGGAACATGTTTGACAGGAATAAAATATTTGAGACTTTGCAGACCTTTTTTTTAAAGAAAACTTATTTATATCCTCATCTTAATTTTTATCATTTTTTTTCCTGATTTTATTGTATGCGTTTACCCAACCCCTCCACACGAGCAGGACGTGAAACAAGGCCAGTTTTTAAGCAGAGTTTAACGGGTTTGAATTTAAAGTTTTCTTCCTCATAAACCGGTTGCCATACCAAGATTAATGAGACACTCCTTCCTACTATTTACCCATAGTTGGATCCGTACCTTTCCTCATCTAGGATGCGAACTCACGACTCCGTGTTTATTTCCTACCACGATGATTATTATACGGAAGACGACTGTAGGTCAGATATAGCTACTGGATGCCTCATCATCGGATGCTCTTTAATGTTAAACGCAGAACAACAATGAGGCGCTGTCGTTTTTTGGTAATCGTTGTAGCAAATGGACTCAGCGACCCGAGTTCAAATCCTGGACTGTTTGCATTTCACATAGCACTAATACCATTGGGAAAGGAATGAATTCAACTATTCTTCCTCAAGCTAGGGGCTCTTTAACCTTGGATTTATAGTTATAACTTTATATTTCCAATGCACATTTTTCATAATTAGTTTGAACGATCTAAAAGTAATAATTTAAACGACCATACGGTTTCAGGTTACTTATAAATCCTTTTCAAACAATTGAACTTTCATTTACACAAATTTGGTTTCAAGTAACTTATAATAATCCCTAATAAACAATTTTGTTTCAAATAACTATTCTTAATACAAATAATTTGCATAAAGTTAAATGCTTTCAACTATTTTTGTCTACAAATAATTAATTTGTTGAACACAGTTATATTATTTCTCGTATTCCTATCAAATATACATAATTTTCAGTAAGACTATTTGATCTGTGGATGGGATCATAACAGGTACTACTACTCCTGATCAGAGAAGATCTTTAGTAAAGGCAATAACGAGGTACTCCACACTCCCTAGAGCACCAACAGGTGCTTTTCACTTAAGTACGAGTTATAGCAAGTCTTATCAGCTCTCAAAAACTCTTCTAAGTATTCTAGCTGTGTTTAGGAAGGCTGTGGTCTTGGCAGTCTCGATTCTTCCTCTGATATTCAGTCACCCAATATTTTCAAGGTTCTTTGGGACTGGTCCAGGGCTCCAACTATAGTTAGTATCCCTGTCACCATGTCCCACAAGTTTTTCAGTGAAGGGGTACTCCAAACTCCCCACATTTCCAGAACTGTAGCATTACCACCGGATGAAGTTTAGTGTAATACGAAGGATACCCACTTAATTTTTTCAGCGGGGGGTTGGGGCGAGGGCAGAAATACTGATTGCGTTATCATTTCTTGGATTTGTTGAAAATTCTGATTACATTTTTGAAGGTAACGTTTAAATAAATTGGTAATCTGAACATTAGCTACATAAATAAGATTAATCTCCCCTAGTTTGTTTCACGTTGAGGAAGCCGTCTGTTTTGGTCGGCCATTTTTATTTCACCGTAAATCTACACTGAAAATACGAATTTGTTCGAATCAATACAACTGCATGTTTTAACAGGAAAATATCATAAAATTTGTTCTGAATTGTGATTGCGCATTATTTGAAATAACTTAATTGTTATTAAGAACACATTTTATGATATTTTCGTGTTAAAACATGCAGTTGTATTGATTCGAACAAATTCGTATTTTCAGTGTAGATTTACGGTGAAATGAAAATGGCCGACCAAAACATATGGCTTCCTCAAAGTGAAACAAACAAGGGGAGATTACTCTCATTTATGTAGCTAATGTTCAGATTACCAATAGATTTAACTTGAAAATGACTAATGCATTAGTGTTAGTGCGGAACTTGGAGTAATGGCAATGATGGAGCACTTTGTCTTCAACAGAACTCCAGAACTGGAGCCTCACCACCGTGTGCAATTTACTGTCATACACAGGAAATTTCCCAAAATGAAACTACAAATAAAGAGGTGAGACAAAAGCATTCTTAGATAATGAAAAATTGTAGAACTTTGAATCAAATCAAAGGCAATTTATGGTGGCAAATTTCATAAAAATATCTAATGTGATTATAAAATTTATGGAAATGACAATTTCTAATTGAGTTCATAGCAACATCAACATTTCTGCTGCAACCCCAGCCTGCTTCTGTCTTTTAGTTTAATCTAATTAAACCTTTACTTTAAAATTACGAAAACTTCTTCGATTAGGTCGAGATGCAGCCAATACGGTGGCAAGATTTCGGTGCAGACATTCTATACATGAACTCACTCCCTGATTAGCCCTGCATTATGTATCCTGTTATTATGCATGACAATTATTAAGGTTCGTTTGAGCTTTGGCACCAATTTATGCGCAAGTAAGGTCAGCACTTTTACCGAATCGCAAGAATTATCTATAATTTCATATTTTCCATTAAGATTGTAATTACTAACAATAACTTTCTTTCTTTTCCTACAGGAACTTGAATATTAGTCAACATTCTTCAATATTAGTTACGTTCACTGGGAACTATGAAAAACTGTTGGTTGGTTATTTTGATTAATGGCCTATTAACCCTTATGGGTTAATTAATGCCAAATAGTTTTTGTATATATTATATGTAAGCGAATAGTTTGTAGGTAAATATTTTTAAAATAATCTTATAGACTGGTAGTAATAATTAACTTGCAAACAGATCTATTGAACCCATAGATGGAACCCTAACAGGTACTATAACTTCGGCTCCGAGTGGACCTGAGAGTAATGGCAATAAATTGTTGCTCCAAATTCCCCAGAGATCTAGAATTAGTGTTACATAATTATTAGTCACCTAATATTTATGGCAATAGTGTAGAAATCATAATGGCGAATAGTGCAGCTGATGGCCTTGAGAGTGAGTGACGGCGCTTGACCTCACTCTCACCTTGCCTTCCGGGGATAAATCGTGAGAACCAGAAAGCATAGAAAACCCTGTCTTCCGGTTTAAGTATACTAAGTAACTCAGTAGTTAGAAGGTAGCAGCGAGCTCGAAGGGGTAAGTCGTGTTATACACGCGGTCCATCATCTGCGCAGATTGTCTGGGTTGGGGATTTGGAAATAAAGTAACATCAACGTAAATCGAAGTCTTGTGTTTACTACAAACCAACAATGACACAGGGCTTCTGACACAGAGAAATCCCTAACAGAGACCCGACCCGAAATCCCCATAGAAGACCAGACCTTAGAAGATATACTAAGTCAACACCAGACGCGAGACCAGACCAAGATGTTAGAAGATAGAACCAAAGTCGACCAGAAGAATAGATTTCCAAGATATAGAAGCAAGTAAGAAGTAAAAAGTAAGAAAGGGTATACAACCTTATATCGATTTGGTACTGTGAAAACCTCACTATGTAACATTAGAACCTCATAACTCGATACAATTTGGCGTCATGTCGAAACATGGATGTATGTATTTACTCAAATCATCCTCTTGGATCTGGTTAGGATTCAGTGTTTTCTTTCTCCTAGACTGGTTACGTAACCAAGGCTGAAGAATACAGTCTGTCCTACTATGTAACCATAGCGGGGAAGGTGTAGGGATGGATTGATGCCTATCCTAATAGAATTAACGCGAAGTGAATCCCAGTGTCATCCAGGATTTGAACTCGGGGCGCCAATTCTATTTTCTATGAAGATATCTATTGTTCTAAAAAAGAATAGTTACTTGAAATTATATATGTATAAGTTATTAGTATTAGATATGAATACTTGATACTATACTGGGTAAAAACAAATGATTGTTACAAACAAATAAAAAGTACACCTAAAACTCATAGCAATGGAAAGTTGAGGATCTAAAATTAAGATTATAATCAAACATTTACAAATGAATCAGATATCGACATTGAATAACCCATAAGGAGTTGATATACCGTTAAATAAACTAAATAAAACATTGGTAAAAAGAAAACTGTGATTAAAAGAATGATTGACATAAAAAATATGGATAGTTATGATTAGAATCGAAAATTTGAAAGGAATCGCCATTAGATAATACATAAGGGGTTGATCTGTTGTTAAAGAAATAAACGAAATGAGGAGAACCCATCAATAAAACATCCAGCCTGTATTAATGAAACAATCGGTCAATGTTATTAAATTACCCGCCAATAATTTGAAACCAATTTTATTACACAACACGCCAATATTAATGAAATACTCTGTAAATCAATATAATATATATATATATATATATATATTATTATATATATATATATATATATATATATATATAAGTAAAGAAATAACAAAAGACTTAAAGATTTAGCTTTATAGTCTATTTCAGGGAGCTTAGACAAAGTGTCTAACTCTCCCGACTCATCAGATGCGAATGATGCTTTCTTTATTACTTTAAAGGCATTTGAAAACAGATTTTTATTTTTTTATTTTTTTTTTATTTTTAAAATTTTATAGTCCTGTGATATGAATTCCAAACGAAATCCTTGATGTTGCAAAAAAAAAAATAACATAAATTTTTTTTGGCAACATCAAGGATTTCGTTTGGAAATCACATTGGTCCCTTTAGTTGAAATCTGGAATAGATTGATTTAACAGAAATTCCTAACAAATTACTGACATGGTCAAATATCTTTTTATTACTCTACAACTGAGCGACACAGGACTATAAAAAAAACAAATTTAAATCTATTTTCAAATACCTTTAAAGTAATAAAGAATTCATCACGCGCATCTGACGAGTCGGGAGAGTTAGACACTTTGTCTAAGCTCCCTGAAATAGACTATAAGCTAAATCTCTAAGTCTTTTGTTATTTCTTTACTGCGACAGGTTTAAAAAAAAAACTCTTGTGCCGTAAGGAAGATTTCTTCTCTGGACTTTTGGATTATATATATTATATATATATATATATATATATATATATATATATATATATATGAGACTTGTTTATGTTGGCTGTAGAAGGTTTGAGGCAATGCGGTTTGATAACTCTATCCTGAAGCGGGGTCTACGAAAGCGGCACAAGTCGGAGGTCCTGGATACATTTCCTACATTCAAGCCTGATATATATATCTAATGTGTGTGGCAGGGCTTGCCTGTCACAGACTGGTCTTGAGCCATATGCGATCCCATGGTGTATTTCCGTGATAGGGTTCAACCAACTTTGAGAACAGAAACGTAAAAAATAAAGATATTGCAGACATATATATAAATATCAACATATGTGTATATTTTTTTCATATATGGAGTATAGCATAAATAAATATATGTAAACCTTAATTTGATAGAAATGAATTTATGTCGGCTACTTTCACCTGTTCAAATATGATTTCATAATGGACAAGAATTACATATATATATTTACCAACCCCTCCGCACGAGCAGGATGCGACACAAGGTCAATTTCTTAAGCGGAGTTCAGCAGGTTTGAATTCAGAGTTTTCCTTCTCCTAGACCGGTTGCCTAACCAAGGTTAAAGAGCCCAGTCTACCCTACTATTTACCCATAGCTGGAGGGAGATTAGGATTCATATCTTTCCCAAGGATATTAGCGCTAAGTGAAATGCAATTACCACATCCAGGATTTGAACTCGGGGCGACGAGTCCATTTCCCATGACTTTAACTATTACACCACACGCTTCCTACAAGAATTACATATAAGGTATATCTAAATATGTGTTCTTCTCTCAGCGATTTTGCATGCAAATTTCCTTTTCGCGTCTATTTATCTAAAAACGCCAGATCAGACACAACCACATTTGCAATTAAAGAAAAATTGTTTTGATAAATTACGCGCGTTCACGTCCAAAACGCTCAGATTTTTAAATCTATTTTCTTTACTTGAGAATATGCGCAAATTTAAAAAAAAAACTGCCAAAAGGAAATTTATGAGAAGAGAAAAACATACTTAAATATACCCAATAGGTAATTCTAGCCTGTATTAATGAAACAGTCGGTCAATGTTATTAAATTACCCAATAATTAGAAACCAATTTTATTACACAACACGCCAATATTAATTAAATACTCTGTAAATCAATATATATATATATATATATATATATATATATATATATATAATATAAATTTTTACTTGAAGGTACTTACAATGCAAGTATCGCATAAAATTCGATACTTTTCTTATAGAAAAATGAACTTGACAAGTGTAATCCCAGCAAAGGATGGCTCGATGTGTAGAATACCGTACAGACTGTTTCGACTTTATTAAGTCTCATCAGCAGCATATACTAACGATTTCCCTCCGACAGAAATCGAAACCGGGACTTCAGCAGACATATATATATATATATATAATCCAAAAGTCCAGAGAAGAAATCTTCCTTACGACACAAGAGTTTTATTTAAAAAACCTGTCACTGTTTGAGAGCTCAATGTGTGCTCTTAATGTTAGAGTCACAGAGCAAATATATAAGTAAAGACATTACAAAAGACTAAGAGATTTTGCATTATAGTCTATTTCAGGGAGCTTAGACAAAGTGTTTAACTCTCCCGACTCATCCGATGCGAATGATGAAATAGACTATAATGCTACCTGAAATAGACTATAACGCAAAATCTCTAAGTCTTTTGTTATTTCTTTACTTATATATAATATATATATATATATATATATATATATAATATATATATGACTTATTTATGCTGGCTGTAGAAGGTTTGACGCAATGCGGCTCGAGAACTTTATCCTGAAGCGGCACAAGTCGGAGGTCCTGGATACATTTCCTACATTCAAATTAAATTTTAAAAAACCCGCCAAAAAGAAATTTAAAACTAAAATTCATGAGAGGAGAAAAACATAAATATACCTAATAGGTAATTCTAGTCCATTAAGAAATCAAATTTGAATATATTATATATATATATATATATATATATATATATATATATGATTGTTGTGGACGTGAATGCACGTAATTTATCAAAACCCTTTTTAAACTATTGTGGTTGTGGGCGTGTCTGGGATATGTTTATTTTATTTTATTTTATTTTTTAAATTTTTATTAAATAGACGCAAAAAGCGTATTTAAATACAACATCGTTGAGAGGATAAAACATATTTAAATAGATCTAATATATAACTCCTGTCTTTAAATCAGATTTAAAGAGACGAAAGTTGCCGAAATAGATTTATTTCAATTAAATCAAGGTTTATACTTCGTGTTTGTATGATATGATATATTCTCACCTATAGCATTCACCTATATATATATATATTATAATATATATATATATATATATATATATATATATATAATATATTTTGAAGGCGTAATAATGCACATTTATGTTTAAAACATATTTAATTTTCTTTTTTTAATTTTTTTTTGTTGTTTCCTTAATATTTTCAGGCAATACCCATCTTCAGAGGATCGAAACATTTTTTTTTAAAATTTTCATCTGTATTTGATAAACTCAACTGTGATGTTAATCCGTTGAATGTTTAACGTAAATGCAAAATTTTTTTGGCAAAGATGTAGAGTTATGCTCGGCAAATTCCGTTAGAATCCGTGCGGCGTTCTTGTTTCGCGGGATGTTTTGAAAATCATTTCATATATAAATTTTTTTTTTTAATACTATAAAATAATGAGGCCCTGCTCGGGGATATTGAAATAAAGATTTTTTAAATCATTTTTTATAGTGAGTTAGAAGCATTAATTAAAATGTAATAATATATTTTTGAAGGCGTAATAATGCAAAATTTTGCATTTACGTTAAACATTCAACGGATTAACATCACAGTTGAGTTTATCAAATACAGATGAAAATTTAAAAAAAATGTTTTCGATCCTCTGAAGATGGCATTGCCTGAAAATATTAAGGAAACAACAAAAAAAAAAAAAAAGAAAAAAAAAGAAAATTTAATATGTTTTTAAACATAAATGTGCATTATTAAGCCTTCAAAAATATATTATTACATTTTAATTAATGCTTCTAACTCACTATAAAAATGATTAAAAAATCTTTTATATATATATATATATATATATATATATATATATATATATATATATATATATATATTGGCCCCCCCCCCTTACATTACTGTAAGTCCTTTATACAGCATGGACTATCTTTAGTTCCATGTCTGTAACATTTATATGTTAGGTACATTTGGGTATTGTTTATACCTAATATTGTATATGTATTTACATGTTCTATTTCCCTGTATATTATGTATCTTATCGTTTCCATGTGCTGTTATATATATTAAATGTTTTGTCTCACAACGTGTCGGAATTGTATGTTCATTAATTAACTTTGAATCTTACATATGCATGGAACTCTTTAGCGTTGGTAATGAAAAGAAGTTACATTCGTTACATCTTGTAGATCAGACTGACAAAAGACTCGTTTTATCTCCACTCAACTCAAGAAAAGAAAAGAAAAAATCACTCGTTGCGCAGTATTTTACAATTGTATGTAATCGCCTAGAATCTAGTATGATCCATTGTAATGACGAAAGCAGGATAAAAAGTGTTGAAAAGAGCGTGACACCTTTTATATCTAGAAATCTGTCTGCGATCTTCGTGGCTGCAATCTAATAAGTCTTGGCATTTACGTGCTTCGAAAGTGCATAGAGGTGTCCATTATTAGTATAAACCTATATTCATATACACGCGCATGCACACTGCAGGCTTTTATTCGCAGAAACATCAGCGGTAGATTTGCCGCGAGAGCATGAAGTCGCTTTAAATTGAAGTGGATGTTAAGCTAAAAATCAGCCCCGTCGGCAGGGTTAAGAATACACCGGCTGAACTGCATCCTCGGTAGAAGTGTCACGCTGACCCCGCTAAAATCGCTGTCTTTGGTATGACACTAACCTCTGTCCCGTTGTCAGGCTCCAGTTCTGGAGCTCTGGTAAGTATGAAGTCACACATTCATTGCCATTACTCTCAGATCCACTCTCTTCGGAGTGTTAGTACCTGTTAGGGTCCCATATATGGGTTTAATAGATCTGTTTGAAAATTATTAGTATTAGATAGGAATACTTGAAACTACACAAATGTGTGAAAATTATTTATATTATATAATAATACATCATCATCATCATCATCATCATATCATGATTCCAATGGCCAGCGGCCCCTATCGGTCATTGCACCTGGCAAGTCCTCCTCACGACATTCAGTATCCGCAAAGAGCCAATCAATATAAGTATTTCCTGTTCGGCTCACTCTGACGTGTCTCTGTGTAGGTGTGCACAGGAGGACGTTGCTCATGAATTCGTCCTAACTTCTTCATCAATGACCAGTATCTCTCGTTCTTCTTAATTGGATGGTTTGTGTGATAGTAGGTAAGTGGCCGTATACTTGCTTTGTGGTGTTGCTTCCAGGATTTGTTTGGGACAGCACCCAGCATCATTGTTTTGATAATAGTATAATTGTGTGCAAAAAACAAACAAACTCTAATGAAATACTTACACAAAAGATGTAATTATCAATGTACAATATATGCGATTAAAGGCATAAAATAACCCAACACGGGTTTACCTGTTAAAATCAATTAAATTCTTTAATTATCATGAGAAAATGCAGACTGCTAAGCTAAATAACATTTTCATAAATTAAGTTTGATGCATTTTAAAACAAATTCAGCCTTCTGATTAGGTGGGAGTGCCCGGGGCGTAGTGGCTAAAGTGCTGGAATGCAACACTGGCGGAAGCGAGTTCAAATTCCAGTGGCGCTATTACGTAAACTTTCAGATTAACATCCTTGGGAAAGGTATGAACCCCTCAACCTCAGCTATGAGTTAGATAATACCAATACTTTTCTCGTTAATTAATATCCTTGGGAAAGTTATGAAACTGTGGGCCGCCCAGCCAGGACCTATATTGACCAACTATGTGAGGATGCTGGATACTGCGCATAGGAGCTCCCGGGGGCAATGAATGATAGGGAGTGTTGGCGTGAGATTGTCATGGATATCCGTGCTACTTGCGCGACATGATTATGATGATATTTAAAATGCATAACAAGTGAAACCGAACGAAGGTGCAATCAGTTATTTTAATAGTAAAATTATTTGAAAAACAAAAGTTAATGAGAGTGAGAAATCGCATTTTGATTACTGCAAAATACTCATAAAAGGAAGGTAATGCCTTGAAAAGAAAAAGGAAGGACAAATGAAGTTTTATGGTTTCGAATATTAAGAGAGACGGATAAAACTGATGACTTTAATGTTTTTAAACGAACAATACAGCTAATCTCAATATCATATTAGCATATAATGCGGAATAGAATGCATAATAAAACATAATAGACTTCTGTTTCGTTTTCCGTTCCAGTAAAAATTGGAGTTGGGTGGATTGGAGTCCATTTCTTCTTATAGAGCAGTGCCTGTAGTACAAACTTATTAAGCTTTATTTTCCTTAATGGTTAGAGGCGTGTTGTATAATGATTACAGTTGTAGGAAATAGACACGGCCAGAAGTGTTCAAATTCTGGACGGGGTTGTTTGGGAAAATTACGAATCCAACTATTCTTTCTCCAGCTATATGTAAATAGTAGGGTAGACTGGGCTCTTTAACGTTGGTATGGCAACCGGTCTTGGAGAATGAAACTTCTGAATTCAAACTAAAAGAGCTTTCTTCTCGTTAGACAAAACTACTTTGCGATAAAATCCTCTTCATACATTCATCTTCCTCCATTTTTTTCCGCGATTTTTTTTCGCGCCAAACATTAATTGGTGATTTTCACTGGAGTCTGAATGACAACAAATCTATTCAGGTATATTGGCTGAATTTAGTTGTGCTGTGGTCTGAATAGTTTCGATTCTTCTTCTTCTTATCTCTAGTTCATCGAGTATCTTTTCCTTTTTCCTGTGGATTGTTACAACATGCTGCAGAGGTGCAGTCGGTGTATTCTCCTGCCCTAGCCGAGAAGAAATTAAAAATTAAAGTTCAAAACTTGAACATCTTGAAAAATGTGCTATTCAGTGAAAAATGAATCGAATCACAATGTTTAATATTTTTTGTATTTTAAAACCTTAGTAGATATAAGTAGAGATAACTGAAATATGTTCTGTTATATACTTTAAACTTATTGAGAGAGAGAGAGAGAGAGAGAGAGAGAGAGAGAGAGAGAGAGAGAGAGAGAGAGAGATTTTGTGTTTATTACCTTACTTTCCAGAATCAAGGTTGAGATAAAACATGAAATAAACATTATTGTATGTTACTGTGCGTGTACAATTTACAATATTTATTTGATAATCGTAATCAGTAAAATACGTGAAGATCCTGATATTTTGAAATCGAGCCTACTTGTCATCAATAAGCCATACCACTTGAAATTCTCATCCATCGCGCTGCTACCAGCTTCGCACGTAATGGCATAAAAAGCGCTCTAATTGGGATCCGGCGTTTTTCTTGTTGCCTTCATCTTTTCTTATTCTTCTTGTTCTCGTTCTTGTTCTTGTTTTCTTCTTCATCACAAAACGGTGTCCAATACATATTCATGCACGTAAATGGTAAATTTGATACCTTACCATTACCAAAATGCAGGCGTGATTCGGTGAGATCTACCGGCGTCTTCCAAATTGAAGCACGCTGTCGAACAGGCCACAAATGCTTTTTTGTTCAATTCGGCCTACTTATGAATTCGTGTGCGCTGCGTATATGTATACAGTTTTCTTTTCTTTTCTTTTTAGTGGGTGGGCGTAAGAATCTATTCTTTGACTTCCGTGCGCATTTTAGCGCCACTTATTGGTTAGGTCGGCATGTGCACGTGCGAGAATATGCTAGTAAATACAAGATTCCCTGTGCACGTATGCGTCGCTATTTCCTCAGCTTTGGCACAAGACCAAATGTATGTGGAACCTAGTGAGACTCGAACACACTCGTACTGGTCTACCAGTCTTGCTTGCAAACCATTACACCACGCAATACACTGTGCCATATTTATACCCCACCGCACGAGCAAGATATGACAGGGGGGGGGGCAATTTCTTAAGCGGAGTTTAACAGGTTTGAATTATTATTTTTCCTTTTCCTAGAATGGTTACCTAGCTAAGTTTAAAGAGCTCAGTCTACCCTACTATTTACCCAGAGCTGGAATGAGAGTAGTTGGATGCATACCTTTCCCAACGGTATTGGCGTTATGTGAAAGACAGTCTCCACCAGGATTTGAACCCGGATCAACGAGTCCGTTTTCCGACTCTTACCATTACACCATGTGCCTTCATTGTGCCATTGTATATGTACTTTATAAAGCTTTGCTTGTGGCACCAATCTGAATGCAATAGGACACCCAGTGAGACTCGAGTTCACTAGTAAAGCACTGTGCGCTTGTATATGCACATAACTAAATTTTGCTTAGTTGTAGCCCAGTGCTGGATGTAACAGGGCACCCAGTGAGACTCGAACTCAGTAATAAGGATCTGTCAGTCTAACTTGCTAACTATTACACCACACAAGGTGTTCTCTTTGTTCTTAGATATACATTTACTAACTTTTGCTTAGATGTGGTACGGAGCCGGATGTATGAGGCACCCAGTGAGACGCGAACTCATTGTGAGTGAGTGTATGTGTGTGTGTGTGTGTGAGAGAGAGAGAGAGAGAGAGAGAGAGAGAGAGAGAGAGAGAGAGAGAGCAATTAAAATGAATTCACTGTTTATATGTTTACTAGAAGCGGCTTCCCGGCGCCACCTGGGTTGAGGTGGGACTTTGTTTGAAGTTAGTCTCGCAGATCTATTATTACTGAATAATGAGTTGGATCCTTACAGAGTGCTCCATTAAAAACCCCATATAAAAAAAGACCTTGCATTGATCCAGCCACTTAGAAAAGGAAGATTAATGTCTATTATTTATAATATTAAATGCCAAAAAGAAATCGATGCTTTTATCATTTAAGTTTGATTTTTTAATTATCTTTACGAATATAAATCAACCGTTCATTATTTTTCCTTAAAAAACAAGATCTGGTGATAGTGAATGTGTATATATATTTACTTTGTCGTTAATTGTTTTATTTTCGTAGTTTCCTCCGGACATACATACACACAACTACCCTTTATATATATATATATATATATATATATATATATATATATATATTTACTTATCTCCTTAATGGTGTCTTGTAGAGATCAAGGGGCAGTAAACCTTCTTATTCTAATAGGTATTTACCCAATGCGTGCATCACGGGCAGGATCTGAAATAGGATCACAAGTATGGCGTATCCAGGAAGGATCGAACTCTCTATTCAGTAGTAATGGATCTGCGAGACGAACTTGCTAAACATTCCACCACGACGGGACGCCCATTTTTTTTCCTTATTCTGAAAAGATATTTCTTTAGTATTTGCAAGGAAATTTGCATATTTTGCTGTGAAAAGCTCTGATTAAAGAAAAAAAGAAAGAAATAGGGTTATTAGAAATGTGATTGAAAATGAATATCGAATGAATAATGAATGAATTTTTAAAAAAAATTTCAATCTTATTCTTTAATAAGATTTTTTTTATTTACTTTTTCTTTTTTCTTTCTTATTTAAATAAGCGATTGCATAGTTGATAGCTTTTATAATTATTCTCGACTGCGATAGAGGGTTTTTTTTTATCAATCTTGAACCTTTCACAAATTGGCAATCTTAGTTTTATTGTAAATCAAACTAGCCAACTTACCGCCCTGTCGGCAGGGGCAGTACTATACGCCGACTAGACTCCTTCATAGGAGTAGGACCCCCCTCCAACGGGGCCACCTGTTGGACGTGGGTGGCAATACGTGATGCTTAAGGACGGAATCCTTGTATCTGAGTAGTCCATGACATGCAACACTCCACATACTTGGGCTAGACGGGTGGTCGGAGAAGCTGGTCATGTCAAGCCCTAGGATCTATATGATAGTCCCGACCGTATTTCTCTTATGGCAAACCCCCAATCATTTTGTCATATATGTGCTAGAAGGTGGTGTCTGAGAGTATTAGTGTCTTGGTATGACATTAAAGTGCATCTAGTTATAAGTTTCCAATCTGAAGTTCCGGGGTGAGTGTGTTACGTACTGACGTGTTCACCGTACCAAATCGATATAATGTTATATACCTTTCTTTACTTCTTTACTTCTTCTATATCTTGGTCATTTATTCTTCTGGCCGGCTTTGCTATTCTGATCGTCTATCATCTTGGTCTGGGTCTTGAATCTTCTATGGTCTGGTCTGGTTTAGCGTCTGGTGTTGACTTTCTTGGGGATTCCGGTCTGGTCTTCTATGGGGATTCCTCGTTATCAGAAGCCCTGTGTCATTGTTAGTTTTTAGGTAATAAACACAAGACTTCGATTTACGTTGATGTTACTTTATTTATAAATCCCCAAACCAGACGTCTGCGCAGATCCTTACATCTTGCTAGCTCGGCTTCTAACTTCTAACTGACTGAGTTACTTCTATCCTCAAACCGGAACAGGGTCTTCTATGCCTTCCGGTTCTCACGATTTATCCCAGGAAGGCAAGGTCAGAGTGAGGTCAAGCGCTGTCACTCACTCTCAAGGCCATCAGCTGCACTAATCGCCATTATGATTTCTACACTATTGCCATAATCATTAGGTATCTAATAATTATGTAACAAGTGGAGTACCTTTTCATCGCTATTACTCCCAGATCCACTTTGGCCAAGAGTGGTAGTAGCTGTTTGGGTCCCGTCTATGGATTAATTAGTTTTTAAAAATTAAAAAAAAAATGTATTTAAAAAAATTGAATACCCAACAAGAATGAATAAAAGAAAACGTTTTTGGCATAAAATAACGTAAGTGTTGTCATGCTGTAAAATCAACCAACCAACCAACCAACCGTTTTGGACACATGGCACAATGGATATATATATTTACCAACCCCTCCACACGAGCAGGATGCGACACAAGGTCAATTTCTTAAGCGGAGTACAACAGGTTTGAATTCAGAGTTTTCCTTCTCCTAGACCGGTTGCCTAACCAAGGTTAAAGAGCCCAGTCTGCCCTACTATTTACCCATAGCTGGAGGGAGAGTAGGATTTATACCTTTCCCAAGGGTATTAGCGCTAAGTGAATGGCACAATGGATATAAGGACTGAGTTAATAAAGTTCTAAGTGATAATCATCTGGATGTTGCAGGTTCAATCTTGACTACAGGCGAAAATCACATCAAATATTTAACATAGCTTAACACTTGTACCCTGTCATAGTTAACGGAAAAGATTTACTCCAATTGATTAAATAGAAGTTTCGGTTCGAACTTCCGCGAAGGCCACCGAGTTCGACAGTCCAGAGGCACGGAGGGTACATCGACCGAAACGTTGTGTATATAACAATAAAGACGATGACTACAACCCGTAAAATCTATATTTATCTTTGAAGTTATTCGGGGTGTAATGGTTATCATCGTAGCAAATGGATTTGGCAAACCGGAATTAAAATCCTTGACGAGGCTGTTTGTATTTCCCATAGTGCTAAATTGTATGAATCTATCTATTCTCTCTCAAGGTATAAGTAAATAGAAGGACATACTGACTTCTTTAACCTCGATATGACAACCGGTATATGAGAAGGAAGACTCTGAATTAAGACTTGTTAAACTTAAGTATTGGCCTTATGTCGCATCCTGCTCGTGCGGAGGGGTTGGGTAAATACATATATCTATCGAAAAAAGTGCGCTACTTATATCTCAAAACAGAATCTTACATTTTCCCATTCAAGTTGTTTTTGGTTTGGTTTGTTTTGTTTTACGGCATATCAACCTCAGTGGGTCATTTAATGCCGATAAAGTTTTAAAATAAATCAATTCTTAATAGATAATACAATTTTTATAAATACATTTTTCTATTTAACCCATAGATGGGACGCTAACAGGTACTACCACCCCGGGCTAGAGTGGACCAGGGAGCAATGGTGATGAAGGGGTGCTCCACATTCCCCAAACCTCCAAAACTGGAACCTCACCATCAGATAGAGTTTAACGTCATTGTCAGGACATGTAGACCCGCAGCCACCGCCTTCTAGCACCCATATGATAAAAAGGGGTTGAGGCTTGCCATAAGGGCAATAGGGTTGGGAAAATCATATAGGTGCTAGGGCTTGACGTGAACAGCCGATTGATCGGAGGGGGCCTCTCCGACCGCCCGTCTAGCCCAAGATAGGGCCAAAGTGGAGTATTGCATGTCATTAACTGCTCATCCACCTGGGCTCTATCCTTAAGCATCACGGGTCGCTACCCACGGCCAACAGGTGGAGGAGTCTTACCCCTCTGCTGAGGTGCAGTCGGTGCATTCTAACGCCCCAGGCCGACAGGGCGGTAAGTTGTTTTTATAGGTATATATATATATATTAGTAAGTATTTACTCAACCCTTTCACCACGAGTAAAATGTGATACAAGGTAGCAAGTAGGTATTTAACCGATCCATTCGCCACGAGTAAGAGGGTCGCAAATATAGGGCATCCAGCGAGTTTCCTTCTCCTAGACAGGTTGCCTTAACAAAGCTAAGAAACACAATCTGTCCTACTGTTTACTCAGCGTTGGAGGGAGAGCAGATAGATTCATACCTCTCGCAAGGATTTGAACTCGGGTTTTCCATTTCTCGCCGTGTATCAAAAGGTTGTCACGTTGATAAACACGTTGGTCACAAACATTCCTTATGCCGTTGGGATTTTTGGCCTGTCACCTGTAAGTAAACTAAAGTCGTCGGGGGACCGGCTAAAGTCGGTATCAGCCAGACAGCGAGGGAGTATATCCCCCTTTCACAGCGCTAGACCAAGGAGGTTGTATTTGGCGTCTGATACCGAGCGCCACACCTACCATCAGCTCCTCACTTTGCCGCACAGATCCCCGTGCTACTCATACGCTGAATTGGCGAGGGTCGGTATCGAACCAGAAACCTTGTGGTTCTTAGTCGGACATACTACCAACTGTGCTAAAATCAATAAATTTCCGACAAATCCGCCATCCAGAGTGCCGAAGGTGGAGGGGGTTATTATGTCATGTCACCTTGCTGATTTTATTTTCGATGTTCTGTTTGCGTATATAATTCCGCTTTATTTTCCTTTTTTTTTTTCTTCATCGAGCTAAGTTTGAGAAATTCTGATATATGGGATACAGTTAATATCTTTGAGAATTGAGTTATTGATGACAGATCGCTTATTGTCAAAATAAATAGTCATGAATGTCTTCCGATCAAAATTGTCTGCTGATGCTATCACAGCTTTTTGATCGATAGTTGAAAACGTGAGTTTCTCACCTTGTTAGCCTAAATTTCTCGCGGGGAAAGTCAAAGTATCGTTTTTCTCTGCATGAACGTGTGTAGGTGGCGCTGTGAACGTAATTCTGTTCTCATTGATTTTAAAATGACAATCACATTGCCACTTACAACTCCCTCCCCCTGCACATTATCTTGGCATTAATTTCATTGCAACGGTGGGTGGATAGGAAATGGAAAGAGAGAGAGCGAGAGAGAGAGAGAGAGAGAGGGGGGAGGAGAGAGAGAGGGGGAGGAGAGAGAGGGAGGAGAGAGGGGGGAGGAGAGAGGGGAGGAGATAAATACAGCAGGGACAGAAAAAGAAAATAAATGTCAAGAGAGAAATAGATAGAAAAGAGAGAGATAGAGAAGAGACAAAGAAAATTCAAAGTGAAGAGAGAGAGAGAGAGAGAGAGAGAGAGAGAGAAAGAGAGAGGAGAGAGAGAGAGAGAGAGAGGAGAGAGAGAGAGGGGGGAGAGGAGAGGAGAGGATAAGATAAATACAGGAGGGACAGAAAAAGAAAATAAATATAAAGAGAGAAAATAGATAAAAAAAAAAGAGGGATAGAGAAGAGACTAAGAAAAATGAAGGAGAAAAGGGGTGAAAGAGAGAGAGAGAGAGAGAGAGAGAGAGAGAGGAGAGAGAGAGAGAGAGAGAGAGAGAGAGAGAGAGAGCAAGAGAGGAGAGGAGAGGAGAAAGAGAAGATAAAATACAGGAGGGACAGAAAAAGAAATAAATGTAAAGAGAGAAAAAAAGAAAAGGGAGAGATAGAGAGAGAGACAAGGAAAAATGAAAGTGAAGGAGAAAACGATAGAGAGAGAGAGAGAGAGAGAGAGAGAGAGAGAGAGAGAGAGAGAGAGAGAGAGAGGGATGGAGGGGTAGAGGGAAATAGATAAAGATGAAAAGAAAGAGGGTAACCAGAAAGAAGAAGAAATCAATATAAAGAGAGTAAATAGATAGAAAGGACAGACAGAGTGAAGGAGAAATGAAAATGAAATTGAAGTTGAAAACGATATATATATATATATATATATATATATTATATATATATATATATATATAGAGAGAGAGAGAGAGAGAGAGAGAGAGAGAAGATGGGAAGATAAAATACAGGAGTGACAGAAAAAAATGTAAAGAGAGAAAATAGATAGAAAAGAGAGAGATAGAGAAGAGACAAAGAAAAATGAAAGTGAAGGAGAAAACGAGAGAAAGAGAGGGAGAGACAGTAGTGGCATCCAGCGAGGCTCGAACACGCTATTCTGTGGTAATTGGATCTTGCAAGAACTAGCTTGACTAACCATTACCCCACGATGGGACGACCACTACAATTACAGTATAAGATGGTTAAGTGGTAATAATGATATTCTGGTATCTTTGGTTTGGAAAAAATTACTTTTTTTATAAAAAAGAATTAGTAGGGCTGTGTTTATTCATGGTCGACACTGTATTCAAAAAGAACCTTCATTTCTCTTTTAAATGTTTTTTTTTCTTTTCTTGCATGTTCCGTTTCTCACCTTTGGATTTAAAAAAATACTTTCTCTATTTTTAATCAGATATTCCAACTTTCTTTTCTCGCTCTTTAAAAAAACAAACATTTATTCTACTTCTCATTATTTTCCTTTGTATCCTTTCTTTCTACCTTTCTTTTTTTTTTTTTTTTGTTCTGAAATCCTCTTTTTTAAAATTTATTTCTAAAATTATATTTATTTTCATCATAATTTATCATTATAAAGAGTTTCTCATCATAAAATCGACGCTTTATTAATTACTTTTTTGTTGCAAGCAAATCAACCTCAAACCAACGCACGGACAATATTTTATAATTGATTTCCAACTAGAAGACTTCATAAAAATCCGACCTAGTTTTAAACGATTGGGGGCTGTTTCTTTGCCTCCTATTTAATTCCTCCATTCTGTAAATTCCCATTCTACTTACCTTGCACATCGTACCCTGTGTCCAGTACCTTCGGTTCCTTAACCGGTAAGATATATAATAAATAAACCGCGTGATCCCATGGAGCCTTCACCCCAGGCAGCAGTTAACACCTCCTCTAAAAAGGGAAGGGCCAGGTTTATTGCCCGGTGCCTGAAACGTCCCAAAAGGAGAATGTCGAAGGAATTCACACTGTCTGAGCTTCGGTTTGATTGTTTAACTCTTCTTAAGAAAGTGACCTTGTGTTTCATCCTACTTGTGCAGAGGGGTTGGTAAATATGTATATACCATAGACAACCCATCTATGGATGCTTAATGTCTAAGATATGGCTTAGAATAAAGAGACTAGATCACTTGCAGAGGGATAAGACCTCCTGACCAAATAAAAAAGGGGTCCTGGGTATGATACTAGAGTGCATCTGGCTTATAGACACCAGTTCTGGAGAGTTTGGAGTAAGCCCTTCATTGCAATTACTCCCAGGTCCACTTTGATTTGAAGTGGTAGTACCTATTAAAATCTCAACAAATAGATCAGTTTGAAAATCCTTGTATCAATCCGACCTGGTGGAAGAGGCCAGAAAGATTATTCTTCATTCATGTATATTTCATTTTCTTCTCTCCTGATTAAAAAAGAACAATATATTTCTTTCTTGTTAATGCTCGCTGGATTTTAAATTACGTAAACTAAATTTCAAGTTAAGTCCTTTCTAACTCATTTCAAGTTAGGGAAATTTACCACAAATTTACCGGTCCACTTTTTTAAAATTAATACAGCAATAAATCACAAAACCAAAGTACATTTTCATGAGGACTTAGAAGTTAGTAAACATTGAGAATAACGTTAATGTTCTCCTATCGTATTGACTGTTTCTCGTAGTATTGGAACTACAGCACAATGGCATTCAATTTTTTTTTCTAATGATCAGAAAAAAATATCATAGGAAAAATGAGTGGTCGTACAGAAGAGTGGACCCATAGAAATTTCATTATTTTGGTGGCAATGTATAAATATATATAGAGAGAAGTGTAATACACACACACACACACACACACACACACACACACACACACACACACACACACACACATATATATATATATATATATATATATATATATATATTATATATATATATAAGGACAGATTAAGCTTTTCAACATTGGTATGCCAACGAGTCTACGAGTAACTCTGAAGTTAAACCAGTTAAATTCCGCTTAAAATTGACCTTGTGTTGCACCCGGCTCTTGGCTAGGGTTTGGAAAATACATATATATTTAGAAAATATTCTTAAATAGATTAAATTATTGCATATATATATTTTATCATTTTCAATAATTTTCTTCAAAATATTTGTCGGATTTTTCCATTTTTCTTACCTACATTTACGTTAATATCTATTTATCTATTCATCTGTGTTCCTATAGAATGGGAAAATATTATAACAACGGGGAAGCCCTAAAAGCGTCCATCCGAGCCCATTGGCTATTTTCCACATGCACTGCCTTTGAATATCCTAGACAGGACAAATTACTGACCCCCAAAAAAAGAAGGCAGATTCCAACTATGATCATCCAAATAAGCAAACGCCTCAAAATACCTGGAATCTGCTGCAATATGGTCAAATAAATATTGAATATTGACGCGAATATTAGCTACATAAATGAGAGTAATCTCCCCTTTGGGGAAGCCATCATGTTTTAGTCAGCCATTTTCATTTCACCGTAAATCTACACTGAAAATACGAATTTGTTTGAATCAATACAACTGCATGTTTTAACACGAAAATATCATAAAATGTGTTCTTAATTGTCCTTGCGCATTATTTGAAATAAACTTAATTGTTATTACACACGGAAATTAGCAGGTAACGAGGTATTTATTACTCATTCAACCAATCAAAAACAACAACAAATATAAACAGATAAAACGGTCTTCGAGATTTTCTCCCTTCCAAAGGCTGCAGGTACGTAAAATCTTCGATTTTTCTGACATAGTTCAATACGGGGCCAGTGCACTACCGCGTCAAATGTATTTATGAATGGATAGAAAGGTTTAGTGGCCGGACAACCGTGACGCACGAACATTGAGCAGGATACCTGTCAACCCCTACCACTGATGAATATTCACCAAGCTCAAGAGATGTATGGCGACCAAGCAAGTTATCACCGATGAAGTAGCTTGTTCTCCGCAGATTTGTCATGAAATTAATTAATAATAGCCAAATTATGTTTTTTTTAAAGTTTTTCCTTCTTATTGATTGTGTAAATATTGTTCTGTATATAATCAATATATATTTATATTTGCTGCAATATGGTCAAATAAATACCGGACACGAGGGGACCGCAACTGCACAAAATTGTTTGTTAAGTTGAGAATGGACCTCTAAAATACAGAACTGGGGGACTAACATCTGGCAAGTGATTGAAGGAGCTACGGACCTCCGCAAAGGATAGGACAGAGTGGGTTAAAATGAAGAGGGCCCGAGTGCTGCTGTAATATGTTCTAAATTACAGCGGCAGAATACAGTAAATCCTCACACACACACACACACACATATATATATATATATATATATATATATATATATATATATAGTCGTAGAAGAAGTTAATTTCCCGACCGCGGTTTCGTTAACACCGAAACCGCGGTCGGGAAATAACTTCTTTTACGACTATTAATGCTCTATATTCACAATATATTGAGCCCTATTGTATTAACTACTTACGCTATGCTCACATAGTAGTACCCATAAATGAACATATATATATATATATATATATATATAATAATATATAATATGTGTATGTGTGTGTGTGTGTGTGTGTGTGTGTGTTGTGTGTGTGTTGCTGGTGTGCAGGTGTGTATGTATGATGATTTACTGTATTCTTCCTCTGTGTTCAGAAACATCCTACATGCATAGATATATACAGCATTAAAAATCATATATATGTATATATATATATATATAATCCAAGTGCATTTAACCAGAAGATGACTTTCACTAAACAAATTGACTTGTTACTTTCACCAGTACAACTTCTCACTCAACTTTTTTGTAGCTTGTCAAACAAATTGAAAATTCTTCTACAACCAATTTCTTTCAGAATAAATTTTCTCGTGACGATGACCTAAGGTCAAAACTAGTTGAGAATAATAAAAAAAAATATAAAAGTAATATTCCTGTTTGTCTTATCTTTTTTTGTTCATCATATATATATATATATATATATATGTATGTGTGTGTGTGTGTGTGTGTGTGTGTGTGTGTGTGTGTGTGTATGGGTGTTATGTGTTTCTGTGTGTGTTCTTTCTATTTCATCCTTAGTCTTAGCTTAGTAAAAAAACAAAAAAAAAAAAAACGAGACTAATCTTAAAGATTACCAAATTCTTTTGTCTGACACCAGCAATCGTTTTACATTGATTTAGATTCCTGGAATTCTATGGATGAATATACTGACAATGAATTACTGATGAATATACTGACAACCTTAAAGTTAACAAAATAATATTTAATCTCCTGTAGAAAAATAAATGTCACGTTAACTGTGTTAGACATTAGAGAAAAAAACAAACTTGTAAACTTCTTCTGTATTATTCTTTTATAGAAGGGTTGTGTGTACCTATGATAGAAGACAATCATTATGCGAAACGGTGGTTACTTCCCATGAGATAGCTTTACTTAAGTTGTGGGGTAGAGAAGAATTGAATTTGTTTTCCTCACTCAATTAATCTCTACCTCAAACAAAACGGTACGATCTCTTGGGAAGTAGCAAACGTTTCGCATAACAATTCCAGTTGATGATGAGCAAACACATTCTTACATCTTAATACGGATACAGTATCGGCCAAAAATAAATCTACTTCAATCAGTTTTCTTCTTACCCAAAATACCAAGGTTTGATTATTTCAAATGGAACATTGTAATCCCAAAGATAAGAAGATTAGAAATCCCACTAACATTTATTGTGGAGGCGCATGGGGTAATGGTTACCTACGTAGAAAATGGACAAGGCTGGAAGAGTTCAAATTCTGGACGATTTGCATTTCACATAGCGCTAATACCCTTCGGAAAGGTATGAATCCAACTATTCTCCTCCAGCTATGGGTAAATAGCAGGGGAAGCTGGTCTCTTTAACTTCTGTCCTGCAACCAGTCTAGGAGAAAGAAAACTCTGAATTTAAATTTGTAATTAAGCTAAGTTGCAATCTGATTGAAAATGTCTGCTTTAGATAAAACATAAGTGGTTCATATACTGTTAAACAAAACAGAAGAAAACAAACCAGACCATAGTATATAGCATTGAATCGCCCGAATTAAACACTTAAATTATATATATAATATATATATATATATATATATATATATATATATATATATATATCAACAAGAAAAAAGGGATCTATGATAGTAGTAAAACATTTAATAAACGGACAATCAAACACCGAATATTCAATCTTGAAACGAATGCTTCTGAAGCAGGGCCAGGCCTCAATCCGAGATACTTTTTAGACTGATAATATTTGTAATATCTATGTAGGGTCGGTTTATTCACAGCCTAACCTGTTAGTCTTATAGGTGTCCTGACAGCAATCAATCAAAGGTTCATCATACACAGATCCTTCCGCAACAACCTACAAGTAACTCTTGTCTTTTCTCTGACAAAATATGTGCGTCTCGAGCAAGTTCAAAAAGCCATAAGAGAGTGCAAAAAAGTATGTTGACGTTGCTTGACACAGGACTGTATTGCAAGATAAACTTGGCCTGAGGGTTGCATGCGCTTCCATGGGTACTTTTAGCCGATTTGAAGAGATGACCTCTTCTATAAATAGGTGACAGTATGTATATATATATATATATATATGGTTGATGTTGAGTTCACGTATGCTTCTTTATAAATGAACGTGTTTTGGATATCATGAAGCATGGGAAGTGAACAAGCAAAAAAACAAACAAAAAAAAAAAACAAAAAAAAAAAAAAAAAACAGAAAAAATCAGAGTTTCAATATCCAGCCGTTGTTCTGTCCCCGGTTTGATTTATTCATTCCAATATTTCGGGTGACATTCACCCTTTATCAAGGTATTATGTGTTGATTGTGATTGTGTAGAAAAATGAAATCAAACAAATACGAGATAAAGTATATATGGTATTGAAGAGGCTCCAATCTATTGAAAAAGCCGTAGTGAAGGCAACCCTTCTATGAGAAGTTTAATCCAAAATCAAAATTGGAGAAGGAAGATCCAGCATCAAACCTCTGCTGACTTATAGGTATCCTTTGACAGCAAAAGTCTCAGGAAAGGTACTATGAAATAAAACCAGTAGTTTGCATGGTCGCCTTGCTATATCTTGCTATATTGGTCATTGGGTTTATAGCTATGCTGACTCAGAGAATCGTATAAGGGTCGTACTAGGCTACGCCACACACGACGTACAACTGTTTTACTACCTTATCAGTAGTGTACTTATGCTCACTGCTCCATATTCGTACGTGTTGATTATCAGCCGGAAAGCGAGGGAGTCTATCCCTTTTTAACTAGCGCTATACCAAGTAGATTGCCTTTGTGTGATAGGTGGACCGTCACACCGAAAATCACCCCCCTCTTTACTAAAAAAGAATCAAGATTTACTAGTCCTGGAGACTACTTGGGGAGAGTTGGCATCGAACCCAGGACCTTGTGGTTTCGAGGCAGATGCTCTACCGACTGAGCTAAACCGACCCTTATGAAAATGATAGGTTTTTAAAAAACATTTTTATGTCATATTCAAATACATTCTATTTGTACATTATAGTCTTTGGGTTAAATTGAACTTAACGAAAACTGTTACATTTTTTCAGGTCAGTTAACTTTATACCACGTATCTTTGAGAATCGGTTACGCCTAAAAAATACGTGCTTCAAAGTTAACTGACCTGAAAAATTGTAAAAGTTTTTAAAATAAAATAACTGGTGCATTATATCTTTTATTCATTATTATATCAACACTGAAAATTTCATTAGATTCGGTTAATTCCCTGATTTTTTGGTATTTTTTTTCTTTCGGCGGGGCGACATACGATGGTGGAATTTAGGTCCGTAAATTTTGTTCGATTTAACCAGTCTTTGGATATATTCAGAAGGAATTGAAACATTCGAAACCACGTGTGTTTGGTAGACCAACCTCTGCAGCATAAAAGATTAAAAGTTTACCGAAACAATTTTAGGTGGAGCAAATTCAACTACCTTGTGGAACATTAGTAGTCTACACCGACCATGACACGTCTTCAGACTGCTCCACAAAAACTCCTGGGAGTTGCCCGATGCACCTGCAGACCTGATTGCAATACCATTAGGTGTTCTTGCCGGAAGCACGGTTTGTTTGTTCATTAGATTACTCAGACTGTAAAATCATCTGTGTCGACATAGCAAAATTTACAGATTAGACTAATTTCCCTGCCAGAAAGTAAGAAAATGGGCAATGTATTTTTAAAAAAATGTTAAAACTGCGAAATCTAGATATTTAGGAGAATTGATTTGATTTGATTGTATCACTTAGGTTTTATATATGATTATTATGTAATAGAACCGTTATATGGCTAAAGTAATAATAATAATAATAATAATAATAATAATAATAATAATAATAATAATAATAATAACAATAGCACAACGAGAATACAAAACTAGACACGACTGGGTTGGGAATGTGATCCACTGGGAATTATGCAAAAAATTAAATTTTGACCACACAACAAAATGGTATATGCATAAACCAGAATCTGTTCTTGAGAACGAAACGCATAAAATTCTCTGGGACTTTGAAATAAAAACGGATCACCTTATCCCAGCAAGAAGACCAGATCTAGTGTTGATAAACAAAAAAGAAAAAACTTGTCAACTGGTGGATTTTGCAGTGCCAGCAGATCACAGGGTGAAGCTAAAGGAAAATGAAAAGTAGACAAATATCTGGACCTTGCCAGAGAACTAAAAAAGTTATGGAATATGAAAGTGAAAGTGATACCAATTGTAGTTGGTGCACTTGGAACAGTCCCAAAAGGATTGGAAAAGGGTCTGGAATGTTTGGAAATCAGAGGAAGGGTTGAAACCATTCAGAACACTGCACTGCTGCAATCTGCCAGAATACTCAGAAGAGTCCTGGAGACCTGAGGAGACTTGCTGTCACTCAGACTCCAGTGAAAGACCATCAGCTAATGCTGATGTGAAAACTCAAAAGGAGAAAAAATAAATAATGGAGATTGTCTGTATTTCTGTCTGTAACAAAAACTACGTCATAGCTCTACGTCACAGCTTACGTCACAATATTTTTATGCTATATGCACTTAAAATTGAGTAAGCAATTTTAAAAATTGTTTTTACTCGCCCCCCCCCCCCACACACACACATTTTACACTAACAAGAAGTTAATTAAAAAGTTTACAAATAGATAAATACCGACGATTTTGTGGAAAATTGATGTGGAAAATATTCAAAATAATTGTTTGATTATTACATGCACGCAACATTTTATTTGAGAGGGACGGGGCTCAGTTTTCATTTCAAATTGTTTTATTTATTTTTATTTTTTACTCCTTTAATATGAGGATTTTGCTTACTTATGATACAAACCCTCTGATATTGAATTTTTAACTCCCACCCTCTCAGGCAATGTCTTTCAAAAATTAATTTTTACGACGCCCAGAGGGTGCTTTCTGTTGCTAATTAATAATAATAATAAATAATAATAATAATAATAATAATATATAAGCCTAATTTTACCATTTGGTGTCCCTAGAAGCTTTTCAGGCAGTGTAAAAATTCCAAAATACTCGTATCGTTCAATAAAAAAGGGGATTTCTTTAAATCTCAAAATAATTGTTCTTGCAGAATTCTTTTTCCTGAATTTAAATTCTGTATTATTTGAAATTAATCTCAGCTTATGAGTAGCACAGGAATCTGTGCGGTAATGTAAGGAGCTGATGGTAGGTGTGGCGCTCCACCTCAGATACTAAAATAATCTCCTTGGTCTAGCGCTAGTAAAAAGGGGATAGACTCCCTTGCTGCCTGGCTGATACCGCCATTAGGCCGCCCCGACAACTTTACTTACTAGTTCTCGCTTATTTAAATAATGTTTTTATACATCGACGTTATTAACAGCTAATGTCCCCCCTCTCTCTCTCTCTCATATATATATATATATATATGGGAAATATGGACTTTCAGTTTAAAATTCAGCGAAAGTCACCCATCAAATAGAAATAATTGTTTTTATACAAAGTAATGGCCTACGAATATTTATTTTTGATACACCTTGTATTCTGAAAAAAAAACGTTTACTACATTAATTTTTTTTTCAGAATACAAGGTGTGTCAATATATATATATATATATATATATATATATATATATATATATATTTCTATCTATCACACAAACACACACACAAACACACACACACACTCATACACTCACACACACACTCTCTCTCAGTCTTTCTCTTTAAACTTGACTCTTTTTCACCTCTCTATTCTCTCTAAATATGCACTTTGAACACTACTCAAAGACAAACCCACCTCTTTGTCTCCTTTCCCTTACTCTTTCTTTTTTTTGTTGTTTTTCAAGACATTTTTGTTTTTCTTATTTTGTTCCTCTTCCTCCTCCTTCTCACCACCGTCGCTAACAACAACAACAACAACAACACCTACGCTCGATCGATTCTCGGTACCAGAGAAATGGGATCCGATTTTTCCTCTGTATATCGGCGAAGGTTCCCCTGGATCCAATTCCCTCTCACAAAAACAATCCAGTTAACCTGGATCGCATGCAAGGTGAATTGACACGTGATCTAGACATTCTTTCAATCCATTCTACACATGATGTACAATACAACCAGCCGCCAAACACGAACATTTTCCTCGAACATTTTCAGAATCGACTCAGTTAACATAGAAAAAAAGAAAAAAAGAAAGTGATATGAATTTAAACACGAGTTACTCAATACACGTTTCCGTTACACTCGCTTTTGTTTTTTTGTTTTTTTTTTTGTGTGTGTGGGTGGGTGGTGCCTGTTAATGTAGTTCTTCCTTTTAAGCATAAGCTAGAACGCGCATGAGCAAGCAATGGTATGCTTTCTTGAATTCTTGAGCACGAGAAAACCGGGGACGCTTCGTTTCCGTAATAAGGATTTTGTGTTTTAAATCTGAAGATATTTGCATTAAAATTATCAATTACATTATCAATAGAACATTTTAAAATTATCAGTTTACATTATCGATACATCAGCTCAAAACCTAAGTAAATAAATTGTTTTTTTACATTAAGTTCTGCATTGATTTATGGAAACAGTTCTGTCTAAACAATAATAAACTGTAAATATTTCCGAGGGGGTGACAATAATTACCACCACTTTTTTGTATATTATTAGTAGGGTATAACTATAATAGTATATTGTCATAGAATGATATATAATTATAGTATGTAACCGAAGTTACATCACCACCGACCTCACAATCCCTTAGTTATTTTACGTCACATTCTCCGTGATTTTCTTTTTCTTTTTCTCAATCAATAAGAATGTTTTCATTAATACTGTTGGTATAATCTATACACTAATGACATCCAATTATATTTATATCTAATACCAAATAGCAGTTTAGAGCATGAAAAATGCTAATTTGCATATTTCTCTTAAAATTATTCTAATAAATATTTGCTTGATAGTATTGATTTCTAATTGGTTATATATATATATATATATATATATATATATGTGTGTGTGTGTGTGTGTGTGTGTGTGTGTGTGTGTGTGTGTGTGTGGAAAAGGTAAACAAACACTTGATGTTGTAGAAAATGGATGTATTATAAATAGAGTGCTTGCTTCAATGGTGAAAATTTTTATACGGTGAATCAGGAGGTCATGAATAAAGGGAGTGGTCAGTTGTTGGTGTTAGCAGAGGTTGGTAGTAGGAGATTTTCTTTTTCTCTCAGATTGGGTGTTGTAGCCATAGGGTTCTGATAATGATGCCACAGGTGTTAGGTGTTTGGGTCTTAAATACTGGGTTTGAAGATGTAGTGATTCATGTATATATGGTGGATGGCATAAGGATTGGTTATGAGTGTGTGTGTGTATATTTATTTATTTAATTTTTTTTACTGAGTCTCGTCATGCTGTCTTTAGTGTCTTATTGTTTGTGAGGGCAAGTTTGGGGGGTTATGGGGAAATATATTTATATATTACATATAATAATACGTATAATATATATACAACTGACCACCCTCCCCTTATTCACGACCTCCTGATTCACCAGTATGAAAATGTTCACCATTCAGGCAAGAACTCTATCCAAAGTCCTATAGTCAAGTGACACCTGGTAGCCGCTTCTAGTAGTTAATAAGCCTAGCTTAATTTAGTCTAATGCCAGAGGTATTGGGCACCCAGTAAGAATAGAACTCACTAACAATGGTTTGCTAGCCTAGCTTGTGGGCGTTCCATCGTGGTGTAATGGCTAGTTGATTCATTACTTTTTAATTACGAGTTCGATACTCGCTGGATAGCCCATAATTGTGACCTTGTGTCACATCCAACCCGTAACGAACTGATTAGGGGGGAAGAACATATGGATCTATGCATTTCCCGAGAGCATTAGCCTGAAGTAAAACGCAAAGAGACTCTTCTAGAATTTGACCCGGGAACGTGATTCTATGTCTTTCGGCGATAACTATTACGTTAAGCCACAAAACTACCCATATTATTAATGCATTTAAAATCCTGAAATATGTGTTATATATCTCTAAGAAATAAAGATTTACATAGTATATGGTGGGAATAATTTGCATAATGATTTTAACAAAACCGGGTTTAATAAATGATTATTTGCTGTTACTGATTTCTAATACTATCAAGTATATTAAAAGCAATCCTATATATAATTTTATATTGGAATCAATTAAAATAACATCAAAATAATTAATATTTTTATATTTGTTCTTATTTAGTTTCGTTAGTCTTTCTAATTTAATGTGTGGGGTACTTTAGAGGGATGGGGCTGATGCGAGAGACTAATGGTTAGCATGTCATTGTAACCATTACAACACGCGAGTAGTCCCCTCCACAAGGTCATTCCACTTTTAGTTGGGTCGAGAAGTTGTCGGCATTCTTCGTAAACATTAAATACATCTTATGCTAATTATGTTCAAGGAAAAATAGTTTGACGCAGGGTGTTACATAGAATTTCAAACCAAAATATTTTAAGCGAAATGACACATGTAAAATATATCACATTAAAAATGCATTTACTGTATCATTAATATTGCCAGCTGAGAATAAACGAAATCAGGCGGGCATTTTCTGGTTTGCATTTTAATTTGATGAAAAATGCGCTGCAAATTATCTTCATTTTCTTCATTTTCTCTCTCTCTCTCTCAAAATTCCTTCAACATTTTGCCGTCACTCAACATAACATTTTGGCTGATTGTGAAAAAATAATTTTACAGTAGCTGACAGGACGCGTGTTAACAAATGCATTCGCATTTCTTTTTCGCACAAAACATGTTTCTTTTAATATACACAATTAATTCTATCTATCTATCTATCTATCTATCTATCTATCAGGGGAAGAAGTACCTGTGGTGTAGGGGATAACGTGTTGCACTGCGATATTGTAGTAATCGAGTTCGAACTCCAATCGCGCAATTACGTTTACTTTCAGACTAATACCCTTAGGAAAGGCATAAACCCCTCACGTCCCTGCTCTTGGTTATATAGTACCACTAGGGTACTTCTACAAGGATGGATTTTTCATTAGATAACCTACGAAGGTTGATATGCCACTTAACAGAGAAACTGACACTTATCTCTCTATCTTTATCTCTATCTATCTATCTATCTATCTATCTCTGAAATTGAATTAACCAGAAAAGAGAAACTTTTATGAAGGAGATTTTCCGTTCCAGTGGACGACAATGAAAAAGTGAAGGAAGGCAAAAAGCCTATCAAATACTTGGATCTTGCCATATCTATCCATCTATCTATCTCACCCTGTTCTTATCTATCTATCTATCTATCTATCTATCTATCTCACCTTGTTCTTATCTATATATCTATCTCATCCTGTTCTTATCTATCTATCTATCTATCTATCTATCTCACCCTGTTCTTATCTATATATCTATCTCACTCTGTTCTTATCCATCTATCTATCTTTCTATCTCACCCTTTCCTTATATCTATCTATCTATCTATCTATCTCGCCCTGTTCTTATCTATCCATCTATCTATTTTTGACAATATCCTTAAAATATCGCCGATAACTTTGTGGACCTGGAACAAAACCTTTACCGTAAATCCTCGACTATAATCCGCACTTTTTTTCCCAAAATTTAAAGGTCAAAATCCCTAGTGCGTACTATATACAATGTTAAAAATGAAAAATATTTTCTAAACAATGTCCGAGTCTCTATTTGCTGTCCGGCAATTTTTATTAAGACGCATTTTTTTCAGAGGGTACAGCCCCCTAATAATCCCCTGCGTATTATACTCAAGGGTGGACTATACTCGAAGATTTACGGTATTTTTCTCTTTTTCTTTCTTCTTTATTTCTTTCTTTCTTTCTTTCTTTTCTTTTTTTCTTTCTTTTTCTTTCTTTCTTTCTTTCTTTTTTCTTTCTTTCTTTCTTTTTTCTTTCTTTTTTCTTTTTCTTCTTTCTTTCTTTCTTTTCTTTCTTTCTTCTTTTTTCTTCTTTTTTCTTTCTTTTCTTTCTTTCTTTCTTTCTTTCTTTTTTCTTTTTTTTCTTTTTTTTCTTTTTTTCTTTCTTTCTTTTTTCTTTCTTTCTTTTTCTTCTTTTTTTTTTCTTTCTTTCTTTTCTTTCTTTCTTTTCTTTTTTCTTTTCTTTCTTTTTCTTTTTCTTTCTTTTTCTTTCTTTTTTCTTTCCTTCTTTCTTTCTTTTTTCTTTCTTTTTCTTTCTTTCTTCTTCCTTTCTTTCTTCCTTTCTTTCTTTCTTTCTTTCATTGTTTTTTCCTTTCTTTCTTTGTCTTTCTAGTTGTTCGTGCTACATTATCTAGATTTAAAGCACGTTTTCGAGTGGCATTCATTCATGATTGCGTTTTCGTGTGTGAACTGAAACGCAAAGCAGTGTCCCAGTGTCGTCTAGAATTAGAAATTGGCTCGCTGAGTCCCTTTCCTAAGACGATAACCGTTACGCAAGGGCGCTTAGATAGACGGATGTATGTGCGAATAATGCGTGGATATGTAATTGTGTATCTATGTGCGTGTTTTTTGTTTGTTTGTATATGTACGTGAATGGGTAGGGATATGTGGATGGCTGCGTGGGTGGGTGTTTTTTTTATGGATATGTGCATGTACATATAAACGTAGGTTTACATCCTGGTGTTTGTTTTGTCTCCCGGATGTTCTGTATACAAACCTACTTTTGGCTGACAACAACTAAATCATGTTTATTCTAACCTCCGCGCTGAAACTCTTCAGCGATTTTTCATTAATAAATTTGGACATTCCATCTTGTCGACACATATTATATATATTTTTGGTTTGTTTTATAAAATCTTATTAAAAGGAACGGCAACATCTAACGCTTCGAAAAATATTTCACTAAAACCTTCTTTTGTTCATATGGAAAATATATCCATCGCATTAAATTTTGTATTTTATATTTGTATCCATCAGATCAAGAAATGGTTTCCATAGCGACGCAGAATCACAAACTTATCATTCATTTCCAACTTGGACTGAAAATTGTTATCTATATCTATACATATATAAAAGGCAGTGTGTGCATGTATGTTCGGAGGAAACTAAGAAAATAAAACAATTAATGACAAAGTAAATATGTATACACATTCACTATCACGAAGCTTGCTTTTTGAACAAAAATAATGAATATTTGATTTATATCCGTGAATATAATTGAAAAATAAAATTTAAATGATAACATCACGGAATTTTTTTTGTGCTTGATATTTTAAATAGGAGACATTGGTTTTTCTTTTAAGAGCGTCTGGATCAACGCAAGGTCTTTTTTACATAAAGATTTTAATGGGGCATCCTGTGAGGATCCAACTCGCGATTCAACAATAATGGATCTGCGAAACTACCTTTATTTTACCTCCCCCTCTACCCAGGTGACGCCGGGTAGTCTCTTCTAGTATTTTCTAAAGGAATTTTTAAAACAAAAACAAACTAAAAAAAACCCAAAAAAAAACCTCCTTATGGCTGGGTTAAATTGACATGCATACAAACATTGGCGGCGCCCATTGTATGCTGGTTATCATTGAAGGAAATAGACTCAGTGACCTAACTTCAAATTCTGGGTGAGACTGTTTGCATCTCGCATAGGGCTAATACGCTTAAGAAAGGTAAGTGTGTACCCAACCCTTTCGCCACGGGTAGGATGCCGCCCTGTTGGCAGGGGCTGTAGAATACACTGACTATACCACTTTTTATCATATAGTTCCTCTTATATAGTTCATCTTGCAATCCATACACAGCATCAGCGTTGCAGCGTTTGGATCCCATTGATAAACAATTCAACAGCAGATATAACGTCAACATATGAACGTATATGTATTTACCGAATCCTCCGCACGAGCAGAGTGTGATACAAGGACATTTTTTTTAAGTGGAGTTTTACCAGAATTGAATTCAGAGTTTTCCTTCTCCTAGACCAGTAGGCGTACCAAGGCTGGAGAGCCTAGTCCACCATACTATTTACCGATAGTTGGAGGGAGAATAGTTGATTTCGTACCAGTCCCAAAGGTATTAGTGCCATGTGAAATGCAAACAACCTCGTCCAGGATTTGAACTCCTATCACCGTGTCCATTTCTTTCGATGAAAATCATTACACTGCGGACACACACACACACACACACACACAAACACACACACACACACACATATATATATATATATATATATATATATATATATATGTGTGTGTGTGTGTGTATGTGTATTTAAAGATAGATAGATAGATAGATAGATAGATTTTGTCACTTTGTACCCTCTCACTGATTATTCTGTGTTAATAAACTTCTCGTTCAGTATTTCTCTGAATGTTTGAGATGAGGCTTGATGATTAGTATTATCTGCGTTATTCTGACTATTGTCCCCATCTTCATTCATCCAATGAAGATGGGGACAATAGTCCGAATAACGCAGATAATACTAATTCTCGTTCAGTGTTTTAGATAATATGTGCATGGATTTAAAAGAAAGAAAGAAAGAAAGAAAGAAGAAAGATGGCTTTCCTCGTTTTATTTCAATTCATTTGATTGCATTTTTTTTTTTCGATGATTTTCTTTCTGCTATTTTTATAGATTGTATCTGATTGGTGAACACAATTCCTAACTGGCGTTCGTTATCTGGAATTGAGAATAAAGATACGATTTTTTTTCTTTCACGCCCCCTCGCCAAAGAAGAAAAGCTAACAAAAAAAAAAATCCCAAAACGGAAAAAAAAAAACAAAACCAAAACAAAACCAAAAAAAAAAAAAAAAAAATAAGCAAACAATATATTAAAAAAAACACACAAAAAAACACGACAGAATAAGAAAAACAAAGATAATTTTTCTTCTAAACGAGAAAAGAAATTCAAATGATCTGGAAAAGTGACATTTGCAATTTCACTTCATTATTGTATACTTGAAAAAAATAATAATTTCAGCTCATTATTGTAAACTAAAAAAAAAAATGAATTAGATTTTAAAAAATATATGAAAAGAAAAAGAAATTTAAAAAGAAGAAAAAAAGAAATAAAATTTAAAAAAATGAAAAATGATATCTGTGAATAGAAAATTACATTTGGATATTTGATTAAAAAAAGGATGAAAGCTTTAAGAAATAAAAAACATGAAATGCTATAACTCTTCAAGGAATAAAACACCCACGTATCAAATGATACATCAATGCTAAAGTAGTGTAAAGTACTGGGAAGACAGTGAGAAGAGTGTCCTTGGTATGACAAGAAACTACATATGGTGGTTTTGAATTTCTGGTGAGTGTCTAATAACCCCTTTGTTACAATTAATACCAGCTCAACTCAAACCCTGAGTAGAAGCACCCGTTAAGGTCCCATCTATCTTTCAAATATATATTATATATATATATATATATATATATATATATATATATATATATAGTTAGTCCTTTGTTAGTATTGGAGACATGAGAATAAAGTGCTCGATTACTTTTGTAAGAGCTGTATTTATTTATTATAGATTTGCAGACAAAATCATATATATAAGAATGAATATTTCAAGTATTTCTTTAGACGAGCATTGCCGTGACGATACTGCCTAGAAACCAATGGTAGTAGTTGCACCTTAAATGTATTGTACACTATAATGAATAAATATAGCTCTTACAAAAGTAATCGAGCACTTTATTTTCGTTTCTCCAATAGTAACAAAGAACTAACTAACTAACTAACTAACTATATATATATATATATATATATATATATATATATATATATATATAAAGATAATTCTAATGAGTCAGACGAACCTACTATTAGTTTCGCTTAATGCTCTTCAGGGCTAAGATCTTAGCCCTGAAGAGCATTAAGCGAAACTAATAGTAGGTTCGTCTGACTCATTAGATGTATCTTTATTATTTGCTCTACTTAGGTATTGAGCACATTTTACTTATTAGCTTATTCTCCTAGCGGTTATATGAATATATATATATATATCTTATATACATATATATACATATAAATTGTTTTTTCTTTTGGCGAAATACTGTACCAATAGATTACTTTTTGTTGGTACGACTATCTTGGTCTTTTCTTTTTTTCAAAAATTTCTTTCTCCCCAGTTGATGTTTGGTAGTATATTTTTACAGTCAAACTATTTGCTGGTTTTTTTCTCACCGCGAGGATTTACCAACACGCTTGGTATATTATATATATATATATAACCGGTTTAGCTCAGTTGGTAGAGCGTCCGCCTATGAACTACAAGGTTCCTGGTTCGTTACCGGCCCTCGCCAACTCAGCGTATGAGTAGCACCGGGATCTGTGCGGTAAAGTGAGGAGCTGATGGTAGGTGTGGCGCTCCACCTCAGGCGTTAAAAACAATCTCCTTCGTCTAGCGCTAGTGAAAAGGGGGATAGACTCCCTCGCCGTGTGGCTGATACCAACTTTAGGCCACCCCGATGATTTTACCTTTACTTTACTATATATAAATAACTGCGATAGTTGGATCACGCCATCCGCATGCCCGCAGACAGACTCCCCATAAAATATTTTACAGTGAACTCACTGATGGCACGCGGAAGACAGGAGCTCTCCAAAATCGGTTCAAAGACCATATTAAGACAACGCTGAATAAATGTATCATCACACCTTCAAGCGTGAAAGATCTGGCCTCCAAACAGATAGGGTTGGTGAGACGTCTGCCGCACAGGAGCTAAGCAGCTCAATATCGAGATAAGCATCACTGCAGAGTGGCGACGTCTTTGTCGTCATGCATAACCAAATATAGATGAAAATTTCCCCTGTAATGTGTGTGAACGCATCTGCAAGTCCAGAATTGGACTAACGAGCCACCAGAGGGTTCACAACTGAAGATATGGTGTGACGTCATCGTCGTTTGCGACAGGGTTCCAAAAGAAAAGAAGAAAAGCGAATATATATATATATATTCGGTAGAATATTATTACTGAGTAACAAACACTAAAAGGTCGATTTAGCTCAGTTGGTAGAGCATCCACATAGGAACCACGCTAACGATATCGATAGGTGATAGACTCCCTCGTTGTCCGGCTGATACCGACAATAGGCCACTCCACCAACTTTACGGCCGTGAAAATTTTTGTAATAATGAAATGGGAAAAGATTAATACCAGAAAAATCAATGTATTCAATATGAATATGATTCGTGTGTGGAAGAAAAATTGAATAATTAGAGAGAGAGAGAGAGAGAGAGAGAGAGAGAGAGAGAGAGAGAGAGAGAGTGTGTGTGTGTGTGTGTGTGTGTGATCACAAAATGAGACAAACAGCATTTTGATAAATATTATTTTCCTCGCTAAATTTGGCGGGCACTTCAGATAGCACCGCGAGCCGCAGTTCACCCATGACTACTTTAGCTTATTCAAATACAGTGTGTGAATAACAACAACGTCTTGTGTAAATAAAAGCTGAACATTTTAATAAACGCTTGTATTTCCATAATTTATCAGTTGCCCAGAGATTTAACATTAGCATTTTTCGCATCAGAAATAGGGTATTGTATATTCGGATTTTGTGATTGGATTTAATCAAATCTTAGAACGAGAGTGATTTCAATATTTAATGATTGTTTTCGAATCTGTTAAGACTTTGGCGTTAACAACTTCTGGTGCCGTGGAAATTTAGTTCATTATGGAATCGGGATTTAGTTCCCACAAGCGGGAACTATGAATATACCAGAGTATGATGATTTGACTATTACAACACTTGATATGTTTACTTAAGAGCTATTGCCAATTATTCAATATGTAAAATGTATAATAATCTCTGGCGAAATTCTTTCTTTGTTTCTCTTTTCTCTTCTTTCTTCCCGTATTTTTTCCAACTTCATTTTCTTTCTTTCCGACTTTTTTTTTCTATTTCAATGAAACAGACGATAAGTACTATCGCTTCCTATTTCTCATCTTTCTTTCTTTCTTTCTTTCTTCTTTCTTTCTTTCTTTCTACATTATTTATTATTTGTTTGTTTTCTTTTTCCCTCTGCTGTGTAGCCCTTTCTGTTCTTCACTTACCTTCTTCATAATTACAACGATATGGTCAATTATTTATCTAAGGTGATGACAGGATATAACATTTAAACACATGCATTCATATCTTATGATAAAAATGGAATGGTCCACTATTTATCAGAGGTGATGACAGGGCATGACACAGCAAGTATGGACTAGCTTATTAATATATAGATTCTCGGATATTCCAGAGGAAGGAGTTAACATGGACCCAATTTCCTTTCTGAGATAATGAACCAGCTTCTGTTCGGTTTATGCTGGTGTAACATATCAACTTTCGTGCCAAGAGCTATTATTGTAGAAGAACAGTAGTGGTAGTATTTAACCGTAGCAGGGAGGATGAGGTGATTCATACCTTTTCCAATGGTATTAGTCCGAATCTGAATCTAATAGCGTAACAGGGATTCGAACTCGTTTACTACGATGTCACAGTCCTGCTTTCGAACAATTTTATGTTACCATAAGACGGCAGCGATCGTACATCATAGTTTGGGTGTTTGTTAGCTCATTATTGTTTAAATGATTTAACTTAGAAAAGAGAAAAAAACCTTAAAATGCAAATTAATAACAGCAGTGTGGAATCTTCATTCGGGCTCCCTCTGATCACTATACCTTCTTCGATAAGATAACAATTAAATGCCTCGCATTGAACTGTTTTAAGTATTTGTAAAAATACATTTTTACCGTATATAATTAGAGATTATAATAATTGAATTAAACCAACCAACCAACCAACATATGCGTGGGCGTGACAAATTCATTTACCTTTCTTATTCAAACTTGTTGACTTTCTAAAATCATAATTGCTTTCTGTGCTACAATATATATATATATATATATATATATATATATATATATATATATATATGAGATTGCGTTGTATTCGGCTAAATACGGTAATTATTATAATGTTCATAAACAAAGCGCTATTTTCTGCATCTACGCTATCCTAACAGATATATACACTATATTACTGAGATTAAATCTTTATTTTTAGATATAGCAAACTAGTTTATTATATCTACTAGCAAATATATGCACCCTCCGGGTGCAAGTATTTAAGTTTTAATATAATAAAATATCATATTAAATTAGAAAGGCTAATGAAACTGAATAAGTATGCAGATAAAAAGATTTGGAACAGATTGAAAAATAGAACAACTTCGAAACTAACTCTCCCATCATTACCATTACTCCCATCTATCATTGGTAAATTTTCCTAATTTAACTCTTTAGTTAAAATATGAAGTTAGGAATAAATTTACGGTTATTTCTTCTTGTTAATGGATTTCTTTTAAGATTTATCCCAAGATTTTTGCTCATATTCAATAAGATAAAACCAAACAATTGGAAATCCATAATACTTATATTAAAATCAAATTTTTAAGATCAATATGCAAATTAGCCTTCCCATTCATACTGTAAACCACTATTTTGTTGTATATATAAATACAATTGCATGTTAATAGTTTGTAGATATGGTCAACAGTCTTAATGATGTAAAATAATTTTATTAATAATTGAAGTTTAAATTAAAAATAAAATCATGAAGGCTGTGTATAAATAACAAAAGGAATTGTGACTTGATTAGTAATATAGTTTCGATTACAGACAGACAAACCCACAATCTCCATTATAATAATATATATATATATATATATATATATATATATATATATATATATATATATATATATATATATTGAAGAGAGAGTGGCTCATAAATAAAAGTCTCAATTTTGATTCTCAAAAACGAAAAAAAAAAACGAATGAGTCGGAACAGTATCGAATACAGAAAAGTGATCAATATGTAGGTATAGTTGAAAGATTGTACGTAAACCGAATCAGTAGCTGAAGATGTCTACCCAGGTTTCACCGAAAAGGATCTTTAGAAAAAGTATAAGTGGAAATGCGTGATCCAATCATTTCCAGTCAGATTTTTTTGAAGACACTTCTCGGTGAACATTGTGTAGTCAACTTCTGGTACTGATTCGGTTATATATATATATATATATATATATATATATATATATATATATATATGGTGTGTCAAAAAAATATCGAGATTTTTTGTACTCTTTGACAAACCTAGTATATTAAAAAGAAATAACGTTCCATTCATTCTTCATTTCTATCTTGGTAAATACAGCTTTAAACTTGGTACTTTTTTTGACACACGGTGTATTCTCAAAAGAATTAATGAATGGAACTTCATTTTTAGAATACAACGTGTGTCAAAAAGTAAAATAAAATCTTGATTCTTTTTGATACTCCTTGTATATATATATATATATATATATATATATATATATATATATATGAAAAAAAGTAAAGAAAAGAAAAGTAAATGGATAAAATGAATTTAATCGATCATTTACACATGTGTTTCGGTCAGTTTATGTGTGTGAAAATATTTCGCACACATACAAGAATCGACCTTCATCAGAGTGAACATTTATTTTTATAAAAATTTATTTTCATAAAAAAAATTTATTTTCATAAAAATAAATGTTCACTCTGATGAAGGTCGATTCTTGTATGTGTGCGAAATATTTTCACACACATAAACTGACCGAAACACATGTGTAAGTGATCGATTAAATTCATTTTATCCATTTACTTTTCTTTTCTTTACTCTTTTTTCCTCATATCGTCGGATTCAATTCCTTTTCCATTTTTACATATATATATATATATATATATATATATATATATATATATATATATAGTGTGTGTGTGTGTGTGTGTGTGTAACTTTAACCCGTAAAGAGTGGATTTGCGTTATATTCGATATCACTTTGTAAATCGTGTAAATATAGTAATTGTCATCGTGTTCATAAACTGAACGAAACAAAAGAAATGCGCATGCGCGTGGGTATTGCCGAGACACTTTCCGAGATTTGGTTACTATTCAACGTCCTTCTCGAAATTCAAATTGCTTCGTTCGCTGATATCGATTGCGATTCGATCATATTTCGCGCACTTTACTTGAAACGCTCGCACCGCGTGGATGCAAACCAATTGCACTCAATGCACCTGTACGTACACGAAAGAAAAATGCACTGGAAGACTTTGGAATGATTGTATTACACGACCTTTCTCTTTTTCTCATTCATTTATGTAGAGAAAGTTCAATGTTCATGTTTTGATTTAATTCAGTCATTCACCTTTTAATCTTTATAGACTTGTTAAGTGTGAAATTGCACTCTATGTCTTTTCGCGCATTTACATGAATATGTGAGGTTATAGAATTACAAAAAAACAAAAACAATATTAAATGTTTTGCTAACAAACGTCTGTTTCAACCTATGGGGGTTATAAAGTGTAATTCAATTGAAATCATTGCAAAATCAAAATGAAGACAATTGTAAAAGACACTCCATAAATACATCAGAACACATATGTTTGTTGAATTAAAAAAGACCTTCAACAAAAATATGTGCTCTGATGAAGACCAGTCTTTATGAAGTGTCTTTTATAATTGTCTTCATTTTAATTTTAAGATGATTTCAATTGAATTACACTTTATAAACCCCATAGAGTGAAACAGATATCTGTTTAACACAATATTTAATATTTCTTTTATTTCTATACTGTTGGATTTATTCTATTTTTATATACATTTCATGAATATGTGTGTACAGATAATTAAACAATTCGGCATAGTTTGGTATAGTCTGAGACATCGTGGTAAGAGAGTTGGAACTCCAGTCGCGCCATTACGTTCACTTTCGGACTAATATCCTTTGGAAAGGTATGACCATTTTCATCACCCAAGATATATATATTTACCAACCCCTCCGCACGAGCAAGATGCGACACAAGGTCAATTTCTTAAGCGGAGTTCAACAGGTTTGAATTCAGAGTTTTCCTTCTCCTAGACCGGTTGCCTAACCAAGGTTAAAGAGCCCAGTCTGCCCTACTATTTACCCATAGCTGGAGGGAGAGTAGGATTCATACCTTTCCCAAGGGTATTAGCGCTAAATGAAATGCAATTACCACGTCCAGGATTTGAACTCGGGGCGACGAGTCCATTTCCCATGACTTCAACCATTACACCACGCACTTCCTATATCACCCTAAATATAGGTTGAAAAATATCATCAATGTACTTCTACAAGGTAGACTTCCCGTGGCGTAGATGGTCGCATATTGAAATTCGACATCGATGTATGCGAATCAAAACCAGAGTCGCGCTATCAAATTTGGACTAACCTTGAGAAAAGTACAAGTCCTCATCCTCCAGTTATGGGTTATATATTACCACTACTGTTCTTCTACAAGTTTAGGGAGTTCACGTGGCGTAGTAGCTAACAAGATGGACAGCGTTTTCGTAGTAACCGCTTCAGTTATGATTAAATAGAACCACTGTCGTAATTCTACAAAGCGGTAGATGGAGGCACGTGGTCTAAGGGACTCGTCGACCCGGGTTCAAACAAAATTCCTTCAACGAAACTTTTTGCATTTCATATGGCGCTAATACCCATGGGAATGGTATGAATCCAATTCTCCCTCCAGCTATGAGTAAATAGCAGGGAATACTTGGCTCTTTAACCATGGTTAGGTAACCAGTGTAGGAGAAGGAAAACTGAAATCAAACCTGTTAAAATCTGCTTAAGAAATTGACCCTGTGTCACATCCTACTCGTGCGGAGGGGTTGGTAAATATATACAAGGCGGTGGATTCCTCATGGCGTGGTGGCTAACATAATAGGAAGCAGGTTCGAACTCCAGTCGAACTCATACGTTAATTTTGGACAAATACCCATGAGAATGGTATGAACCAGTTATTATTATTATTGAATAATTTTTTTTGCCGAGAGGTTAGGAAATTGGGTATTGAATTGTACATTCATATTTACATTTTTTGTGTAGTTTCTTATGTTTTTTCTGCACACAATTATCAAGTATCAAGTATTCCTTATGCAAATAATTTGCTAACATCTGTCACATAATTATTAGTCACCTAATATTTATGGCAATAGTGTAGAAACATAATGGCGATTAGTGCAGCCCACGGCCTTGAAGGATGAGTGACAACGCTTGACCTCACTCTCACCTTGCCTTCCGGGAATAAATCGTGAGAACCGGAAGGTATAGAAAACCCTGTCTTCCGGATTAAGTAATAGTAAGTAAGACTCAGTTAGAAGGTAGCAGCGAGCTCGAAGGGGTAAGTCGTGTTATACACGCGGTCCCTCATCTGCGCAGATTGTCTGGTTTGGGGATTTGGAAATAAAGTAACATCAACGTAAATCGAAGTCTTGTGTTTATTACCTAAAAACTAACAATGACACGGGGCTTCTGATAAAGAGAAATCCCCATAGAAGACCAGACCGGAATCCCCAAGTCAACAGACGCTAGACCAGACCAAGACGATCAGAATAGCAAAGCCGGCCAGAAGAGAAGACGACTAGAAGTAAGAAGTAAGAAAAGGGTATACAACTTTATATCGATTTGGTACGGTGAAAACGTCAGTATGCAACATATCTATCTGATCAACAGATGGGACTGGCGATCCGGATCCGAGTGGCCCTTGGAGCAGTTGTATTAGATGAGTACTCAACAGAGCTCTTGAGTTAAATCCGCATCACCAGATGCAGTTTAGTGCTATACCCGGGACACTCTAATGTCGGGGAGGGTCGATGATAGATTAATGTTTCCCCAAATTGTCTAGGTCTAAAAACTTTAACGGCTTCTGGTCTAAATAGTTTACAAGACCGTTGTTCTTGGGTTCCTACCTTATTATTGCAATTCACTGTAAAACGAAAGTAAATAAAAATGAAGAGATCATTCTTATGAAAAATAATGATGCCTATGAGCGATGAGAGGAGAGAGAGAGAGAGAGAGAGAGAGAGAGAGAGAGAGAGAGAGAGAGAGAGAGTATATAATATTAAATTTAATAAATGTAACTTTTTGAATTAAAATATCTATGGCTAGAAACAACCTATTCTACCCCCAAAAGTAATATGTCAATAAGGCTGTCTTTGTAAAAATAAGTGAATACTAATAATCGTAGATTGACTGAATCAGTGATCACTGTTAATTTGGGACAGATGGAAGGATTAACATTTTTAGACATGGTTACAAATTGCCATGGAATGATTAGAGCTGTTGGATCGAAAACGTTAAGGTCGGCTCTAGGGATGAGAAAAGAAAATAACTTCAAATATTGCGAGTCATCCTTAAAATCAAGATATAAAAAATCGAGGGAAAAAGAAATAATTTTCTTTGGTACTTACTAATCGATGGCCAAACGACTATAATTATCGATACATTTAGTTCTTTATTGATTGAGGTCCAATCACAGACGTACGATAGTCATTTGCATTAATTAGCTATGGCTCTTGGGAAATCATCTTTTTTTTTATTGCATATTATTTCTGGAAGGTTCCTAATACATTACACTCGACTATGTGGATATTTGTAGTACCCGTGTTCCAATGAGTATAATATGGGTGCTTGTTGTGTATATGGATTCTTGTGTAGATATCTATTGCAGTCTATATCTGTTTAAAATATATACAAGAATAATTATCTCTATTTCATATCTGTATATGAGACACATTGATAGATACATATAGAGTAATTAATAGATGAAAGAAAATTTAATAGTATGTTGAACAAACTCCTCCTATATTTTGATATCAGTGTTTATTTTATTAAATTCCATCTCTGTGGACTTGTCCAAATCAATGGTCCCAAAATCGACATATCCTAAAATATATTTGAACCACTCCCCACTATCGGTAGGATGCGATACATGGTCAATTTAGGCAGTAAATTTGCCTGTAGCAAAATGATAATTCTGCTTCACAACAGTTGAATCTCCTAATCAAGCCTTCATCCAATCTGTTATCTGTACAACGTTTCGGTCGATGTGCTTCTTCAAGTATTTCTTGTCAGACTCGGGAACCATCTCGGACTCGGAAACCTTTTTGAATTCGGGAATCTTCTTGTCGTAATCGGGAGCCATCACGTAAATTTGAACCCAACCCTTTATTCAGTCGACGGGGATATCCTGTTCTTATTCTGCTAACCATAGCTGGGGTACAGGTGTTAAGCTATGTTAATTATTATTCTATGTTACTGCTGCCCCTGACCAGGATTGAACCTGCAGCCAAGAGATAACTGTCATTTAGAACTGTCTTAACCTAACTCCTTTATCCACTAGGCTATGTGTCCAATGATTATTATTAATACTAGCAAATATATGCACCCTCCGGGTGCAAGTATCTAAGTTTTAATGTAATAAAATATTATATTAAATCAGAAAGGCTAATAAAACTAAATAAGAATGCAGATAAAATGATTTGAAACAGAGGGGGGTATAATAAAAAAAATAGAACAATTTAAACTTACTCTTCCATCACTCCCATCTTTCATTGTTATCTTTTCTAATTTAAGTATTTAGTTAAAAGAGGAAGTAAAGAATAAAATGACAGTTATTTTCTTGTTAATGGATTTCATTTAAGATTCATTGAAGAGATTTTTGCTTATATTCATTAAAATAAAACCAAACAGTTAAAAATCAATAATACTAAGCACATATTTAATAAAATCACATTTTTAATATCAATATGCAAATTAGCCTTCCCGTTCACACTGTAAACCGCTATTTTGTTGTATACATAAATATAATTGCATGTTGTTGATGTGTAGATATGGTTAATAGTATTAATAATGTACCACAATTTTATTAATAATTGAGATTTAATAAAATTAATATCATGGAGAATGTGATGTCAGTAACTAAGGAAATTGTGACTTGAGTAGTGATATAGTTTCGGTTACAGACAGAAAAACACACAATCTCCATTATAATAAGATTACCACTATTAGGTAATCAACATCTGATGAACATTTCTTTTTTTTTTTTTCATAGGCAAGGTTTCTACCTTTAAAACATCAATATTCATCAAGGCTCCTGAGATCTCCATATTTTTCCATTTTAAGAAAAACCTGTGGTCTCAATTCTTACTTATATTTCTAAACCTTCAAATCTCTTGCCATGATTCTGTAGAAAAAGTTTCGTTGTAGCACATCTTGAGAAAATTTCCTAATTTATCGTTTGTTTATGTTTTATTTTCTATTCTGATTCTGTGGTCAGCTGGGTGGCTACGTTTAATATCCCCCCCTTTGTGGTCTTCTCGGCTGGATACGGTGATCTGTCTCAATCGGAATATCCAATCGTCTCTGTAAGAAAACCGACTACTTTGTATTCACTGCATTTGTTTTTATAGTCGAATGTAAATATTTAACTTTGTTCCCAATGAATCACAATTTTCATTATCACTTGTGGTCAGAAAATTCGGGGTAAAAAATTCTCAGAAATTTTCATCTTAACATTTGCTTACATTTCTTTGTGCAATATATATATATATATATATATATATATATATATATATTATATTATGTATGTATGTGTGTGTGTGTGTGTGTGTGTGTGTGTGTGTGTGTGTGTGTGTGGGTGTGTGTGTGTGTGTAAGTTGAAATGGAAGCGAATCTGACGGTATATTGAAAGGAAAAATAAAGGAAAGAAAATGCTGAAAAGATAAAATAGATTTTATTTTATATTAGTGATACGTGTTTCGGTCAGGTGTTTATCATGCACACATGCACTCTATCTATTATTATTTTAAATACAAAATAAAATATAATAATAATACAAAACTACAAAATCTTTTAGTTTACAAGGAATAAATCCTTCGTCAGAGTAAATTCTTTCTTTTTATCCATTCAGCACATTTTACTTTCAAACACACACACACACACCCCCCATATATATATATATATATATATATATATATATATATATATATATATATATATATATATATATATATATATATATATACAAGTCATTTCCTAGAGAAGATCCCGCGACGTAATGGCTAACATACTGGGTTGTGACATCTTGTAAGCGAGTTCAAACTCCAGTCGAGCTATTACGTTGACTTTCAGACTAATATCCCCAGAAAACATATAAACCTCTCATTCCCCAAGTTATGGGTTATATAGTACGACTACTGTTCTTCTACAAGGATGGCTTTGGCATTAAATAACCCACGAAGATTGATATGCTATTTAACAAAGAAATGAAACCAATTAATATTTCCTTAACGCACAGTCAGTAGAGCGTCGGGCTAGGAACCATTAGTTCCGGGTTCGATACAACCCCTCGCTATCTCAGCGTATGAGTAGCATATTTATCTCTGCGGTAAAGTGAAGACATGATGGTAGATGTGGTGCCCCACCTCATATGCCAAAAACCAATCTCCTTTCTTTAGCGTTAGTGAAAAGAGGATAGACTCCCTCGCTGTCTGGCTATTACCCACTTTAAGCCACCCTGAAGACTTTACTTATGGTCTTCGATTGATAATTATTCTTTTTATCTACATTTAAAAAAAAGAATATTTCCATAATTTTCTTAACCAAATTGTCCATGGTTGAACGTTTTATCAATTTTAGTAAAACATATATTTACACCATTATCAATTTTACAGAATGATCTCGCAAATATAAAATTGCTGCCATGAATGCGTTAGTAGAAGTAATAGTTATATGTGATATAACCTATGGACATAAATGAAATGCGCCGACGGCTACTATAGGTAATAGGAACAATTGTGGTTTGACGAAGCAAATAACACTTGCTGAAAGAATAAGTAAGTGTACAAAAAAAAAAAAAAAATTTCAGGATTCATAAAAGAGAGTTTTTTTAGTCGGTTTTCTCTCTCTAAAACTTTTTGTTCGTTCTACATATTATTTGAAATGGAGGATTTTAAGGCACAAATGTTAGAGATAATTAAATTCCACCAGCAGCCCCGCAACAACGCCATTCTTCAAGAAAACGAAGAGCGACGGAGTTTATCAGCATAAATCCCAAGAGAAAAAAATATGAAGACTCCTGTGGAGTGAAATCTTAGGAGGGGGTGTTATAGGTGATATAACCTATGGACATAAATGGAATGCGCCGACGGCTACTATAAGTAATAGGAACAATTGTGGCTTGATACGAAGCAAATGCGAGTCAGCTCGTAACTGTATTGGTCGGACGCAATCTCCACTTTCTTGCTGTAAATTTCTACTCTTTTGTTCAATACATTATATACATTGTTGCCAGTCGTTTGTCTTATTTTTTTACACTTAAAACCCCACAACAGTAACCATTGTACATTTGTGATTAAAACGTATTTAAAACATTTTGCAAAGCAGTAGCCGGTTCGCTCACCTGATCTTATCTCTTGTGATTACTTCAGTTGGGAATACCTTGAGATTCAAAGCTATATGTGTAAGCCGCAGTCAAACTGAAAGATTTTATTCGAACATGAAATCTAGAATCACCAGAATTAATGACAAGGCGAGCGTTGGTGCACTTCAGGGTGAGTATGTAACTTAAATATGAGAATTATTTGGACGATGTAATTTTTAAAAGAAAGGATTAAAATAACAAAACAGAATGAAAAATATTCTTTCTAATAGCAAAATTATATTTTGAATTGGATCTATGTTGCTGGACACTCCTAGATAAGTAAAGACGAACTCAAAAGTGACGTTCTCCAACGAATTTCTTCATATGGACACACCAGTGTTGTTCGATCAGCAAAAACTTACAATCATCGCGTTGTGGACACTGAATGCCACCTAGAAGTCTTGTCAGCAGCAATGGTCGATAAGGACTAGCGGCGAGAGAGAGAGAGAGAGAGAGAGAGAGAGAGAGAGAGAGAGAGAGAGAGAGAGAGAGAGAGAGAGAGAGACAGAGAGACAGAGAGAGAGAGTGATGATGACGATTATGATTTATTCATCACTTAGTTCGTTGGCAAATTTGGCTGTTGTAATTAGTTGTTCCTTATTCTGATTTGTGTATCCCCCCCCCAATTCTCTTGGGTCGAAGAATCAATATAGTGTTTTATATATTATTATAATTCTTCTTCTTCTTCTTCTTCTTCTTATTATTATTATTATTATTATTATTATTATTATTATTATTGATTTATTTTCATATAAAAAAGATCTTGATAAAATTAAGGGAGGAAAATTTCTTTGGATCCAATTATTTTCCCCATAATTTTCATTTATAATTTTTAACTTTTCCCAAGAGTTTTACAAGATAAGCTAATTTTTCCATATCTGGCTTCTTTTATCAACATCAATACAACAATGCAATCAAATAAACAGTTGAGTATTTGATAGAATATATGACTCATTCTTATCCTCCCTTAAAAATAATGGCGGAAAAATATCACCGACTCTCTATATTTGAAGTTGAAATATCTTTTTACCCAGGCTGGAGCCAACAATTCTTACCCAGCTTATCATATGTTTAATAATATAATGTCGTAATCAGTGTCTGTGACGATCACCCCACATTGTACTCATTATTATGAAAATAAGGCGGAAGGTACAGTCAGCATATGCTAAATACCTCATGACAGGGCTGATACCATATCAATGAAGAAGTTTTTGAGATGCTTCGACCAATAGAAAACTCACAGGAATAAATGTATAGATGTATGTCAAGGACATTATTTTAAAGAAGAATAACTTTTTATTCATTATTTCGTCTGTATAAATACAGATTTAATCTTGGTACTTTTTGAACACATCTCATATGCATGAGATCTTGCAGGCCTGCGTGTAATTTTGCGCATGCATGCTTGTGTGTGCATGTGTGTCTTTAGTATTTACGAAGACCAATCAAATGATAAGAAAAAACAAACAAAAAAACCCCAATACAAACATCCGACTAATAAAAGACCGAACCAATCGCCAGCCATTAACAGATGTGTTTAGGCAGGCACTAAGAGGCATTTTATTCCTATCGATGCATCATGTTGTTTATCAGTTAACTGTTTGTTGTTTTAAAAATAAAAACAACAACAACAAAAAAAAAACTCACTTAAAAGCCGTGCGAAATGGTTTTCACGCTGGTCAATCAGATATTAACGCAGTTCTCGTCCCCCGTCGCTCAAAAAATATCGTTGTTTCCCGCCATCACTCCAACCTGCTTCATTTTTCGCGCCATTCTCTTTTCCCGCCATTCTTTTTTCCTGCTATTCTCTTTTCCCGCTATTCTTTTTTCCCGCCAATATTCAACTAGCACCGTTGTCTGCTGATGACTATCTACGCCGGCTAACACTTCCACGAAGTAAACCCAATGATTTCAGAACAGGATGAAAGCGATTAGTGGACGGTTTTTTTTTATTGGTTCCCGGTATCTTGGGTGTTTGTGGAGAAGTTGTGAATTGAAACAAGGGGAACTAATCTGGTTTGTACTTTCTAATAACGATGATTTTACGCAGATTCAACCGCCAGTTACAATTTTAGCTTCGGAGACCATCAAGTACATAAGAATTTATATCAAATCAAGCCTGTTTGTTCTATAATAATCTAGAGAAAATTAGTTCTTATTTCAAACAATTCTTCTGGCTTTGAAAAAATTTTGCTCAAAAAATTATATATATTGAAGCATATATCAAGGATACTATATTATAAAGCTTTTCTAAATAAGGAGGAATATTGCCTAATCAATTGGCAATAGAAAAAGCTTTTTACAATTTCTTTTCCGCCCTGTCGGCTGGGGCGTTAGAATGCACCGACTGCACCTCTGCAGAGGGGTAAGACTCCCCCAATGGGGCCACCTGTTGGCCGTGGGTGGCGACCCGTGATGCTTAAGGATAAAGCCCAGGTGGATGAGCAGTTCATGACATGCAATACTCCACTTTGGCCCTATCTTGGGCTAGACGGGCGGTCGGAGAGGCCCCCTCCGATCAATCGGCTGGTCACGTCAAGCCCTAGCACCTATATGATTTTCCCAAACCTATTGCCCTTATGGCAAGCCCCAACCCCTTTTTATCATATGGGTGCTAGAAGGCGGTGGCTGCGGGTCTACATGTCCTGGGAACGACGTTAAACTCTATCTGATGGTGAGGTTCCAGTTCTGGAGGTTTGGGGATTGTGGAGCACCCCTTCATCACTATTGCTCCCTGGTCCACTCTGACCCGGAGTGGTAGTACCTGTTAGGGTCCCATCTATGGGTTAATAGAAAAATGTATTGATAAAAAAAAATTGTATTATCTATTAAGAATTGATTTATTTCAAAACTTTATCGGCATTAAATGACCACTGAGGTTGATATGCCGTAAAACAAAACAAACCAAACCAAACCAATTTTTTTTTCACGGAAATTAATAGTGATGGTTCCTTTCATGTCCAAGCATGATCAACTTTACTGACCGCTGCGCCTAGAACTTTTTCTTTGAGGAGAGTCAGAGTGTTTCAAGACAATGGACTTTTGGCTGACTCCCGAAGTGGCAAAGCTATAATTAACCCAGTTGTAAAAACTCTTTTGACTAAAATATACTTCTACTTACCAATCACACATTCTTCTGTAAATTACACATGGTTTTCACTTTGATGACATGAACTGTTATCAAAGAGAAAACCATGTGGACCACTCAGTATTATTTTCCACTATCTAGAATAAAACACCCCCACACACGCGCGCGCACACACATGTATATATATATATATATATATATATATATATATATATATGAAAGGAAGGAAAAACTCAACACCGTTATTCCATAATAAATTTATTTCGACCAAAATTGTGGCGTTTATAAATCTAAGTTGATTTAATAAAGCTACCCAAAATACCGTCTCATCAGATGGTAATATTTATAAAGGCCCCAATTTTCGTCGAAATGAATTTATTATGGAATAACGGTGTTGAGTTTTTCCTTCCTTTCTAAGATAAATATTGCTCTGTATATAATCTAAAAAGTTTATTATACATTGAGCTCTCTTTAGTGATTTAAAGATTCACTGTATTTATACATACTGGATCATACAATAATAATACAGTGTATCTTAGAAATCACATATAGAATCATCCCCTACTACCATGTTTGGGATACCTCTTATCTCTCTCTCTCTCTCTCTCTCTCTATATATATATATATATATATATGTGAATGTATATAAATATGTGTGAGTATATATACATGTGTATATATAAAATTGTATGTGTGCATATGGTTCGTTGTTAGCACCAATATGAAGCAGATTCGTTGGATATATATATTATATTATATATATATATATATATATATATATATATATATATGAGAAGTAAACAAACAAACAATGTGTTTTGATATGGCTTTTTTAGCCGAAAATCTTTGGGAGAATATGTGCTTAATTGAAGTCGTACCTAATTTTGAAAATTAATTAATTAATAATTAATGAATTAGGCGGGAATAATTATTCAAATGTAAGGCTAAACAAATCGAGAAAAATCAATCTCTGAATAGGTATGCCCGCTTAATTCATTAATTATTAATTAATTAAATTTCAAAATTAGGTACGACTTCAATTAAACACACACACACACACACACACACACACACACATATATATATATATTATATATATATATATATATATATATATATATATAGAGGTTTGCTGTTTGGTTTTGTAAAGAAAAATCAGGTAACTATGATGTTGTTGGTTAACCTTCTTAATATTTCGAGATAAAAATCCCTTTGTCAGAAGATTTCTGAAGGTCCGGAGCTATTAGCTTACTGCTAGGTTCTGTCCATTCTGTTGTATGACTGTCTTCCTTGAAAATGTATGTGTAAGTCTGTGTGTGTGTTTATGTGTGTGTGTCTGTCCAACAATGTCTTAGTATCATTCCAGGTTTGGCGTAGCCTTTTTTTTCTTTCTCTTTTTCTTTTTTTATTAGGTAGGTGTTTGTAATTTGTTTATTAGTGTGTGTGTGTGCGTGTGTGTGTGTGTGTGTGTGTGTGTGTGTGTGTGTGTGCGTGTGTATGTGTGTGTGTGTACTAAAGCCTACCTAATAAAAAAATGAAAAGGAAGAAGAAAGAAAAAAGGCTAGGCCAAACCTGGAATGATACTAAGACATTGTTGGACAGACACACATACCCCCCCACACACACACTTACACATACACACACGCAAAGAATTTCAAAATGCAACAGAATGGCTAGAACAGCTCTAGGCCTTCAGAAATCTTCTGGCGAAGAGATTTTTATCTCGAAATATTAAGAATAAATCAAGGTTAACAAACAATATCATAGTTTTTCATTTTCTTTTGCACTCGCATATATATATATATATATATATATATATATATAAGCAAAGTCTTCGAGACGGCCTAATGTTGGTATCAGCCAGACAGCGAGGGAGTCTATCCCCTTTTCACTAGCGCTAGATCAATGAGATTATTTTAGCATCTGAGGTATATATATATATATATATATATATATATATTTTGTATATATATGTGTGTGTGTGTGTGTGTGTGTGTGTTTTATTTCGTGGAAAATATGTGAGAAAAATGAAAATGAACCCGACTGATATATTGAAAAGATGAACAATAATAAATTTAATCCATACACAAGTATATATATTTTTCTTCCAATTGTCTTTTCAACATATCTGTTGGATTAATTTCTATTTCTCTCTCTCCACCCTCTTTCTCTCTCTCCACCCTCTTTCTCTCTCTCTCTCTCTCTCTCTCTCTCTCTATATATATATATATATATATATATATATATATATCAAAATAAATAGGATACGTTTAGCCCGAAAATCATATGGGGGCCGTTGACTTTACATCTACGCTATGCTAACTTAGCTATATATATGCTATTTCACTTATATTGATATCTCTTTCTTTACAAATACCCTATATCATCAAGATTAATACGTAGATATAAATGAATATATATATATATATATATATATATATATATATATATATATATATATATATATATATATATTGAGAGTGAGAATATTGATAATGAAAATTAATTTATAAATTAAAAGGTTAAGTATATGAATTCAAGTAAAACATTTTTATGTAATGCTTTGGCGAAAATCTTTTCATAAAACGGTTATCATCCAACATTAATAATATTCCTTATGATTTGTGTCTAGTAACTACTCATTCATAACTACTCATTCATTAATGATCCAAAAATAACAGTAACATATTGTAAACATCTGTTAGCGTGCAGAAGTACCAGTGGATTATTAGTATCATGGCTGTAATTACCGCAATTGAACTGAATCGCCAACAACCATTAGTAGAGATTTAAAAAAAGAAAAAGAAAAAAAAACAATATAAAATACACAGAGCTTCATCCATCCATCCTATTTTTCTGGTTAATAAATATGGTCAATTATGGCTAACGAAGTTACGAAGCCATTTTTTTTTCTTTCTGTACCTAAGGAGTTTTTCAGCATAATGAATTCATCAAAATGTTCCCCTTCTTTCCAGGTTTGGTCTCATTCTTTAATTTTTGTCCTTTTTGTCTTTTCTTCAAATATATGATATAGAATGAATAGAGAATGAATGAGAAAAGTATTGGCATAAAAAGGTGCTCAATGCTAATAAAGCAGATTTATAATCAATAGTAATGGTATTATGGATGATTTGGACTCATAACTTTAAGTTTCCTGCTTATGCAATCTTCAGATGAGTCAAATGGTTGAGATCTTAAAAACCATATTCTGTGTCCGCACAGGGACACAGAATGTAATTAATTAACACCTGAATATATATATAAATATCAAAAGATCTGAAACACTTGTCGCTAATGTAAAATAATAATGATTAAAAAAAAACATAATCCAATTTGCAGACCTTCTTTTGTATAAAATATATTATTTTTTCCCGTTGGATCCATAACAACACTGGCCATTCACGTTTTTTCAAAGGCTTCTGTAGAATTTTACATTCCACATTTCAACATACATCACATATATCTCTTAAGAAACATACCTGGACTCCCGAACAACATTATATATATATATATATATATATTTAAATAAATAACAAAAGACTTATAGATCTTGCATTATAGACTATTTCAGGGAGCTTAGACAAAAATGTCTAATTCTCCCGACTCATCAGATGCGAATGATGAATTCTTTATTTTTAAGGCGTTTGAAAACAAAGTCTGTTTAAAAAAAAAAAAAAAAAATTTTCTGAAGTTTGAAAAAAGGAGACGGTTTTGAAATATGACATCAAATATTCTATTCTATCAAATATTCTATTTTAAGGTGTGAGTATGTAGCGCTGTAAGTGTATGCATTGAAAGAAACATTGAGCGTTTATTACGTATGTAGTAGAGTGTGTGTGTATATAAATTTCAGCGGAAGTGAAACCTCAAGGTAATGTGTGTGTGTGTGTGTGTGTGCGCGTGTGTTTGTGTATATTAGTAAGAGGTAGGGGAGAGGTGTCATGAAAAGAAGTTTTCATGTTTCATAATAAGAGAGGAGATGTAAGTCTGAGAGTGTGTGTGTGTGTGTGGGGATTTAAAAAAAGAGAAAAGAAAAGATTTAATTATATTTTAATTTGTTTATTTATTTATTTATTTATTTTTTAGAAAGAGTATTGTAATTTTATAGTTAGTACTGATTATTTGACGATTAATATATATTAATATTATTATAATTATTACAATTACGTATAAGTGAATGAATTATTGTATTATTATTATTATTATTATTATTATTATTATTATTATTATTATTATTATTATAGTTTGTTATATTATCATATCTAAATACATTATTAAAATTATACATATATACTTATATTATTATATCTAAATACAATATAAAATTATACACATATATATGTATATATATATATATATATATATATATATATATATATAAATTTTATTATAATTAAAAAAAAAATAAAAAAAATTATTGTTGTAAAGATAATTGTTATAGTACATTATATTTATTATTTTATAATTTTTATTGAAAAGTTGTTATTATTGTTATTTCAATATATATTGAAATAACAATAATAACAACTTTTCAATAAAAATTATAAAATAATAAATATAATGTACTATAACAATTATCTTTACAACAATAATTTTTTTTTTTTTTAAATTATAATAAAATTATATATATATATATATATATATATATATATATATATATATATATATATATATGTGTATAATTTTATATGTATTTAGATATAATAATATAAGTATATATGTATAATTTTAATAATGTATTTAGATATGATAATATAACAAACTATAATAATAATAATAATAATAATAATAATAATAATAATAATACAATAATTCATTCACTTATACGTAATTGTAATAATTAATAATATTAATATATATTAATCGTCAAATAATCAGTACTAACTATAAAATTACAATACTCTTTCTAAAAAATAAATAAATAAATAAATAATCAAATTAAAATATAATTAAATCTTTTCTTTTCTCTTTTTTTAAATCCCCTCCCACACACACACACACTCTCAGACTTACATCTCCTCTCTTATTATGAAACATGAAAACTTCTTTTCATGACACCTCTCCCCTACCACTTACTAATATACACAAACACACGCGCACACACACACACACACACACATTACCTTGAGGTTTCACTTCCGCTGAAATTTATATACACACACACTCTACTACATACGTAATAAACGCTCAATGTTTCTTTCAATGCATACACTTACAGCGCTACATACTCACACCTTAAAATAGAATATTTGATAGAATAGAATATTTGATGTCATATTTCAAAACCGTCTCCTTTTTTCAAACTTCAGAAAATTTTTTTTTTTTTTTTTTTTTTTTAAACAGACTTTGTTTTCAAACGCCTTAAAAATAAAGAATTCATCATTCGCATCTGATGAGTCGGGAGAATTAGACATTTTTGTCTAAGCTCCCTGAAATAGTCTATAATGCAAGATCTATAAGTCTTTTGTTATTTATTTAAATATAAATTTGCTCTGTGACTCTAACACAAGAGCACACATTGAGCTCTCTAACTGCGACAAGTTGTTTTTTTAAAAAATACCTTTGTCGTAAGGAAGATTTCTTCTCTGGACTTTTGGATTATATATATATATATATATATATATATATATATATATATATATATATGTGTGATGTTTGTATCTAACGTCTTCTTGTATCTATATGGTTATCGTATTCTATTTCCATATATATATATATATATATAATATATATATATATATATATATATTAATATATCTGTGTATATATATATATATATTATATATATATGTATGTATGTATGTATGTATATATATCATTCTGTTCTATTAATCTTGTGCTATTTTTATCTATATATCTGTATGCGTTTGTTCAGTTTCCTTATTATTTTCTGACCATTTCCTTCATTCGTTTATTTAACTTTATCTATCTATCCTTCCTTTTATACCGTTTTTTTCTTCTTGGCTTCTGTCTTCCTTTTTATTTTTATTAGGTTTCTTTTCAAGTATCTTTCTTTCTTTCTTTCTTCCTGTTCTTATCACTATTTCATCTTCCCCTCTTCCTTCTTTCTTTCTTTTCCCTGTTCTTTTTCTTACCAATTTTTCGTCTTTCTTTCTTCGTCTTTTCTTTCTTTCTTTCTTTCTTTTTTCTTTCTATGCTTTTCTTTGTTTCTTTGTTCCATCGTTTCCTTTGTTCTTTATCTAATATTTTCTTTCTTTAATAAAAACAGTTAACAGTTTCTTATTTTTCACGATAGTTTTTAATACTTTTCCTTCCTTCCTTTCTTTCTTTTTTTCTTTCTTTCTTTCATTCTTTCTTTCTTTCTTTCTTTCCCTGCAAGAGTTTAACATTTCACACCTTTAATTCTATCTTCTATCGTTATTATTCTATCTTCCTCTTTCTTTCTTACCCACTTTTGCCGTCATCAATTTATCTTCTACTTTATTTCGCTAAAAGCTTTTCCGAAGAAATCAACCTGATATTCTCTTTTAATTTTGGGACGGGGAGAATGGTCAGTGAGCACATGTTAGTCAGACGGCAGCGCTTAAAACGGAACCGGAGCATTGAAGTATCAACATTATGAAACACTTGCAATCATATGCCGACGTTTATATTACACCTGCTCGTAGCAGGTAAACAGCACAGTAGTTAATGGGCTGAACAGATTTGCATGGGGTTTGTGATTTTCATTTCCAGTTGAATGAAAACAGTTTAATCATAATCTCCTTTGATAACTAACCACATGTTTATATATATCTTAGGCCTAAGTTGTCGGCAGATATATATATTTTACCAAATCCTCCGCACGAGCAGGATACGACACGAGGTCAATTTCTTAAGCGGAGTTTAACAGGTTTGAATTCAGAGTTTTTCCTTCTCCTAGACTGGTTACCTAGCCATGGTTAAAGAACCTAGTCTGCCCTGCTATTTACCCATAGCTGGAAGTAGAGTAGGATTCATACCTTTCCCAGTGGTATTAGCGCTAAGTGAAATGCAATTATCATGTCCAGGATTTGAACCCGGGGCGACGAGTCCATTTCCCATGACTTTAACCATTACACCACGCGCTTCCTTTTCCTTTTCCTTGTCGCCAGATATAAGTAATTCTTTTAAGAAGAACAGAGGTTATTAATTTTAAATATACAATAGAGACTGGGTCTATTTTTGTTGGTATTTGATTATCTTTCCATCTTTTAAACCAAGCAATAGTAATTCATCCATTAAGGTGAGAGACTCTCCTTTGAGTCATGGTCGATTTCGTCTTCTTCTATGTGACGATGGTCGGCATTTTGGACGTCTGGATCGGAATTGTCGGAACCCCCGACTTTTTTCCGTTGTATCAGGCGAACATTTCTGTCTGTCACCAAAGTCATTGCTCGTGCTGGTCTCTGTCGGTTGATAAAGGTTTCGTTTCGTAAATACTGCGGACCCCTTGTTTGTCATTATATTCTAATGACCTCGTGTTATCAAAATGGTAACTTACAAACATAAAGAGGTGTGACTTTTTATAATTTTTATACATAGTGAATATAACTGGTATATTGGGAACCGAAGTAGTTCACGCTTCGTCTAGAGCAGTGGTTTCCAAACTTTTTTGTATGGTGACACACCGATGAGCTGTTTAAAATTTTCGCGGCACACCCATAAAAGAATACATTCTATAGATTCAAATAATGCGCAAGTAAAATTTCATCGCAGGAATTGTTGTTGGTTAAATAAGATTTTACTAAGTTTAGCTACTTTTAATGAATCTGAATATAGTGTTACAACACTAGACACTACTGTGTTGGAGTGGATTCAACTTATAGGACCTATTTCATGCACTAAGATAGGCTCTACTGGAACAGTGAGCAACATCTTGCATTGAAATTCTGTGTACAGATATGGTTTTCGGTTCTAATCCTCACCGAGGCGGTTTTCATATCGCCCTACATCGTTACAGTGAAGTTTTTCCAACTATATTGCAGTTTATCCTACATCAATATATATAATATATAGGCCAGACTTTGTTGAAATAATATTTTCATTTATACCTTAAATATTGAATACTTTCCCGCGACACACCTAATGACATCTCGCGACACACCAGTGTGTCGCGTCACATAGATTGGGAACCACTGGTCTAGAGTATGCATATATATACAGGGGTACATTGACTTACGAGTGCCCAACGAACTAGATTTCCGAGTTAGGAGCTGTCAATCAGTTGAATTTTCCTATGAGTTTCGAGCAAAAATTTGAGGTACGATCGAGCTTCAGATACGCTTACATTAATAAGTTCACTAAAACATTTAAGTTTCCCAATTTTTACACCAGAGAAAAATTTTGTTTATAGACAAAAATGAATATAAAAACAGATTACAGCTCATGATTTATTAGATTCTATCTTATGTGTTTTTTATACAATACAATGGTATTTGTCTTACTTTAAAAAAAACCTAATAAAAAAATGATGTTTCTTTTTGGGATGCCTGGAACCGACTAATTGCATTTCAATTTATTTCAATGGGGAAAATTGATTTGACATCCGAGGAAATAGAGTTACGAGCGGGAAGAATACTATATATATATATATATATATATATATATATATATATATATATATATATATAGTTTAAATCCCATTTGATGATTGTGATAGCCCATCGAAACTCTTAGAAACGGAATGAATAACTTTCTGGTGTTAAACCTACTCTTCAACAATAGCATTGGTCCCTTTTTATACCCTATTAAGTATCAATTTTGAATTTTAATATATATATATATATATATATATATATATATATATATATATATATAAAGTAAAGAAATAACAAAAGACTTAGAGATTTTGCATAATAGTCTATTTCGGGAGCTTAGACAAAGTGTCTAATTCTCCCAACTCATCAGATGCGAATGATGAATTCTTTATTACTTTTAAGGCATTTGAAAACAGATTTTTTATTGTCCGGTATCGCTCAGCTGTAGGGTAATAAAAAGATATTTGACCACTTGTCAGTAATTTGTTAGGAATTTCTGTTAAATCAATCTATTCTAGATTTCAACTAAAAGGACCACCCCAGTTCATTTAGAATTCATTTATTTAGTAGTTTATTTCTTCTTCATATCTTTCTATTTACCTTAATTCATTTTTTATTTTATTCTATTTTATTTTTTATCTTTTATTTATAGTTGGGAGAATTAGACACTTTGTCTAAGCTCCCTGAAATAGACTATAATGCAAAATCTCTAAGTTTTTTGTTATTTCTTTACTTATAAATTTGCTCTGTGACTCTAAGAATAAGAGCACACATTGAGCTCTGAAACTGCGACAGGTTGTTTAAAAACTCCTATGTCGTAAGGAAGATTTCTTCCCTGGACTTTTGGATTATACACACACACACACACACACACACACACACACACACACACACACATATATATATATATATATATATATATATATATATATATAGCACATTATGTGTGTACCTAGCTTTTAAAAATGTGAGTTTATAGAGACTTATTTATTTAAGAACACCTATTTATCTATCTCTTTCTCTTCATATGTATATATCTAACTCTCTGTCTCTTTTTCTCTGTAAGTCTTTGTATCATTCCCTGTCAATATCTCTCTCTTTCCTGTTTTCTTTTTATACATATTACCAGTTAAAGTACATATATTTATGTAAGTGTATGTGTGTGGATGGAAGCAGAATTAAGCATCGATAACAATATAATATGATATAAAAAGCACCATTAACATGTTAATTTGCCAAAGTTAACAAAATCCCATTAGGCCTTGTATTCATTATAACAAATTTCCCAGGAAATTTTGCGCGAATCAATAATACTTTGTGTTTTTTTATTGTCTTGAGGTTAGGATACCAAACAGCATTTACAATATGCTCTAAAGAAAAAAAATCCGGAGGAAAAATTAATAATAATAATAATAATAATCAAAGCAAAAATTGATAAGACGCAACAACAGTAAATGTTGACTGTGCGGTGACAGAAATGAGACTGTAAACCATGTATTAAGTGAATGTAGCAAACTAGCACAACGGGAATTAAAAGTCAGGCACGACTGGGTTGGGAAGGTGATCCACTAGGAATTATGCAAAAAATTAAATTTTGACCATACAAGAAAATGGTATATGCATAAACCAGAATCTGTTCTTGAGAATGAAACGCATAAAATTCTCTGGAACTTTGAGATAAAGACGGATCACTTTGTTCCAGCCAGGAGACCAGACCTAGTGTTGATTAACGAAAAAAAAAAGAAAGAAAAGAGAACATGTCAACTGGTGGACTTTGCAGTTCCAACATATCACAGGGTGAAGTTGAAAGAAAACGAAAATATGGACAAATACCTGGACTTTGCCAGAGAACTGAAAAAGCTGTGGTGAAAGTGATACAAATTGTAGTTGGTTCACTTCGAACGGTCTCAAAAAGGTGGGAAAAAACTGGAGGACCTGGAAATCAGAGAAAGAATTGAGACCATCCAGACTACTGTATTGCTGCAATCGGTTAGAATACTCAGAAGAGTCCTGGAGACCCGAGGTGACTTGTTGTCACTCAGACTTCAGCGAAATATCATATTACAGTACATAATTCATTACATTCTATTTTATTATGTTTTTGTAGCAAACTATATTATCAATATATATATATATATGTGTGTGTGTGTGTGTGTGTGTATTAGTGTGTGTGTGTGTGTGTGTGTGTGAAAAACTCAAAAAGAGTGAAAATAATAATAAAGTTACATCGGGTTTTATTTATGTATAATTGAAATGAATATGAATTTACAAAGCCTGGCCTTATAATAATGCCTTGCCTAAAACATGTATATTATTCTCTGATGAGGAAAATTAATGAGTGCTATCTCGCATGAAATAACGAAGAAGCGAAAGGTGAACTCGTCAGTCTCGCTAAAAATGGAACTTAAATATTGATAAGAACGAACGGTGTAGATAAGGATAAAATTGTTTTCTTTTTAACCAATGGCTTTATTGCAAGGGATGCATTTAAAGGTTGTTCAGATGACAGCCATTTTACTTTGAGTTGATTACCCAATGTCAAAAAAAACATCAAAGCAATTCTCTAATTAATGTTGGTATTGTAATATAATTATTATAAAGTAGAATATAGCTCGAAGAATTTTCCGGAGGATGGGTAATTGAATTATATAAAGATATACAAACACACTGTTAGTTCTTTTATATTAAAGATATCACCGAGAGCGTGTGTATTCTGTGATACACGCACACAAACACACACACACACACACACGCACATACACACACACACAAATATATATACACACACACATACACACATATATATATTGATAATATAGTTTGTAACAAAAACATGATAAAATAGAATGTAATGAATTATGTGCTGTAATATGATTTAATGTTTATTTTTTCATAGATGATATATTTCTTTGACGTAATGAATTTGGAAACTTAATTGTTTTTATTAAACTTATTAACATAAGCGTATTCGAAGCTGGCTGGATCCTCAAATTCTAGGTCTCAACACAAAGTAAAGGTTCGTCAGAATAACAGCCTCTAACTCGAAAACCTCGTAAATTGGAGCACACGTAAGTCAAGCCACAACTTTATATATGTGAAAGTGTGCTTATTTTGATACACACACACACACCACACATACACACACACACACACACACACACACACACACACATATATATATATATATATATATATATATATATATATATATATATATATGGAATAAAATGAGGAAATTAATCCGACAATGTAGAACAAACACGGGATGTTATAATGGATGGAAATTTATTTGTGGTAGTGTCGATGTTCGAACATTTCGGTTTATAAAGAAACCTTCTTCAGGACAATATGAAACTAGTCAAGGAGAAAAAGATTTGTTTACTTAAAAAGATGACTAATGTTTTGAATGCGGTGAAAATGTGTAGAAAACTCAACGCATCCAAAACATTCATCATCTTTTTAAGTAAATAATTCTTTTTTCTCCTGTACTAGTTTCATATTGTCCTGATGAAGGTTTCTTTATAAACCGAAATGTTCGAACTCAACACTACGACTTTTAAATTTCCATCCATCGTAATATCCCGTGTTTGTTCTACATTTCTCATATATATATATATATATATATATATATATATATTACAAAATACATACACTTTATATATATATTTACCAACCCCTCCGCACGAGCAGGATGCGACACAAGGTCGATTTCTTAAGCGGAGTTTAACAGGTTTGAATTCAGGGTTTTCCTTCTCCTAGACTGGTTACCTAGCCATGGTTAAAGAGACCAGTATGTCCTGCTATTTATCCAGAACTGGAGGGAGAATTGGATTCATACCTTTCCGAAGGGTATTAGCGCCATGTGAAATGCAAACAGCTTCGTCCGGGAATTGAACTTGTGTTGACGAGTCCATTTCCTACGACTCTAAGCATTACACCACGCGCTTCCACACACACACACACAGTAATGCAGTTGAAATAAATTATTGTAATGAAGCAAATCTAAAGATTTTCCTTCATTAATTGTGTATATATGTGATCTTCACCTTCCATTTTTGCACGTGCAATGATCACGTCCTCGGCTTTTCGTAAACAAACGCGCATATAAAAATTAACGGTTAATAACATCATATTCACACATTCACTATACACTTAACATCTTTCATTTTGTCCCTCACATAAACATTACTTAACAGTGTCCTGAAGATGGTACAATATACCGAAATACTTAAGTATTGACACATAAAATTGTTTCCCCTGATCATAACATCCTGTTTTTGTTATATTTTTTAATATTTTCTTCTCATATTGTCGGATTAATTTCCTCACCGTATTTCCATTATATATATATATATATATATATATATATATATATATATATATATATATGTATGTATGTGTGTGTGTGTGTGTGTGTGTGTGTGTGTGTGTGTGTGTTTCTTACGTTTTCATGTCAGTCTTGTGATTATAAGCTTCATGTATTTTAGTATTTTAAAAAAATCAATGAACATATGAATTGTCAGAATAAAATTAACGGAGAAGGACTAATACACATTCAATACTCTTCCCAAAATACAAAACATGGCTGAATGACAAATAAACTGAATTGGGGCGGGGGTGGAGGTGAGGCAGAGAAAAACATTAGAAATAATGTTTTTTTATTTTATTATTTCATTATTTTATAATTTAATTTAAACTACATATTCATAAGTTTGTAGAAAAGCATTCAAAAGAATCGATGATTTTTAGTGCGTTTTACATGGACCGCCGGTTATGAAAGAAAGAAATGAGGAAGAATAAATAGAAATATCTAATTAACTAGTTGTAAAGATGCTTCGTAGTATGTAATAGTAATGACAGTCGCTTTACTTTTGACCCCTCCCACACACACGCACACACGCACACGCACGCACGCACATATATATATTTGTGTCCATCCTTATCATCATTACAATCATCAACAAGTCGTTCCGATAGCTCTCTCTCTCTCTCTCTCTCTCACTTTCTCTTTCTCTCCCCCATCTCTCCCTCTCTCCACCCCTCTCTCTCTCTCGCGCGCACGCGCTATTTACCCATAGATGGAGGGAGAATTGGATTCATACCTTTCCCAAGGGTATTAGCGCCATGTGAAACGCAAACAGCTCCGTCCGGGAATTGAACTTGTGTTGACGAGTCCATTTCTTACGACTCTAACCATTACACTACGCGCACGCTCTCTCTCTCTCTCTCTCTCTCTCTCTCTCTCTCTCTCACACACCATTCGTCTCTATGGGTTATCACTCCTGGCAAATCATCAACAAGACATCTAGTGTCCGCACAGATATGTTTTATGTATGTTTTGGTT
>CM042140.1:12983508-13013508 GCA_023376005.1 Doryteuthis pealeii | reverse complement strand
AGGCCAACGGAGCCAAAACGCAACAATGTGAACACAGCACACATGAAGTGTTACACATTGATAGAAATAGACTTTAACTATATTAAAAAAAAGATCTTGCATACTTGTGAGCGTCCCTGATGAATTGACTGCGTATCATAGTTTTTTCTTTATATATACTAGCAAATATATGCACCCTTCGGGTGCAAGTATTTAGGTTTTGATGTTATAAAATATTGTATCAAATTATAAACTATTAAGAAAATGATAAACTGAGGGGGTATAATCGAAAAATAGAACAGCTTTAGATTTTACTCTTCTATCATTTTCTTTCACGCCCGTCTTTCATTTTTCCTAATTTATCTATTTAGTTAGATTATGAAGTATTTAATAAAATTACAGTTCTTTCGTCTTGTTTATGGATTTCTTTTAAGATTTATCACCGAGATTGTTGCTCAGATTGGTTAAGAGTAAACCAAACAATTAGAAATCAATAATACTAAGCATATATTTATCAAAATCAATTTTTTAAGATCAATATGCAAATTAGCCTTCCCGTTCATACTGTTAACCTCTATTTTGTTGTATATATAAATACAATTGCATGTTATTAGTATGTAGATATGGTCAACAGTGTAAGTAATGTAAAACAATTTTATTAATAATTGAGGTTTAAATAAAAATTAAATCATGGAGAATATGATGTAAATAACTAAAGGAATTGTGACTTGTATAGTAATATAGTTTCGGTTAAAGACAGACAAACCCACAATCTCCATTATAATAAGATAAGATATATATATATATACAAGTAAAGATATATATATATATATATATATATATATATATATAAGAAAAAAATACCAAAAGACTTAGAGATTTAGCATTTTAATGCTAAATCCCTAAGTCTTTTGTTATTTCTTTACTTATATATTTGCTCTGTGACTCTAACAATAAGAGCACACATTGAGCTCTCAAACTGCGACAGGTTTTTTTAAATAAAACTCTTGTGTCGTAAGGACGATTTCTTTTCTGGACTTTTGGATTATATATATATATACATATATATAATATATATATATATATATATATATATAATATTATTTTGTAATATATATACACACTTAGATATTTTACTAGAAAGATGACTGAAATTTACTGTCTCTAATTTAGAAAAAATCATTTATAATTTGGCGTATTGAAGCTATTGGAACTGAGAATAGAATCGCCTGAATCGCGTGAGTTGTTGCTTGTGGGTTGGTCTGATTAATTCGTTTGCCCACATCTTTCCTGTTTTCCCCGATTTCTGAAAAAATCTTTTTTCTAATGGATTTTTCAAAACTGCAGAATTGATCGAAAGTAGTATATACACTGAAGAGACATAAAACGTCGAAACACAATGTCTGTCGATGACTATATATATATATACACACAACACACACACACACACACACACACACACATATATATATATATATATATATATATATATATATATATATATAAAAAAGATGATACATATATATATATACATTTTTAATATATAGATATAATAATTAACATTTTGATAATTTTACCTCGTATGGCACTATAAAATCTGAGTGGAACTTCAATTTCAAAATTTTGAAAACAGGTTTGAATTCAGAGTTTTCCTTCTCCTAGACTGGTTGCCTAACCAAGGTTAAAGAGCCCAGTCTGCCCTACTATTATCCATAGCTGGAGGGAGAGTAGGATTCATACCTTTCCCAAGGGTATTAAGTGAAATAGCAATTACCACTCTATTGTAGTAATGACACGCACTGTTGTTTGTTAATAAGCACATGTTGTTTTTAACCACCACCATCTAAATTTGATATTTACCCAACTCGTCTGCAACGGGTAGGATGCAACAGAAGGTCACATGTATGGGGCTTCTAGTGGGGATCTTACTTGCTATTCACTGAGACTAGATTAGTATGAAAATATATTGTCAACACTTATTTCAAATTTAAGTGCATTTGTGTGAGTGCAAGTACATGCGTGTATACATGTGTGTGTTGGTGTGTGTGTGTGTGTGTGAGAGAGAGATAAAGAAAGAAAGAAAGAGAGAGAGAGAGAGAGAGAGAGAGAGAGAGAGAATTTATCCTTTGTCTTGTTCATGACCTTGTCAAAACTGAACTTCACTGAAAATATAATATATGTTAAGTTTCTGACCGCCATCCTTGGCCAGTTGTAAAGGACTTAAAGTAAGTAAGTAAGTAAGTAAGTAAGTCCTACGGTATAGAATCCTTTGGTAAATGAATAAGTCCTGAGTTTATGGAATCCTATGTAGTGTCAAAGGTCCAGTGATATAATCCTATGTTCCGTCGTCCACGAAGGTTCAAAGCAATTGAGTGTAGTTAAGATCCGAACAGCCTGTACAAATATTATAACAGCAGCAGAGTACTGCCAGTGATTGGCCAAGAAGTTGGTCACATGATTATCGCCGAGTCTATAAGTAGGAGCGGGCGTCCAGCACACACCTTATATCAGAAAAAAGTCAACAGAGGTCTCCTTCTCCATCAGCAAACGCGGTGTGTCCTGTGTCGGATGGAAACCAGCAAAATTAGACCAAAATGTCAATCGCGCGGACTCTCATTTTGGAGGCGAGAAGTGATCAGTCTTGAGACTTTGAGATTTTGTGAAAATGTTAGAAAGTTAGTTACCGGGAGAGCCACAAGTCAATACCTATATTTCAGACCAAGTGATTGTGAAAACGATATAATTACATAAGAATATACAAGTACCTTAATGTTAATTTTTTGCTGGCAAAGATGGTGATCTATTAGATTAGTCAACAAATTGTTCTACTCACGATGATCTTCAAGCACAAATAACACATGTAATCGCTTTTTTAGTTTAACGCACAAAATACACTTAGTGAACTTTAATAACCTTTTCACCTTTGAAACCAAGATGGAAATATCGAGAGAAACTGTTTTTCTTACAAAATATGATGCAATATAAATAAAACTGATGTCGTTGTATTTAATATGTTGTATGTGTGCATATCGTTCTATATTAACACAAATATGGAACACGTGACTTGATTTCTATGTATAGGGTCGTTTGATATACATCTCTCGCTCTGTCCACTCTCTTTCCCCCCTCTCTCTCTCTCTCTCTCTCTCTCTCTCTCTATATATATATATATATATATATATATATATATATATATATATATATACATTATTAACATATACATATATATATATATATATATATATATATATATATTATATTACACATTTTTAATATAGAAATATTAATTTAACATTTTTAGAAAAAACAAATGTTAAATTCATACTATCGGATTAACTTCCATTTACTTATATATATATATATATATATATATATATATATATATATATATATGTGTGTGTGTGTGTGTGTGTGTGTGTGTATACACAATTTTACCTGAAAGGAATTAATTCATATTCTTTGTTTACATACTTGAGTTCTTGGTGATTGTAAAAACATATATCCTGTAAGTATGTATCAATTAATTGTTCACCCCAGACTGCCAGTGTCTGATGGCCGAAAAAAATCTCTGTCGTGTTTTGGTCAAACATTGTATGTTCTTTAAGAACAATACTAAATTTTAAAAAAAAGGCTTACAGAAATTTGAGAAACAAAGTATCATCTCTATTGAATGGCTTTGGTAATTTATATTTTGGTCTTGCCGAGAACCTTTCAGCATATCATCGTATATAAACATACATTTTCAAACTATCTCCCTACGTACTAAGCTTGCTTTGAAAGACAGGCTAGATAAGTAAGATGAAATGTAGGAGTTATCATTGTTACAACATAGACATATATCCTCCCTTTAAAGTAATGAGCCAGGTAGATTTTTTTCTTTTCATTGATTTTTCATTTTCAATGACTCAAAAGCAACAATGAATAATCGCGTGCAGAATTTAACAAAACGTTGTTCGTATTCAACCAAATCCAAAAGCAATGAAATTGAACCATTTGCTTTTTTTTTATATCTTGGTAAGATTCATGTTGCATAAGAAATGAAAATGATTTGTTTGTTTTTGATTTTGACTATTTTTTCAATGTTTCTTTTTTTTTTTAAATCATATTTTTATCTGACAGACTACGTCTTTGAGAATTTCGCATGCTATATCGGACATAGTTTCCTGTTTATTGGTAAAATACAAAGTTAAGAGGAAAATTTAATCTGTCAGTCTGAATGGAATTTGACATTGGGATGCATAAATGTGCATCTTTTTTTGTGTGTGTGTCTTGATATGTATTAAGTTCTGCCCAGTAAGATACACAACAAACACAGAGAGGCGCCCAGCAAGAATGGAAAGATTTTGTAAACAAGAAGAATGTCGACTTTTTACTTGACATGGATAGTCGGAATGCTGAACGAATGTTCCGTGGAGAAGTGTGGGAGTATGACATACCAGTGTTTCTCGCATATATATATATATATATATATATATATATATATATAATGTTAAAACACAAGCACAAAAATAAAAGTGCTCAATACCTAAGCAGAGAAAAAAAGTTAAACCTAATGAGTCAGATATACCTACTAATAGTTTCACTAAGTAGCTCATCAGGGCAAGAATCTGAGTCAGATTATTGCCCTGACAAGCCGCTAAGCGAAATATTAGTAGATATATCTGACTCATTTTAACTGACTCATTATATATATATATATATATATATTTCGATTCTGTCGGAGGGATATCGTTAGTATACATCGCTGATGATATATGTTTCGATTTCTGTCGGAGGGAAATCGTTAGTATACATCGCCGATGAGACTTAATAAAGTTGAAACAGTCTGTACGATGTTCTACACACCGAACGATTCTTTGTCGAGATTCACTTGTCATGATTATTTTCTATAATTATCGAATTTTATGCGATATACGCATTGTAATTGCCTTCAAGCAAAAATATAAATAATAATAATAATAATAATAATATAATATAATATATATATATATATATATATATTATATATATATATATATATATTAGATCCCACTTAAGTATTGTATATAAGATGTATTATACTTGTTATCTAGATTTATAGAGCAAGATAGTGAGTCTTTTGTGATTCTGATAGTATGACAGGTTCTAACTAACTGTTAGTTAGATTTGATAAAAAAGTCATCATGGTAAAGTTCGTGTAAGCGTTCGAATAAGTTCGTCTATATATATATATATATATATATATATATATATATATATATATATGAGAGCAAGAGACAGAGAGAGACAGAGAGACAGAGCGAGAGAGAGACAGGGAGAGAAAGAGAGAAAGAGAGAGAGAGAGAGAGGGGGAATAGATAGAGAGATTACAATTGAATATTATGTATAATAAGTAATGTACATATTATCTCTACATATATAAAGTGCAAATGCCTGTGTGTCTCTGTGCATGTGTGTAACTAAAAACTACTACTCACGTGAACCAGAAACAAATATATTCTGAATGAGTATCAGCCAAAAACATAATGATCAAATATTTATCATGGTAATGTTTGTATAAGCGAAGTTATTTTTTAATTAAAAGATATGTAATGTAACCTTAGAAAACAAAATGAAATTTATTAGCGCTTTAAATGTTAAGGAAAGTTACGATAAAAATACACTTACGATAAACAAATAAAATTGACATAAAATAAATAAATAAAATAATATATATATATATATATATATATATATATATTATATATTCTTTATCACAACGTTTTATTATTTATTATTACAATTATAAAATTTATACTTTACTTTAAGAAAAAGATGCGGTAAAATTACTCTTACGATATGCAATAAACAAATCAGACTGTTAATTGTAAAAAAACATAGTTATGATAAAATACCATGTTTTAAATAAGATAAACAAACTGATTATCGTAATAATATATATATATATATATATATATATATATATATATATATATATATATATATATATATATATATAGTGTGTGTGTGTTATCTAATTAATTTATGAATTATATCATACATATCTTTAAAAATTAAATATATATGCTGTTCATTATAATGTTTATAATGGAGTACGAAGGAACAAGCGCCAACGTCCGGGAGCGAGTGAATGTCTCATAGATACGAAAATACTCAATTATGATATCTGAGGTAGGTGGTCAGAGGCAGCAGTAACATAGATTAATAACTAACACAGCTTAATACCTGCACCCTGGATATGTTTAACGGAATGAGAACAGGATACCCCGTGAACTGAATAAAGGGTTTGGTTCAAAGTTCCGTGGTGGCTCCCGATTACGACAAGAAGGTTCCCGATTACGACAAGTAGATTCCCGAGTTCGAAAAAAAGGTTCCCGACTCCGACAAGAAATACCCGAAACGTTGTACAGAAAACAATAAAGATGAGTACAATACTCCGAATAATCAAAATAATACATACTCATTACGTATTCAGAACTATTCTAACTATTCTAGCTCATCCTAACAGAGCTCTGATCTAAATGGTATCGATTCTTCCTCTGATCTTCACTTACCTATTTTTTCCAGGCCTTTTTGAGAGCTCCAAATACAAGTGGTATCACCTTGAAGCTTCATGTTCCATATCTTTAGTTCTCTGGCAAGCTCCAAGTATTTGTCAAAGGTTTAACCTTCCTTCACCCTAACTCTGGGCTGCTGGAACGACAAACAAAACAGCTACCCCAAAAGCTGAGTTTGTAATCTAGTTCTATCTACTTCTTTGGCTTTAGAAATAACAGAGAGAATAAAAGAGCAGAGGTCCTAACACTTGAGGACAATTGCGTTTTCTAATTCTTCTCCCCCATCAGACAAGTAGTCACCACTGACATAGCAGCCTTCGGTGACTACGCTACGATTACTGCGAATTCATTACGAATAGTATATTTCAGTTTGTCAGTTGTCTGCGGCTTCCGTTTAAAGACTTGAGCCTACACATATCCGCAGAGAAAATAACCACAAAGGGATAGATCTGGTGATCAAGCTGGCAACGGGATGCAACCATTTTTTTAAAAGATAAAGATCACACACAGACGTAAGATATCCACCATAAAATAAAGAAAGAAATAAAGAAAAAATAAACTAAATAAAAACGTTGCTAAGGAAAAGAGAGTAAGAAGATACCGGAACAGGATCTAACAATACAAAGAAAACAGTAAATTCCAAAACAACGGAAGGAAATTATACTAACAAGTCAATGGACAAAACATGAATGAACATTGAGCAACCGAATAAAAAGAAAAACATGACATAGGAATGAAATTGGAAAATGATATCTACAGCATAATGAAAAAAATATAAAGAAAAAAAAAATAAACGAAAAAAATTGTCCATCAAATCAGAAAATCATCAGAACAGTTGGCGAAAAAGAAAACTACAAATATCTGAAAATACAAGAAGCGGATAGAATTGTAGGCGTTATTTTCGTATTCGCCTGGGGAGTTGTCTGCCCGTTAAGTTTCGCTGGTTCCCGCTAGGAGCTTTTGATATTTAAGCGGCTGATTTGAACGTCTCTTTCTCTTTCCCTGCTGCTCGACCTACGAGACACCACTATGGGTTAGACTCTGGTCTATCCCCCTCTTGTTGGGGCTTTGCCCCCCCCTTACATTACTATAAGTGATTCATACAGCATGGACTATTCCTAGTCTCATGTCTGTTGCTTTTATGCTTATCATTTTACATTGTAACTTTGTATTACGTATGTATGTATGTTCATGTACACCTCTATGTATTATGTACCCTGTTAATTCTTGTGCTGTATATAACATGTTTTGTCTATCAACCTTTGTCGGAGTTTTAACATCAAGTATTATCAATTTGAATCTTACAGAATGGAAAAATAAAGAGTAGAACTATAAAGATCTGTCGTAAACCTTCAACGAGAAAAAAGTTGTTTATGATTGTGATTTTCAAACGATTCAATATGAATTTCGCTCAACAGGTACTTTGAAACCGGTAAAATTCAACTACAAAATTAGTGTGAATTTTGATTTGAAACAAATAAAAGGTGTCTATTTCTTTCTTTGTTTTCTTTTGTTTCTTTATTTTTTAATATGTCCACACTCACATTCTTACAGTTCTCCAATTTATCTTCTAGTTCTTTCTTTCTTTAATTCTTTCTTTCTTAATATTCCACAAATCGCTCTTTCTATCTTTATCTTCTTCTTTTTTCTTTCTTTTTTCTTTCTTTCTTTCTTTCTTAATATTCTGCAAATCACTCTATCTTTTTTCTTCTTTTTCTTTCTTTCTTTCTTAATATTCCACAAATCATTCTATCTTTTTTCTTTTTCTTTCTTTCTTTCTTAATATTCCACAAGTCACTCTATCTTTTTTCTTTTTCTTTCTTTCTTTCTTTCTTTCTTTCTTTCTTTCTTTCTTTCTTAATATTCCTCATTTGATTCTTTCTTAATTGTTCCATTTTTTTATTTCCTAATCTTTCTCAAATCTGTACTTCTTTCTTTCCTTCTTTCTTAATTTCCTTCTTTCTTAACATCTTCACTCTTTCATTCTTAAGATTCACCAATTCATTTTTCATTTAATTTCTAATAGTTCGATTCTTTCTTTCTTAGTATTTAACGGATCTTTCTTTCTCTCTTTATATTTTCATACTTTCCTTCTTAATATTCTCCAATTCATCTTTTTTAATAGTTCCATTTTATTTAAAATTTGATTAACTAAATTAAATGTTGTATTGCTTTGATTTTAGATTCATATTTTATAATAAAAAAAGAGAAAGAGAAACAACTGAAAAATAATCAGGAACATATCAGGAGAAAAAAGAAAACTACAAAAACCTGGGAATGATAGAAGCATATACCATCGGAAGAAGAAGAAGAAGAAGAAGAAGAAGAAGAAGAAGAAGAAAGCTTCTAGAAACCAAACTCTGCAGCATCAATTAATAATGGAGATTCGCTTCCGGTTTTTGTCTGTAACTAAAATTACGTCACTGTTTACGTCACATTACCCAAAATCATCATCAAAATTTGAACATGCAACATTAGACAGTCCTCATTGTTTTTAAAACAATAAACTCACCACTTAACCCATTTAAACCTGTGTTTTTTTCATTTTTCTTAATATATTACATATATATATGTGTGTGTATGTCTCTCTCTCTCTCTCTCTCTCTCTCTCTCTCTCTCTCTCTCTCTCTCTGTGTGTGTGTGTGTGTGTGTTTCTATCTCCGAATCACGGCTATTCGAAAAATCTATGAGATCTCTATATTTGCATAGATACCGTCTGAACTTTGGCTTATTAACGTGCAAACTATCTGTTTTTCCTCTTTCGAGGTTTATTCCGGTAATTAACTGATCGTTATTGTAAGACACCATTATCTACGTATAATCAGAAAAATGAACAAACAAATAATTCCAAATAGAACAAATGCGATCAGATTGTGGTAGGTTTACACTTTAGCAGAACTGATGATACTTGAAACTTGAGAGCAAACAGTTATAAACAGAAGTTTCATCTTTCATCTTGACAGCGCCAAACGATCTCACCGTATGGTAATGTCGGGTAAGCCAATATCACTTTAGATCTGTAATAGAAAGTTCGTGGCTGAGTGCTCCGTGTATATTATAAGGCGCCAAATTTAACTAAGTGCGAGAACTTGCAGACGTCAAATGTTTTTACCTCCGAAAAACAAGGTATACTAAAAAGAATGGTAGGTATAAGTTTAAATAAACCAAACTAAAAGACGCGATGAAGATGATATTGTCCAGCTGCTTTTGACTTGGTAAATAACATTCTATAGACTTGCTTTACTTAGTGCATCATATGTATTAACAAATATATTAACCCTCCTGGTGCAAGTGTTCAAGTTTTAATGTAAGAAAACAGTATATTAAATTAGAAAGGCTAATGAAACTAAATAAGAACACATATAAAAAGAGTTGAAACAGGGTGCAAGTATTTAAGTTTTAATGTAATAAAATATTATATTAAATTAGAAAGGCTAATGAAACTAAATAAGAACACATATAAAAAGAGTTGAAACAGGGTGCAAGTATTTAAGTTTTAATGTAATAAAATATTATATTAAATTAGAAAGGCTAATGAAACTAAATAAGAATGCAGATAAAAAGATTTAGAACAGAGGTGGGTATAATCGAAAAATAGACCAACTGAAACTTACTCTTCCATCACTTCCATCTTTCATTGCTAAATTTTCATAATTTAACTATTTAGGTAAAATAGGAAGTAAAGATTAAAATGACAGTTATTTCTTCTTGTTAATGGATTTATTTCTAAATAAACTTAAGATTTATTGAAGAGATTTATGCTCATCTTCATTAAGATAAAACCAAGTAATTAGAAATCAATAATACTAAGTGCATATTTATTAAAATCAAATTTTTAATATCATTATGTAAATTAGCCTTCCTGTTCACACTGTAAACTGCTATTTTTTTGTATATATAAATACAATTGCAGTGTATTAGTATGCAGATATGGCCAGCAGTGTTAATAATGCAAAACAATTTTATTAATAATTGAGGTTTAAAGAAAAATAAAATCATGGAGAATGGGAAGAAATAATTAAGGGAATCGTGACTTGAATAATGGTATAATTTGTTTACAGACAGACACACAATCTCTATTATAATAAGATTTACCAATCCCTCCAAACGAGTAGGATGTGACACAAGGTCATTTATAAAGTGGAGTTTAACGGGTTAAAATTCATAGTTTTACCTTTTTCTTAGACCAGTTGTCATGCTAAGGTTAACGAGCCCGGTCCGCCCAAATATTTACCGATATCTGAAGAGAGAATACTTTCCCAAGGATATTAACACTATGTGAAATGTAAACAGTCTCGTCCATGATCTGAACTGGTTTGCCCTATCCATTTTCAAACATGATAACCATTCACGACAAACACATCCTTTTGTGCATTATAAAAATGGAAGAGAAAATAGAAATTTAAATGAAGAAATGTCTGAATCTGATGAAGATTTGGTTTGCTTGTTTTGTTTTACAACATATCAACCTCAGTGGGTCATTTAATGCCGATAAAGTTTTGAAATAAATCATTCTTAATGGATAATACAATTTTTTTTATAAATACATTTTTCTATTTAACCCATAGATGGGACCCTAACAGGTACTACCACTCCGGGTCAGAGTGGACCAGGAAGCAATGGTGATGAAGGGGTGCTCCACATTCCCCAAACCTCCAGAACTGGAACCTCACCATCAGATAGAGTTTAACGTCATTCCCAGGACATGTAGACCCGCAGCCACCGCCTTCTAGCACCCATATGATAAAAAGGGGTTGGGGCTTGCCATAAGGGCAATAGGTGCTAGGACTTGACGTGACCAGCCGATTGATCGGAGGGGGCCTCTCCGACCGTCCGTCTAGCCCAAGATAGGGCCAAAGTGGAGTATTGCATGTCATGAACTGCTCATCCACCTGGGCTCAATCCTTAAGCATCACGGGTCGTCACCCACGATCAACAGGTGGCCCCATTGGGGGAGTCTTATCTCTCTGCATAGGTGCAGTCGTGAATTCTAACGCCCCAGCCGACAGGGCGGTGTGATGAAGAATCGTCATTATTATTCACTGATGTACTCGAGTTCATGTCCTCATCTTGGTTGTAATCATAGTCATGATGTTTTGAATTTTGTAGCTACAGCTCTTCATCAGATGTTTGTTTTTATCCCAATCGAAGGTGCGTGCATAACGGTTAGAGTCGTCGGAAATGGACTCGTCAACCCGATTTCAAATCCTAGACAATGCTGTTTACATTTCACATTGCGATAATACCCTTGTATGAATCCATATATTTTCTCTCCTGGGTAAAACAGTAAGGCAGACTGGGCTCCTCAACTTTGGATAGATAACCAGTCTAGGAGAAGGAATTTGAAAACCCTGAGGTCAGTCGTTGATTGGGTTTGTGGCATTCCTTGTGCACAAATTCCTTCCTATCGACTGTCGCAAAAAAAATCGGATGGTCCAAAACAAATCCTTCACCACTATAAAGAAAACACTGTGTAGGTATTTCATTGGATGAACCTCATGCGTCGAAATCGACGGGAGAGTCTATTTTTTTGGTCATCCCAATCGGTAACGTAATGGGAATGTTGAGCCGAAACCTTTATTCAATCTATTAATGTACATTAATTTAAACCATCTGTAAACCCACTAAAAGAACTGACCTTGTGTCGCATTCTATCCGTAGCAGAGGGGTTGGGTAAATACATACTCTTTTTTTGTTTACACAAGTAGTGATACCCGTTTTACTATTAAGTCGTTTCAATTATTTTTGATAATATATTTTCATGACCTTTAAGTTTTAAAGAATGTTTTTTTTCATTTTTATTTTTTGTGGTTTCTTATCATATCTGTCAATTTTTCATCACCTCTTTAACTAACAACGGAATCTCACGGTAAAAGGGTTGGTTTATCTCAGTCTGTAGAGCGTTCGGCTAGGAATCGTAAACTTTCCTGGTTCGATACTGGCCCTCGCAAACTCAGCGTATGAGCAGCACAAGGATCTGTGCGGTAAAGTAAGGAGCTGATGATGGGTGTTGCGCCCCACCTCTGATGATAAAGTAATCTCCATCGTCTAGTGCTAGCGAAAAGGGGATAGACTCCCTCGCTGTCTAGTTGATACCGACATTAGGCCGCCCCGAAGACTTTACTTAATTAATTAAGTTTAAAAAACAATCTTACTGCAGTATGTTCTTTGAATGTCTTTCTTGATTTTCCCCAAAGACATTTCTTAAACCAAAGAATCCAAAACATAAATCTATTAATAATGGAGATTCGCTTCCGGTTTTTGTCTGTAACAAAAACTGCGTCACTGCTTACGTCACATTACCCAACACATAATCTAACGTCATAACATAGAATAAATATACTCAAAATGTGAGCATGCAACGTTAGACAATCCTCATTGTTTCAATAAATAGATGCCCGGCGTTATATATTTATATATAGATTGTTTTATTCTAATATATAATATTTAAAGTTATCGGAACTGTTTCCATTTCAAATTGTCTTTCTTCTTTCTTTTATTCTTTCTTTTTTTTTTTTTTTTTTTTTACTCCTTTAATAAATTTGACGATTTTACATACTTATGGTACACACTCTATGACATTGAATTTTCAGCTCCCATCCCCTCAAGCAATATCTTTCAGAAAATTATTTTTACATCGCCCGAAGGGCGTCTTTTTATTTTGCTAGTATTCAATAATGTTCAAACCAATGACACGTGTTTAGAGTATACACCATTGCCAGATCATCCAAAAATACAAGATCAAAAGGCAATCACCGATCTAAAATGAAGCCATACAGAAGAAGCGTCACTGAATGAAATCGATATGTTTAAATTTTTGGAACATTGGGAAAATATGAACATCAAAGTCTTAAGCGAACTTACAGTAAGCCCCTCAAGCAAAAAATCAGATATTATTTTTACGGTGTTTAAAACTTCTATAGTTTCATGTAAGTTTTAATTGTAGTACATTCGAATTGTTAAGTATTCGTGGACTTTTAGAATAAAGTCGTCGGGGTGAAAAGGAAATAGAGTCCTACGCTGTCTGGCTGATACCGACTTTAGGCCAACCCGCTGATTTATTGCTCGTCTAGATCGGTAATCATTGCACTATCTGTGGTCCCCGAAGAGGTAATATTTGTTGTTGGATTTAAAATCATTGCTCTACTGCTTGACACGCAAAGTGATTTTTGGCGTTTGCAATGGGAATAGCAGAAATTAATTATCTAGAACATAAGGAAAACATCACAAAGATATAATAAAAACCATTGGTATTAACTGTCCACACGAATATTGATAAAAATATATATTTTTCAATATGATTCGTTGATTATTTATACATTAGTCTCAGTGTACTTTTAGCACTATTGGACTGCGACATCATAGTTCGAACCCCAGTCGCGCTATTACGTTCACTTTCTGACTAATACCTTTGAAAAAGGTATCGATCCCTAATACCCTCAGCTATGGCTGAATACTATCACAAATATTTGTTATATACCCTACCATGAACATTAATGGGTATCTTCCAATCCTCATAAATACGAGTGTATTATGCTGACTGAGTAGTCTTATACTACTAGTAGTAGTTTACCTTCTTCACGCTGATGATGAGTATTGTATTTTATTAATGTAAAGATTCCATTTCGTTTCCAACCTCCGTTTGGTTATTTCTGGTTTAGTAACCTTTGTTAGGTTATAACACTATTCTTTTACAAGGATGAATTTGGCATTAAATAATCAACGGAGGTTGATATGCCATTAAACAAAAAAAACAAACCAAACTCATTTAAGCCAAGAAAAGCAAAAGTTCAAGTATTAATTTACACCTCTCCAATTTTTCGCAGCAGTTTGTCGCTAGAATCTGAGCGATAGCGAGTCTCCTCAGGTTTCCAGGACTCTTCTCAGTATTCTAATCAAGTTTAGTAGTGCTGTTTTTTTCAATGGTCTCCAGTTCATCGACCCTCGTTTCCAAGTTCTTGAGGTATATTTCAAGCGCCTCAACTACCATTGATATTACAGTAAACTTCATGTTCCACGGCGTTTTTTTTTCAGTTGGAAAGTTCGACGTATTTGTCCAGCTTTTCTGCCTCGTTCATTTTCAATCTGTTGATTGTTAGTACAACAAAAGTCAATAGATGATGAATTATTTTGTTCTTGTTAGTCTTCTGACCTTGGTCAATACGGTTATTACTACTACTACTACTACTACTACTACTAATAATAATAATAATAATAATAATAATAATAATAAAAATATGGACCTTGCCAGAGAACTGAAAAAGTTATGGAATATAAAGTGAAAGTTATACCAATTGTAGTTGGTGCACTTGGAACGGTCCGAAAAGGATTTGAAAAGGGTCTGAAAGTTTGGAAATCAGAGGAAGGGTTGAAAACATTCAGAACACTGCACTGCTGCAATCTGCCAGAATACTCAGAAGAGTCCTGGAGAACTGAGGAGACTTGCTGTCACCCAGACTCCAGTAAAAGACCATCAGCTAATGCTGATGTGAAAACTCAAAAGGAGTAAATAATAATGACAAATGGTAATGCACAAACCAGAATCTGTCGTATAAAATGTGACCCGTAATATTATCTGTATAAATGAATGGGGATGGAACTTCATTATTTAATCGTTGTTAAAGGCTGACGTGGTCCGAACAAATTAATAAGCAACTAGAAAAATTGAGATAAAAGAAAATTCTTGTCAAAATTCTTGATAATAGTGTTTGACAATGCCCCGTGTAAAACGAAAAAGCAAATAAAAATTATTTCAAGCTCGTAAAATAAATGCTCAGGTTGCTTAAAATCATTTATGCATGCGTGATTTTTTTTATGTTTGTGGTATTTACAGGAGGGCTTAAGTGATTTTTTTAACGTCAAGTACGAAATACGTTTTAAGGGAAAATCTTAAGTTCGACATTTGGGGAGCTAACTAATCTGTGAGAAGTTAGCTTTTTTGAAAATTATGTCTGAGGATGTACGAGGCTTTTGGCAGTCTTCTTCATGAGTCTCAGGTTCCTTCTGATGTTAATAAATAGTTAAACTTGAGTATAGTGAAGCTCTAGATGTTGAACACCTTCATTAGCATTACACCCATATGTGCATAAGAATCGAATTAGATCAAGGACTACTACATGACAATATCTCCTCCATGTAGGAATAAAATAAGTACTAACGTCAACTAAGTTTTAGTTCAGACTTCCAAGATTATCATATTCCCTCTAAAATCTAGCCATTCCCAATATCTACAGAATTAATAACTTTGTGGACGCCTCTAGTGGTGTAACATTCATAATTTTGCAGCGAGCTTTCAGTGGTGAAATAGTCAACAAGCTAGGCTTGCAGACCATTGTTAGTAAGTTCGATTCCGACTGGCCGATTCATATTCTGGCTTTGTGCCCTGTGTCTAGTAGCTTTGGCTTTTGAACCGGTAAGATATAAAATAAATTGAATGATCCCAGGGTGACGTATCACCAAGATATGGGTTAAATGGTACCACTACTGTTCTTCTACAAGGATGGCTTTGACACAAGAAACAAAGATTGATATTCAATTATATATTATAGATATTTTATATTTTATTTTCTTTTTCTTTCTTTTCTTTTTATTGTTTCTTTCTTTCTTTCTTTCTTTTCTTTATTTTGTTGTTCTTTTCATTTTTTTCTTTGTTTATTTTTCTTTCATTCTATTCTTCTACAAGGATGATTTTGATATTAAATAACCCTCGAACGCTGTTATGCCATTAAACAAAGAATCTCGTCGTCGGGGTGGCCTGTCGTCGATATCAGCCAAACAGAGTCTATCCCCTTTTCACTAGCGCTAGACCAAGGAGATTGTTTTTAGCGTCTGAGTCGGAGCGCCACACCTACCATCAGTTCCTCAATTTACACAGATCCCTGTGCTACTCTTACGCTGAGTTGGCGAGAGCCGGTATCGAAACAGAAACCTTGTGCTTCCTAGACAGACGATCAACTGGGCTAAACCGGCTTTACGTGAATTGGTCATAAATTCTACTGAATGACCTTTTGACCTCGGCTAATAAACAAGGCTTCGCTGAAAACATATTCTGTCTTCAGCTTAAGTAAATATTGTCGGAATTCTGTTAAATTCTCTTGCACGTAATCTATGACGGGTCTTTAAAGTTTAAAAGATTTTACACAATTTATTATCTGTTTATGAAACCGGTGATATTACAGGTGGAATCTATTAGTTGATATTTCGAAACGGTCATTCGCCTTTATTTAGCATTGTAAATTCTAGTCTTCAGGAAATCTTGAAACGATAATCTTTTCTTACCACTATCCACTGACTTTACCGCTACTCCTATACTCATCTGTTTCCGGTAATTTTTTTTTTTTTTTTGGGGGGGGTTGTGAGGGATTTGATTGGCCAAGAGACTGATAATGTAAATTTTAAAAAATACTCGGTTCGTAAAAAGGTTATCAGCACCATTTTAAAAATGGAAAACTAGATGCACAATTGAAAAAAATTTTCTATGATTAACATTTAGGAAACTGTTACTCACAGAGAATTTCCGCCTTGTCACCTGGGGCGTTAGAATGCACTGACTGCACCTCTGCAGAGGGGTAAGACTCCCCAATGGGACCACCTGTTGGCCGTGGGTGGCGACCCGTGATGCTTAAGGATAGAGCCCAGGTGGATGAGCAGTTCATGACATGCAATACTCCACTTTGGCCCTATCTTGGGCTAGACGGGCGGTCGGAGAGGCCCCTTCCGATCAATCGGCTGGTCACGTCAAGCCCTAGCACCTATATGATTTTCCCAACCCTATTGCCCTTATGGCAAGCCCCAACCCCTTTTTATCATATGGGTGCTATAAGGCGGTGGCTGCGGGTCTACATGTCCCGGGAATGACGTTAAACTCTATCTGATGGTGAGCTTCCAGTTTTGGAGGTTTGGGGAATGTGGAGCACCCCTTCATCACCATTGCTTCCTGGTCCACTCTGACCCGGAGTGGTAGTACCTGTTAGGGTCCCATCTATGGGTTAAATAGAAAAATGTATTTATAAAAAAATTGTATTAACCATTAAGAATGGATTTATTTCAAAACTTTATCGGCATTAAATGATCCACTGAGTTTGAAATGCCGTAAAACAAAACAAAACAAAAGAAAAAACAAATCACAGAGAATTTCTAAAACTGACAGTTTCGATGAAAATGTTTATATCTTAAAACTTTAATATATCTATCTTTGATATTGGGGACTTTCACAGGAAAGACCGAAAAACTAACATAAGATTTCTCTTATAATTTTTACTATATATATATATATATATATATATATATATATATATATAATATACACGATAAAGGGAATGACTTGCCGTTAATAAAAATTGAGTTAATCCCAATATTTGGTTGATACAAGTATTCACAGGATAAGACAGTGTTATAACAAATATAATGGGCTCAATACGTTAGTAGAGCGGATTTAGTATTACAGTGTTACACACTGTAATAATAATAATAATAATAATAATAATAATAAATAAATATATATATATTATATATAATATATATATATATATATATATATATATATATATATATATATATATATATATATATATGAGAGTTTTATAATTTTCTTGAAGCATTGTGTACATATTGGTTTGAAGGTTGATTTTGAAGGCTATCACAATGCAGGTGTAAAGAAAAAATAATAAGGTAACAATGGTGTTGTGTGTTAACCTGTATTGTATTCTTGAATTCTCGAGATAAAATCTCTTTTTCAGAAGATCACTGGAACTGAAGTCGTCTTTTTATGGCATTTCTAGTAACAGTAGTACAGTAGTCACAGTTACACACATTTTCATGCACACGCGCATGACAACATACGCACACGTACAAACAAACAAAAACGCATTCACGTAAACATGCAACACGAGAATACAGTTATAAAGAATACCATCATTTAAAAAAAAACATTTCATTTAACTAGAAATGCCATAACAACACGACTTCAGTTTCAGTGATCTTCTGAAAAAGAGAATTTACCTCGAAAATTCAAGAATGAAATACAGGATAACACACAACACCATTGTTACCTTATTATTTTTTCTTTACACCTGCATTGTGATAGTCTTCAAAATCAACCTCTAAACAAATATATATATATATATATATATATATATATATATATATATATAATATTATATATATTATATTATAATAATAATTGTGAAAAATTATGGTCTTCTGTGGTTTCGATCTAATGATCTTTTTATCAAATTACTGAAATAAGTTGTACTCAGACACTATATATATATATATATATATATATATATATATATATATATATATATATATATATATATATATATATATATATATGGGAGTAAATATGGAAATTAAATCCGACAATATAAAGAAAATTTGAAAAAACAAGTGTTCCGAAAATGGGATGAATTTAATAATCGATGTTTAAAACATTTCGGTTACATTGAACCTTCATCAGGATGTCTCTTGGGGTGAAGAAAATGATGGATGTTTTTATATGTGACAGGAGATGAAAATCTTTTTAGTTATGACTAAAAAGATTTTCATCTCCTGTCATATATAAAAACATCCATCATTTTCTTCACCCCAAGAGACATCCTGATGAAGGTTCAATGTAACCGAAATGTTTTAAACATCGATTATTAAATTCATCCCATTTTCGGAACACTTGTTTTTTCAAATTTTCTTATATTATATATATATATATATATATATATATATATATGGGGGGGGTAATATCAATTGTTTCTTAATAGTATTCAATCAAAATTGAGAACTCAAAATTACATATAAAGATTGGCGTATACATTTTTATAAGGAGTATTATAAATAATGAATGGATACTTTGGGGTGGATATTAATTTTAATCTATTTCGACATTTTTTTTGTATCTTCAATCCGGTCATTATTGTATTTAGAATCTCACACCCAGTTTAACTTTTTCCCGTTTTACTTACTTTTGGCTTTTTCCTTTTATTTCAACCTCCGCGTTTGTAACAACAAAATAACAAAGACCGGACTGAAGAGACAAAACATGTCGAAATAGATGTAGATTTATATCACACCACGGTATCAATTCATTTATATATATATATATATATATATTTGGGGGGTGTAAGTATATAAAATATGAAAAAACAAGGTATTCATATGATGATTTTATCATAAGAGCCAACGTTCAAACATTTCCATTTGCTTAAAAACCACTACAAGAGCATCATTTATATTCAATTACATAAAGAACAGTCGTTAATAAGCCGTTTAATAATATATATATATATATATATATATATATATAATATATATATATATATATGAATAATATATAATGAAAAAACAAACGATGTTTACAACTGAAATAGGCTCATCAGAAGAGAAGTAATAATACAGACAGCATTTTTTTTTTTGATTAATTCCCGTTTGACTACCAGCGTTCTGTTTTTACTAACGGTCTTTTTTCTCATCTTATTTTTTGTTGATGACCGACCCACGTGCCGTTGATACATTATAATGCAATAGGGTCTCATGTTATTGAGGATGGGCCGGGGTTGCTTTTTAAACCGTCAAGAGAATTGGCCCCGAAACGGTTTTGCACACTTTCTCTCTGATGAGCCTATTTCAGTTGTAACATCGTTTGTTTTTCATTATATCTTATTCATACTGTCGGATTAATTTCCATTTTATTTTCATATATATATATATATATATATATATATATATATATATATATATATATATATTATACAACATAATACATTAGTCCATTATACTCTAATCGATTTACCTTAAAATATATATTTTTACAATATACCGTCTGAGATAAAAGTCATTGGCATTACGTTACTGTGACGTAACACTCCATGTGTTACGTCATAGTAATTCAATGTTTAGATATTTTATCATTTTTCTTAAAGAAAATAAAGAGATCTCGAGTTTTCTTTTTATGGTCATAGAAAATATAATATGTTATTTACTAAAGTGCGTTGATTTAAAATATTGTTTCTTAATTCGTCCATAGTTTTACGCACCTGAAAATAAATTTGTTTTGATTAGATTAGATTATTTTTTGTATTTCTACTATTATAAATTTTCTTTTTTATATAAAAATGTCCATATAAAAAAAAAACCTGCTACACATTCAATTTGCGTAAAAATTATTTAATTCTTTAGCCGCGTGACGTCGCACATGACGTCAGGCGTGTTGTTTGTGAAAATCTGTTTCTACTAGACGAATCGATCCTTTAGTCAATGAAGGTGTCTGTGCTGGGACGTCATTTGTGTCGACACTTTGCCCTCACGTCAGTAACCTGTTCTCTTCAGCTGAAAAAGTCAAGAATAGAAAGCGCTCCAATTACGTCCGTCAGTCCGAATTCTTTCTGGTCTTTGAGACGGAGGGCATCTACGACCACGGGACAGATGCTGTCATCAATGAGATTGGTAAACAATTCACTCGGCGTTCACACGACTCACGAGCGAATATATTTTTGAGACAGAAACTGGACATTGTGAGAGAGAACAAAGAGGTCGTTTCTCTGGTTGGGCGTATTTGAACCTCTTGAGAACAATAAAAGAAAAATCATATGTTACCTATTTCTGAAATGCGCTTTTATAGTAACGGTTTATTGTATAGGAAATGGAATTGGTAACCCAAGTTCGAATCCTTGACACGGCTGTTTGCGTCTCATTTGATGCTAATTCTTTGGAAAATATTAGGTATATGCCTCCTCAGCTATGGGTAAATAGTAGGGCGGACTGGACACTTTAGCCTTGGTTAGGCAACAAGTCGAGAAGAATCAAAATTATAATTCAACACATTTAATTTGCTTAAGGATTGACATTGTGTCACATCTTGCCCGTGGTGGAGAGGTTGGCTAAATGCTCACATTTACGTTTTTCTATGATCACTTTTTCAGAAGTGTGCCGGGGTCATATGAAATCGCCAATCTGTTGCTTTCTCGGGCAACTGTTATCTACTCTCGGTTGTCCTCTTAAACGGATTTCTAAATAAGGTCAGAGAATCTGTCAAACTATTTTCTCCAAATACTCGATGACTGCAAGTTCCTTTTCCAAGCTGACACAGTGGTAGGAAATTTCAATTCAGAATTTTCCTTATCGTTATCAATTGACCTGAAAAGGTTAAAGAACAGTCAACAATTTTCCCTCTCAATTCTCATTCTCTTGAGATTGGACAGCCTCATGGAGTTCATATATTTCCAACAACTAAAGGAATTCAGATTTGTCCTTCCATGCTTGTTGTTTACGAAGGTTAAAAGTCCAGTCTGCCCAACTATTTACACATAGTTGGGTGAGAATATTTGGATTCATAACTTTTCCAGGGGTATTAGCGCTATTTGAAATACAAACTGCCTCATTCAGGATTTAAATTCCACTTCCTAAAACGATAAACGATGCGCTATCAGTACCTCCTATTTTTCCATTGGCGTAAAATGAAAGGTAAAGAGACTTGTCTGGAATTTGAAATTGAGAAGCTGAGTCTATATTCACGCTCGTTTTTTTTAAAAATTAATATTAGATTAAAATTTAAGAATTTCAAAATTAATTCTGGGTCCAATAGATTAGAGCTGTACCTGTAATTTATAAAAGACATTATTCAAATAAAGAATGCAAGAATTTTAAATGGAACTTACCTGGTCATAGAATCCATGTTGGAACTCTAACCTAATCCGATTCCGTTCGTCAGAGTAAACCGGGTGATTAAGGATCATGTCACACATACGGACGTTTTCCAATTTAATTGCATGCAGAAGACCTTCCTCAATGACATCCAGGTTGCAGTGATCCATGAGGAATTTTGTCTCTTCATAATGATCACCCTGGAGGCTGAGCTGCAGGGCCGTACGGCCAAGGTAGTCCCTACAGTTGACATTGACTCCGGCCTGAATGCAACGTTGGATTTGTGACATGTTGCCCTCGACAGCCGCCGCCAGGTAGCGACGTTCCACATCCGACAGAGGGACGTCACCGAAGATGCTTCGCGCCACTTTTTCCCGCTCGTCGGTGTTATCGCGTGCCGAATAACGCCGATTCGTGTTCATGGTGGACCTGGTGATGGCTGATCGGCGTTGGAAGAGTTTACTGCCGATGGCTCCCGCAGTCGAGTTAGAAGAAGAGCAGATGAGTTTGCTTTTCGTGTTCTCCTGCCCCAACATTTGAGGGAAGCCGACAGCTGCAGCAGCGGCTGGAAGAACCTTGCTAGCGCTTACCGACAAGCTGATTCCAGCTGTTGGTGCCGTGCCCGACGAAGATGAAGTTGGAGGCGGGCGTGTTAGAGGCGGGGTAGATGTACAAGAAGCAAAACCAGCCGCATTGTTGCTGCTGCTGGTGTTGCTGGTGTTGTTGCTGCTGTTGTTGCTGCTGCTGTTGCCGTTGTTGTGGTTGTTGTGGTTGTTGTTGTTGCTGTTGCTTATAACAGTCGCGATCACTGCACTTACCGTCGAGTGGTGCTGTTGAGAAACGGCATAGGTTGAGCCGGAAGTAGAACCCGATTCGGGACAGGAAGTAGACGAGGTGGAAAAGGAGGAGGTAGAGAAGGAGGAAGTAGAAGTTTGGGGGGGAGGGATAGTGTGTATCGGGATCTGGGTGGCAACCGAGGGGAGGCCTGCGGCCGCCGCGGCTGCGACGGCCGACACCACCCCGCTCGAAGCTGTACTGCTCGTGGTTGTCGACGTGCAGCAAGATGGCGTAGCCGTCGAAGTCGACGGGGGCGTCATTAGAGGCAGAAGGGGAAGAAGGAGCGGCGTTGGCGTCGACGGTTGTAATGGTGTCGGCGCGGGCGGCACCTTCCTCTTCTTCTTCAGAGACGGTCGAGGTGGCGTCGGCGGTGAAGCGAGTAGATTCCGCGGCGGCAAGGGTGGCGTCAAGCTGATCTGCGGTGTAATCTCTGTGCGGATGCGCCGAGTTTCCACGAGGGGGATGCCCGACAGTAGGCTTATGGACGAGGGGGATAGTGGTGGAGAGGAATTGAGCGGGGAATCGGGTAGGGCTTGAGGCCCGGCAACTGTTGAAGTGGATGAGGATAGGGAAACTGGAGTCGGGATCCTTGGCGATGAAGGGGGTGTGCTCAGCGTAGGAAAGGGCAAAGGCGATGGCTTCTGTTGCATGCAACGTCGTGGCATCGTCTGGTTGAGGCATAACAGACCCTCAGCGAGGGCTACCCCAAAAAAGACGAAGGTGACACAAGAGAAGATGGTGTTCTCAGTGATAGATCAAATTAATAAATAAAACAATTTTGATAGTGGACGCGCCTACAAACCTAGATCCCGTACAAAATTATTATTTAAATAAACAATTAGGTTAAAGTAAGAGTTTTGTCGAGAATGAAGTTATTTCTTTAATTCTGCACTTTTAGTAAATGATGCAATTACTATTTGTATATTTAATAAAAAATTGTTTGTCTATACAAATAAATTAAAAAATACTAGGAACCAATAGAACTAACTATTTACGCTATTTTTTATTTTTATAAATAATGTCTATTTGTTTATAAACTTTACTTGAATATATATATGAGATTAGTTTTCACAGTGCTTATAATTTTATGTAGTATCTATTTCAACTGAAAACAGCTCCTCTATATCATAGGTCCTTGTAATGTTTCGTTAACTGGTATTTAGTATTTAATACACGCAAAATGAAGGCAATTAACTAATGGATGTAAGTAAATGAAACTAACAACCAAATGATAAACATTATCTTCAGAAAGAACAAAAGTTTAGATTAAGCCAAAGCAGATCAATTAATATAGAAATAAAAGAAACGATGTTTGTATCTTTTCGCTCGTTTTTTTTCTTGTTTAAAAAATAAAAGGGTTAATGGCTATGGGGTAGGCGAATGGCGGGGCAATTGCCCCAGAGTTCCGGGAATCGATTTCTCTCTTATAAGATCCATATTAATCGTGTCGTTGCCGTTTGTACCCAGGTGCCCGCTCGGCTGTTGCCAATGCAGATTTCTGGAGTTATTCATTCCCCCAATTACCGGTCGAACCTGCAGGAGAAAAAAGAAACAAAAAGGAATTAAGAATTGAAAAAAGAAAAAGAAGAAAAAAAAGAAAGAAGAAGCACACGTAAAAAAGAGGGATAAGAGTTAGATAGTCGATGGAATTGGACTTGGCCTGTGTGTGGGGGATGCAAAATATTTCGGACAAGGATTTGAAATCAAATTTAGAAGTAGATATATATATATATATATATATATATATATAAGAGAGTTTTATTTTTGATTTCATCTCGAAAATTCAGGTTAACACACAACACCATTGTTACCTTATTCTTTACATCTGCATTGTGAGAGCCTTCAAAATCAACCTCCAAACCAATAATATATATATATATATATATATATATATATATATATATATATATATATATATATCGATTAAAGTGATATCGATTAAATTCACCTTTTATCCATCTACATTTCTTTGCTTTACTCATTTTTCCTCATATTGTCGGATTCAATTCCTATTCCATTTTCACACACACACACACACACACACACACACACACATATATATATATATATATATATATATATATATATTCTTAAGACATGTGTTATTGAACAACCACGGAGTATTCTTTTTTCATTTTTTGTATGGATATTTTTCCAGTCTTCTGGTTATCCTTTTTGAATCTGGATCGAGTTGATTCATGATATTTTTCATACTAATTTCCCGAGCGCTTTCGACTGTTGCTCCAGTCGTCTTCATGGGGTTATGTAATGTGGTTTTTAGTTAATTTTTAGTTCTATTATCTATGCTTTTATCAAATTCAGAGAGTCTATTATTTTTAAGGGAAAATATCCATACAAAAAATGAAAAAAGAATACTCCGGTTGTTTTCAATAACATATGTCTTAAGAATAATTTGCTGCCAAAATACACAAAACATATATATATATATATATATATATATATATATATATATATATATATATATATATATATATATATATATATATATATTTACGTAGATAGTGAGAATTCTTTTTTATCATTCGGTATTATAAGTATGAATTTTCAAGAAGACGCTTTTTTAAGAGAATACTTTATCATGACTTGCGGATATTAGTCATAGTCATAAGTCTTCTAAACGAGAGTCGGCTCATAAATATCATTAACATGAAATCCATAACGAGAGAAGATCAAAATTCTTCATAATATATCCATCATAAGTTTCCTCTGAAACAGAAAGGTTTACAACAAAACACACACACACACACACATACACACATATATATATATGCGTGTGTGTGTGTTATACAATATATATATATTATATATATATATAACACACACACACACACACATATATATATATATATATATATATATATATATATATATATATATTGCAGTAGTGTGTGGTTATAACTATCCCACGTGATGAGTTAGTTGTGGGCCAAAATCTTGCTGTATTACTATGGGAGTGCTCAGCAGCATCGATACAGGTATTTTATATATATATATATATATATATATATATATATATATATATATATCAGTTTGTGTATATATTTATATATTGCATGGGAGTAATTCTGTAATCTGGGTTACATAACTTCTTTTCTGTATTCTTCAGAGAGAGTGTCTGATAAATACCAAAAAAGAATAAATATATATACACAAACATATATATATATATATATATATATATATATATATATATATATAGAGAGAGAGAGAGAGAGAGAGAGAGTCAGATTTTAGCCCTGAAGAGCTTTATGCGAAACTAATAGTAGGTTCGTCTGACTCAGTAGATATCCTTATTACTTGGCTCTACTTAGGTATCGAGCACTTTTTACAAATTAGCTTCTCCTAGCGGTTATATGAATATATATATATCTTATATACATATATATACATATAAATTGTTTTTTCTTTTGGCCAAATACTATACCAATAGATTATTTTTTGTTGGTACGAGTATCTTGGTCTTTTCTTTTTTTCAAAAATTTTTTTCTTCCTGGTTGATGTTTGGTAGTATATTTTTACAATCAAACTCTCTGCCGGGTTTTTTTCTCTCCGCAAGGATCTACCAACACGCTTGGTATATTATATATATATATATATTATGTGTGTGTGTGTGTGTGTGTGTGTGTGTGTGTATGTGTGCATGTGGGGGGTATCCAGAAAGAACATTTTCGCAGAAGAAATGTATTGCTTTTACATGACAAGTGATGTGTGTCTGCATCCAAGTATTTTATATCGCTGTTGAAATTTCTGAAATGTGCAAAGAAAATTTTCGAGGAATCGAGTCCAGTTATTCTAGCACATGATTTTCTAGCTTTTCTATATGTATCTGAAATCTGCAACCATTTGTCTTTTAGAGGCAAAAAACTACAGCATTTTCGAGACGAGAGTTGTTTTGTGCTTTGCCAATTCTTCAACATGATCCTCATCCGTTGACGTAGATGGTCGACCAGATTCGGGATCTTCTTTTGTAGATGTTTCCGATTTGTAACGCTGGTACCATTCGAGACATTGGACACTACCCAAAATCTCCATACATATGCCTACAGCAAGACTTCCGAAATTTGTGGGATCACAATATAGGAATTATAATTCACTAAACATTATTTCAGTTTCAGTTTCCATTTTTTTGTCTAATGGCATATAAACCTACGAGGGTTATTTAATGCCAAATCCAAGGTTGAACAGTGGTGGTAATATTTAACTCATGGTTTAGGGATAAGGAGTCTTATTCCTTTCCCAGGAGTATTAGTTCGAAATTGAACAGAATAGCACGACTGAAGTTCGAACTCACTTAATACGATGTGACAGTCCAACTCGTTAACCAGTGGGACTTCCGCTAAAGAACTGTGTAAACGGCACTTGTATGAATATGCATATCATTGGTACATGCACCTTCTGAAAACACTCTAGCAAATGAAATATTAAAAAATCTATGACGTTCAGAGAATCAAATGCATCACACAATATATTGTATTATGTATAATATAATATATTGTATTATCTGCGTTATTCGGACTAGTTTCCCCATCTTCATTGTTATTTGTACAACGTTTCGGCCGATATGCCCTCCGGCCTTCTTCAGGTATTTCTTGTCGGACTCGGGAACCTTCTCGGACTCGGGAACCTTCTTTTCGAACTCGGGAACTTTCTTGTCGTATTCGGGAGCCATCACGGAACTTTGAACCTAACCCTTTATTTAGTCCACGGGGGTATCCTGTTCTCATTCCGCTAACCATAGCTGGGGTAGGAGTTGTGTTAATTATTTTTCTAACTGCCTTAACACAACTCCTACCCCAGCTATGGTTAGCGGAATGAGAACAGGATACCCCGTGGACTAAATAACAAATAACAATGTTGTACAAATAACAATGAAGATGGGGACAATAGTCCGAATAACGCAGATAATACTAATCTTCCAACCTCATCTCAAACATTCAGAGAAATAGTAATGAAAGGGTACTGAAAATTTCTTGATCCCACTGGTAAAGGTAATGGCCCCTTTAAAAAATTTTTTTAGGAATTTTATGGGTTAAAGAACAAACTATGCCAAGTGTGTTGAACGGGTGAACAGCATTTAGATTTCATGATTCAACGTCATTACTGTCTTGGTCAGAACAAGAACCTTTCAGTATTCTCTCCACTGTAACCGAAACGTTTGACAATGTCATAGATGTTATCATTTATGCTGTCTTTCAATTAGAATCGGATAATCTTCGAATTTCATTATTTCAAAAACTACTAATATATCTAGACTTTTCCTGAATATTGGTGAAATGTGGTACCTATAATTATCGACGTGGCTGGAAGAATAATGTAAAATGGTTGAAAAAATTGGAAAGAGTCAAAGAGATGATTCTTTGAAAAAAAAAAAGAGAGACGATAGATGTCTAAAAGTGAGCAAGAAGACTTGATAATGCGTGATGTCAGTTGATCTCGAATAAAAAAGCAAATATTTCTTATGTGAATCCAAACAAAAAAGATAATGATTTTTCTTCGCTTTTATAGTAATATAGGAAAAGGAGCGGTCTTTGTGGATGTAATTGTCATTATTCAATCGGTAAAAAAGAAATGGGGCGTATTAATTGCTTTTAATGTCAACCAAGCAAATACTTGCAGTTTGGTCTAATTCTATTAAGAACAAAAAGCAACAAAAAGCAAGGTGTATATTTGTTGTTGTCAATAGCAGGGCAAATTGGACATTAATTAACCAATTTGTTTTCTCGGTATTCTGTAATTGATTCTAAAAATACTTTTGTGAAAAATTATTCCCCCGCCTAAAATCCAATAAAAACAAATAAATGTTGGTTCTTATTTTTGAATGAGTATTTTGGAATACATTATGACTTAACTATGTTAATTTTGAAGTGAGAATTTTGAAGTGGGAATTTTGAAGTGCGAATTTTGAAGTGCGAATTTTGAAGTGTGAATTTTGAAGTGTGAAAAGTGTGAATTTTGAAGTGCGAATTTTGAAATGCGAATTTTTGAAATGCGAATTTTGAAGTGTGAATTTTGAAGTGTGAATTTTGAAGTGCGAATTTTGAAGTGTGAATTTTAAAATATTAATTTTGAGGTGTTGAATTTTGAAGTGCGAATTTCAAAGCGCGGATTTCGCTCTACTGATTTGTACAAATATATTTATTTTCAATATTTACTTTTGTTTGTTTTAGACTATTAGTGGGCTATTTAGAGAATCTGATTCTCACTGAGTGTCCATTATCTTGGCCTTGTGCCACACAAAGTAAGGTTACTAAACGTCTACAACTATAGTCATTGTGGGCGTCTCGATCCTCACTTATTGGTTGTGCCAACCTAACCTAAGCTTATAAAACATCAACAACGATATTCTTTGTGTCACAGTTTTTTTGTTTCTATCAGAAAGGAAGGAAAGCTGTGGTTTCTTTTCGAATACAGAAAGTTTATTACTGTTGCAAATATTTTCATCTTTCTTTTTCTCTATCTCCTCATCTCATATAGTGACACAGTTAATTACTATCATTTCCTTTTTCTCTATGATGAAGGAAATAATAATATTTCATATAAGTTCATTATGTATTATTTATTCGTAAAGATATATATATATATATATATATATATATATATTATATATGAAAAGACGCATATATATACACTCACAATATATATATACAAGGCGTGTCAAAAAAGTATCAAGATTTACATACAAGGTGTGTCATAAAAGTGCCAAGTTTGAAGCTGTATTTACCAAGATAGAAATGAACAATGAATGGAATGTTAATTTTTTCAGAATACAAGTGTGTCCTATAAGTGACAAGTTTAAAGCTGTATTTACCAAGATAGAAATGAACAAAGAATGGAATGTTATTTTTTTCAGAGTACAAGGTGTGTCATAAAAGTGCCGAGTTTGAAGCTGTATTTACCAAGATAGAAATGAACAATGAATGGAATGTTATTTTTTTCAGAGTACAAGGTGTGTCATAAAAGTGCCAAGTTTAAAGCTGTATTTACCAGATAG
>CM042140.1:12973508-12978508 GCA_023376005.1 Doryteuthis pealeii | reverse complement strand
TCTAACTATCTATCTATCTATCCATGTTTGTATGCTTCTGTAACTCAATCAATCCATGTTATTAAGCAAAATAAAATAATAAAAAAATGTTCCCTCTCGATTTCAAGGTGTATTGGTACGGCTGCGGAAAAATGAGCCGTGGGCGAGAATACATGTTGTGAAACCACAGATGCAATTTGTCTAATAACTCTGCTAGATCAACAAGCAATCGTATAGAAAAGTAGGTCTCGTTTATCCCTTTCGTCAAGAGAGAGAGAGAGAGAGAGAGAGAGAGAGAGAGAGAGAGAGAGAGAGAGAGAGGCAGGCACACAGCCGGACATACAGACAGATGGCGAAAGAGCTTATTTTTAAAACAGTAAAGGTGCTTGGGTGAATGGCAAGAGAGTTAGTGGATCACAGACTGGACATATATTTGTCCCTCACAATCTTGCATCTCATCTTTCAAGGCTGGCTTGTCCACAATAAATAACGTTACCTCTTCTTTGTTCTGTCAGAGTTAATTTAGTCTCCCATTGATCAGTCTCGTTTTGGCCTCTAACGGAAGTCAGGACAAAAAGACGCTCTTTGGTATTATCTTTCCAGTCAGACCTATTACTGAAAATTGCTGGACGACGTCAATTTTGGTTTATGACTGTTTCGAAGCAATGTCTTGATCATTGGATTAAATAAGTAATTGTGAATTTATTCACAGAATACTTAGGTTTGTCAAAAGCTACCTTAGAGATCTGCAGTTTATGCAGCTTGACACTCTTATCCAATAATAGGTAATGAAATATATATATAATAATAATGATAGTAATAACATGTTAAATTTCATATCTGAGTACTTGTATATAATAATAATAATAATAATAATAATAATAATAATAATGATAATAATAATAAATCGAAGAGGTTGCACATGGAAAGACTTGGACATGGTTAAGAAAAGGAAACCTCAAAAGAGAAACAGAATCATTAATAATTGCTGCACAAAATAATGCCATAAGGACAAACTGTATCAAAGCGAAAATTGATAAGACCCAACAAAATAGTAAGTGTAGACTTTGCGGTAATAGAGATGAGACTGTAAACCATATACTCTGCGAATGTAGCAAACTAGCACAACGAGAATACAAAACTAGACACGACTGGGTTGGGAAGGTGATCCACTGGAAATTATGCAAAAAATTTAATTTTGACCACACAACAAAATGGTATATGCATAAACCAGAATCTGTTCTTGAGAACGAAACGCATAAAATTCTCTGGGACTTTGAAATAAAAACGGATTATCTTATCCCAGCAAGAAGACCAGACCTAGTGTTGATAAACAAAAAAGAAAGAACTTGTCATCTGGTGGAATTTGCAGTGCCAGCAGATCACAGGGTGAAGCTAAAGGAAAATTAAAAAATGGACAAATATCTGGACCTTGCCAGAGAACTGAAAAAGTTATGGAACATGAAAGTGAAAGTGATACCAATTGTAGTTGGTGCACTTGGCACAGTCCGTAAAGGATTGGAAAAGGGTTTGGAAAGTTTGGATATCAAAGGAAGGATTGAAACCATTCAGAACACTGCACTGCTGCAATCTTCCAGATACTCAGAAGAGTCCTGGAGACCTGAGGAGACTTTGTCACTCAGACTCCAGTGAAAGATCAGCTAATGCTGATGTGAAAACTCAAAAGGAAAATAATAATAATAATAATAATAAGTGCACTTGTAACGGTCCCAATAAACTTGGAAAAAAGACTGGAGAATCTGGAAATCAGAGGGAGAATTGAAACCATCCAGACTACTGCACTGCTGCAATCGGCTAGAATACTCAGAAGAGTCCTGGAAACATGAAGAAGTCGTGTTGTCATTCAGCCTCCAGTGAAATACCATCAGCTAATGATGAAAAACTCAAAAGGAGTGAAAATAATCGAATGCACTAAACCAGCACGAAGAGAGTACAAAGATAGGCACGACTCGTTGGGAAAGGTGATCCAAAGGAAATTGTGCTCGGAATTAAATCTTCACCATGATACTAAATGATATCTGCACAAACTTTTGTTAATTAACCAGAAGAGAATTTGTCATGTCGTGGATTTTGTCCTCTTAGTGGATGACAGAGTGAAAATAAAATAAAACGAAAAGATATACAAAGCCAGAGAGCTTAGAAAACTATGGAACATGAATTTAAAGGTCGATCTAATTGTAATTGGCGCCTTTGCAACGGTCCTCAAGGGTTTTGAATGGAAACTGGATGAATTGGAAATCAGGGAAAAAATCGAGATCATCGAAACAACAGCATTGTTAAGTTCGGCTAGAATACTCAGAAGAGTCCTGGAGATCTGAGAAGACTTGATGTCACGCAGACTCCAGTGAAAGATCATCAGCTAACGCTACTGGGGAAAAAACTCACAAGGAGTGAATAATAATAATATGTTACTAAAATTTTCATTATATGAGTGCATGTGTAATAATAGTAATCTATCTCTCTCTCTCTCTCTCTCTCTCTCTCTATATATATATATATATATATTGGGAGAATATGTGCTTAATTGAAGTCGTACCTAATTTCGAAAGTTAATTAATTAATAATTAATTAATTAGGCGGGAGTACCTATTCAAATGTAAGGCTAAACAAATCGAGAAAAATCAATCTCTGTATGTACATTTCGGCCTATTAGGCCTCATCAGCAGAGCTATAGATAGGAACACCGCCTTGTGCGTGATTCGAACCCTGACTGTCAAACTGACAGGCGAAGACCGTAACCCCTACACCAACCAGACTTTCCTAGATTTTTCGTTTTTTTTTTTGTTTAGAAGTAGGTTATATTCCTCTTATAGTGACTTTTTTCTACACGACAGTATGAGAAGTAAATACACAAACGATGTGTTTTGATATGGCTTTTTAGCCGACAATTTTTATAATATATATATATATATTATATATATATATATATATATATATATATATATAAAGGGCCGTTGGTATAAAGGGCAGTTGGTGTGTATGTATGTCTGGACGAAACTAAGAAAATACAATAGTTAATAGCAAAGTAAACATATATACATATTACTATCACCATATCTTGCTTTTTGAGCAAAAATAATGAAGATTTCATTTATATTCGTGAATATAATTGAAAAATAAAATTCTAATTGTAACACTTATTTTTCTTCTTAGAGTGGGTATGCCCTTTTTTCTAACGCCCCACCAGACCGAATTAACGCAAGGTCTTTTTAACAACTCACAATTCAGTAATAATGGATCTGCAAGACTAACCTTTTGCTCCCACCTTCTACCCAGGCGACGCCGGGTAGCCACGTCTAGTCTTCTTATTATAATGGAGATTTTGTGTTTTTCTGTCTGTAACCGAAACTATATTACTACTCAAGTCCTAATTCCCTTACATCACATTCTCCATGATTCTATTTCTATTTAAACCTCAATTAATAATAAAACCGTTTGACATTATTAATACTGTTGGCCTTACCTAAATACTAATAACATGCAATTGTATTTATATATACAACAAAATAGCAGTTTTCAGTGTAAACGTAAAGCTAATTTGCATATTGATATTAAAAAAACTGATTTTAATAAAAATGTGCTTGGTATTATTGATTTCTAATTGTTTGGTTTTATCTTAATGAATATGATTAAAAATGACTTCAATAAATCCTAAAAGAAATTCATTAACAAGAAGAAATAAATGTAATTTTATTCTTTACTTCCTATTTTAACTAAATAGATAAATTAGGAAAATTTAGCATTGAAAAACGGAAGTGATGAAAGAGTAAGTTTCAGTTGTTCTATTTTCCGATTATACCCCCTCCGTTTCAAATCTTTTTATCTGAATTCTTGATTAGTTTCATTAGCCTTTCTGATTTAATCTAATATTTTATTACATTTAAACTTAAATACTTGCACCTGGAGGGTGCATATATTTGCTAGTATCTAATAATGTAACAAAATGTATAATACCAGCCTTTACGAATAGGTTGACTTTCTGTACCTACTAAATATGTCTCCACAGAAACGGATAATAATCATTGGGTTTTTTTTTCTATAGTTTTGAAAACAATATCTATTCATAATTAATTGCAGCCATAATGAGTGAGAATGTGTATTGTTTTAGTCATTTCCATGTTCTTTTGAGAACGTAGACTGTTATTAAGCAACATTGGTTGCTATCTCTGTCTTTAGATTTTTCTGATGGAAAAGCTGCAAGTGAATTTTGTCTATCGATCTATCGATCTACCTATTCTGAGTATATCCTTGTCTAATGTTTCTTAAGGATTTCTAAATCTATCAGAGTATCTACACCTACATCTATCAACTAAAATTCTCACACACACACACACACACCACACACACACACACACACACATATATATATATTGACAAGTTTGGCTAAAGGCCATGGATCTGTTCATTTTTATGATCTTTGCTATTTTTTTTTTCTCTAGCTTTATTTCTAGATTTTTTGTATTGCCTCGAATTGTTCTTCTGAGTGCTTTCGATCACAACCATCGATCCTCTTGGGGGTGGGGATTATTTTTTGTAGGTATTGTTTGTTTTTCACTAATTTAGACGCGAAAGTAATTCTGCTGAAATGCTTTGTTATTGGTAGGGTAATGTCCGTTATCAAATAATTTTATTATGTTAGTGCCGGGATTAAAGGCTTTTTTTTATTTATGTTTGGTTTTCTATTTCTGATACTGAATGCTTCGACACACACACACACACACACACACACACACACACATATATATATATATTGTAAACAAGGTTTGTTTAGAATGGCTTTTTGCCGATAACCCCTTGGAGAATAAGTGCTTAATTGGAGTCGTACCTAATTTAGAAATTAATTAATTAATAATGAATTAGGCGGGAATACCTATTAAATGTATGGCTAAACAAATCGAGAAAAATCAATCTCTGTATGTACATTTCGGCCTATTAGGCCTCATCAGCAGAGATATAGATCGGAAGACCGCCCTGTGCGTGATTTGAAACCGGACTGCCAA
>CM042140.1:12951008-12963508 GCA_023376005.1 Doryteuthis pealeii | reverse complement strand
GACTGAAGGTGCCAACTCTATATATATAAATATATATATATTATATAATATACTGTTTATTTAAAGGATAGAGCATATATACGCAGTATAACGCAGAAGTTAAAACAGTATATTGTAAACTAATATTTCCACACTTCACACGATATACTACACTCTAAAAAGAATTAGCTGTAATAGAATGAATTATTAATGAGCTTGATGTTCAGTGGAACCTATACTTTTTGTCCTGCGCCACGAGTCAGCTAAGTTTATAACACACACACACACACACACACACACACACACACACACACATACAGACTATACACACACACAGATACACACACACAGAGATACACCTACACGCATATATATGGATGTTTTTCAGTTCTTCTTTGTTAGTTTGTGCAAAGTGCTCGATGGTTTACAACACACACACACACACACACACACACACATATATATATATATATGTATGTATATATATATATATATATATATCTTTAATGATTAATTATTAATAATCAATCATAATCAATATTTTTTTCAGTTTATTGTCCATGACAGCTGTTAAATATTCAATACATTTTTTCAAATGTACATCTGTTACTGTCATAAATAAATTATAGAAACAGTGATTACACACACACACACATACACACACACACATGTATATATATATATGTATACAAATGCAAGTGTGTGTATATATGTGTGTGTGTTTTATATATATATATATATATTATAGTCATTTGAGATAACACCGTTCAGTGTATTGTCAGCATTGACGTCCTGAAAAGTACATTTCTTTGAAAATACTTTTTTTTTTTTTTTACTTACCACGGTTTTATATTTCAGCACCATATTAATGCTAATGGACTGGATGGGGGGGGGAGAGTGACGGAAAAAAGAAAAGAAAAATGCTACTGAAAGAATATTGGCAGTCCTGATCTAGATATCCAGGCAACAATACGGAATCGACAGAACAGAAGTGATCTCTGGCAGACCATTGATATTATGATGAGTTCCGTTTTCATATCTCGAGGTCTCAAGTTGTTGCCAGGCTGAATTCACTTGAGTTAACGAGCTGCTCAATAACAGTCACTTCATTTGCTGGGTATATAAATTTGATTATTTGGATTGTTCGGACTATTGTCCTCATCTTTATTGTTATCTGTACTGTTGTGAGGTTTTAAGGGGTCAAATAAGAACAAAACGACGGGTAACAAAAGTAGAAAAATGTATTAACAGAAAGTAGACAAATACAATAGAGAGATGTGGAAAAGTACGTCCGACAATAGAATATTAGCTTGCTCGCATTGGCTTACTGCTAAGCCACAATTGTCCGTGTTATTTATTGTAACCTGTCGGCACATTCCATTGGTCAATAGGGTGTATCATCCTATGTACAATGTACAATGTTTTGGCCGATGTGCCCTACGGCCTTCTTCAGGTATTTCTTGTCGGACTCGGGAGCCTTCTCGAACTTGGGAACCCTTTTTCCGAACTCAGGAACCTTCTTGTCGTAATCAGGAGCCATCACAGAACTTTGAACCCAAAATAATGATGGGTACATAAATGGTGAGAGAGAGAGACAGAGAGACAGAGAGAGAGAGAGAGAGAGAGAGAGAGAGAGAGAGAGAGAGAGAGATAGTTCTATTACTTATGAGGAGATGGGCGGCATTAGAGGCATTCGTATTATGCTCCCACATATTTTAAGTCTTTATCTTCTTACTCACTTGCATAGTTCGGCTGGTACCTTATTCTGTTTCTTGCGTACCTGGGATTTTCTTCAAATTGGTCTGGTTCTGTAAAAGCTAGTTCACAAAGATTACACAGCAGATACACGAGGCTTATATATTGAGTGATCGCTTTTCTTTATTTAGAACCAGACTTCTCAACTGTGGCTTGAGTGAAGTGGAGACGAGTTCTGCATCATGGTGTCTTCTGATTAACTGCTAATTGACTAAGCTAAACTCAACTTCCATTCTTACGTTTCCCAGTGGCGGAAGCCGAAGGGTCAACTTGATGTTACCGAGTGTCAATCATCTAATCCCCTCCAATTTCGAATTTCAACGAATTTTAATTCAAAATCTACATTAACCGTCACTCCCCAAATGAAAACGGTTTATTAATATATGACAACTACTGGTGTAACGAGTTTAATCAGTATTATATATGTTACGCTTGTGGCCATGTGTCCGATTAAAACAGGCGCAGTAACTTAATAATCGATGGTTGCCTAATTTAGATTCTATATCTCACGCTGGTTCCATAACGTGGTTTTGATCACCAGGGCACTATATCATGTGTCCTCAGCAGGAATAGCCTGACGTAGCTTATCCCTCTCCAGATTTACACCGGATTTGAATTTAGAGTTGCCAAACCAAAGTTAAAGATACCAGTGTGTAACTATTTACGCTTAGCTGAGGGGAGAATAGTTGGATTCATTCATACGTTTCATACGTTTTATGCCTTTCCTACGGAAATGGTGTCCCATCGTAATGGTTAGCAAGCTAGTCTTGCAGATCCATTACAACTGAATAGCGAGTTCGATCCTCACTGGATACCTCATACTTGCGATTTTGTGTCACATCCTGTCCGTGGTGAACTGGTCGGGTAAATATATACCTTTTTCAATGCTGTTGTGTCCCATCATGGTGTAATGGTTAACAAGCTAATCTCGCAGATACATTACAACTAAATAGTGAATCCGATCCTCGGTGAATGCCCCATATTTGCGACTTTGTATCACATCCTGCTCGTGGCGAACAGGTTGGGTAAATACCTAGCTTTCCCAATGCTAGAATGGCCAATCGTCCTGTAATAGTTAGCAAGATAGTCTCGCAGATATATTAGAAATAACAATAAAAACAAAAATGACAAGGTATTTAATTTATTTTCATATCATGAATTTGTTGCTATTTGTTCCCACTAGGGGACCTCTGGTATTCAAGCGCGTTCATTCAAACGCTGCTTCCTCTTTTTAGCTGGATCTTCCCAAGAACTGTTATGGGCTAGAATCTATCTACCCCCTTCTCGGTGGGGCTTTTGTCCCCCCCCTCTTATATTACTGTAAGTCCCTTATACAGCATAGACTATCCTTTAGTTTCATGTCTGTAACATCTTTATTTTACATACATTTGGGTATCTTGTTCATACCTAAATATTGTAGATGTATTTACATGTTCTATTCTCCTGTACATTATGTATCTTATCGTTTCCATGTGCTGTTTAGAAAGTCTAAAGAAACTAAATAAGAATGCAGATAAAATGATTTGAAACAGAGAGGGGTATAATCGAAAAATACATGTAGCTTCCTCTTCCATCACCTCCGTCTTTCCTTGCTAAACTTTACTAATTTGACTATTTAGTTGAATTAGGAAGTTAAGAATAAAATTAAAGTTATTTCTTTTTATTGATTGATTTCTTTTAAGATTTGTCTCCGAGATTTTTGCTCTTATTCATTAAGATAAGATCAAATCATTAGAAATCAATAATACTAAGCACATATTTATTAAAATCAAATTTTAAATATCAATATGCAAATTAGGCTTGCCGTTCACACTGAAAACCGCTATTTGTTGTACATATAAATACAATTGCCTGTTATTAGTACGTAGATATGGCCAGCAGTATTAATAATGAAAAACAATTTTATTAATAATTGAGGCTTAAATAAAAATGATTCATGGTGTATAATAACTAAATGGATTGTGATTTGAGTAGTGATATAGTTTCGGTTACACACAAACAAACACATAATCTCCATTATAATAAGATATTAAATTTTCTGTCTCACAACGGTCGGAATTGTATGTTCATTAATCAACCTTGAATATTACACCCTCATGTGTTTTTTAATGCCAAATCAATCCTTGTATAAGAACAGTAATGATACTATCTAACCCACAACTCGGAAACGTTTTGGGTTGTTGGTGGAGAGAGTTAACTCTCTAACTGCCGATAGAATCAGCACAAAATAAAAAGTAAAAAACGTTTTCATGGTCCTCAGTATTGCAGTTCTTGTTTTCATAGTACCAGTGTTGCTTCTGCAGTTATTCACTAAGAATCGAGATCTTTGACTCCAGCCAGAAGAAGCCACTTCAATTTTGATCCAAAATATTCATCAATCGAAGAACGCTTGCAAATGATTTTTTTTATCAAAGCGTTCATTAGTCTCTATGACATCTTCACTTTGTTTTAATTAACCTCTCATAGTTTTTATGTCAAAGTTTTATTAATTTCCTTTGATATCCTAAGAAGAAACAAATGAATCATGTGCTTGATCAATTATGAGAAGAAAAGTTTATTTTACTGAAAGTTGAAGGCGCGCTTAACGTAACGGTTATCCGAAGAAATGGAATCGGCGACACGAGTTCAAATCCCGGAAGAGCTTGTGTGCTTTTCACTTCGTGTTAATGCCATTAGGAAAAGCCTGAATCCATCTCCTCCTCCCTCCAGCTTGGGTCAGATAGTTGAGCTGAACAGACGGGGCTCTTTTGAAAGTTGAAGGCGTGCTTAACGTAACGGTTATCATTGAAGAAATGGAATTGGCGACCCGAGTTCAAATCCTGGAAGAGCTTGTTTGTGTTTCGCTTCGTGCTAAAGACATTAAGATATGTAGGAATCCATCTCTTCTACCCCTCCCAGCTATGGGCAAATTGTAGAGAAGTCTTGGCTCTTTTGCCTTTGCATGGAAATAGGTATGGGAAGAGGAATATCTAAATTCAAACTAGCTGTACAATGCTTATCAATTGACTTTGGAGGGGTTGGGTAGATACAAGTCCATGGAATTATTGTACAATTAACCTGTTTGGGACATATGTATTATGTTATTTTGTTATTACGTCTTATGTATATTAAACATTTATATGTGTATTGTTCATGCAAGTTAGTTGTTTGTCTTTTCTCACCGAATGTTCACTGTTAGTGTATCCATCCCATGAATTCATGAATTCATTATAAATTCTTAGGGTTGGTTATAAATTAATACCCACATTTCTTATACTATAAATACGGAAAAACCTTTCAGATTTTTACACTCGATTATAATAGATTATATACTCTGTTTTTTATATTTGATTTATCACATTATACACGAATCATCACATTAGGTAGTTCTTTGGCACTGGTTGTGTTGTATATTGTACAAACAGAAATAGGAATTTACGGTTAAATTAAACAAAGAAAAGACAAAAAAAACGACAAAGGACTTTTTTCCCGGTAAAAGCGAACAAAGAAGTTAAAAAACGGAAGAAAGGGTTTCCGGTCAAGAAAGCAGGAAGAAGATGAAGAAATATATAACAAATGTCCGTTATCAGATCAAAAGATAAAGATGCGGAGGCGTATCTATCAATATAAAGGCGAGAAGATTCGAGCCGACACACAGAGACGCCAGCCAGCAGCCAAAAAGGACACTTCACGTCTCCCGTCAGCAAACACCCCTCGGGCACTCATTGTGAACGCTGCGCACTTAGCCAGCCGCCGGCATTTTCATTGTGAAGCTCTACGCCTTTACCACCCACACACCGAAGAAAATAAAGAAGGGTCCTATCTTTGTACATACGTATCTGTTGTTTATTGAAGTCCAGTAGTCGGTAGTAGCTGACTACTACATACCCGCAACGACTACTGACTTACATGATTTAGAGTTTGAAGAAGCCGCTATATAGCATATAGAATTTGATGCCAGTACGTAACAGTTGTTTAAAAATTCTAAATATTACATTTCGCATCTGTGAGACTACCTGTTCTGCGCTCTGCACCTTCAATGCACGATGTCTAGAACCCCAAACGTTGTGATATTATGTGCTGGCCAATTTGAGGACACGAGTCAGAAAACAGTGTCACAAGGATTTAAAAAAAAACAACAACAACTACAAGTGTTTGTAAACAAGACGCGGATGGAAGAAGGGGGTCTGTGATACTTTAGAAATCTATCTCAACTGGCTGGCTACTGACTTCACTTGTGGATTCGGGGCTAACTACTGCTACCGATGTTAACACCTCTAGGGCCTGGGGTTCTAACTGCTCAGTGCTGGAGTTTAGCTATATTTATGTAAAACTCTCCTTCCCCACCCATCTTCTCCGGACACACTGATGGCCAGTATTTAAATCAAATCGCTGACTTCTTGTCGTCATTAACCATTAAAATTAAAGTAATGAAATCTTTTTCCAGACGTAGTGTCTTCAATACCTCGACCATTAATTTTTTCAAAAGAGATTTTCTCATAAAAAATCCCTTTTGCTTTTAGTACCTAGATGCCTAAGATATCATCATCAAGTGGTCCCATTTCACGGTGGTCGTATAACCCTCTCAAACCTTACGGCCTAATCTTTTGTGTTTGTAGAAAGGACAAACACCCACCCCTTTTACTTATGCCTGGCTTTAACCTATTCTCTTTTTATTCATTTATTTATTTATCTATTCTGACCATGTTCGTCCTCAATCATAGTATCAAACATCTGACGATGAGCGTTGGCAATACAGTTGAAACGTCCGTGATAAACAATCAATGGCACGGAAATGTGTGGCCAACCTAAAAAAGCAAACATGTCGATCACGTAAAATTCCCATTGATATGAAAAACCGCACCCCATCTATGTTATACACTTAAGCTCACATTATTATGACTCAGCACAAAGGTCTTGAATGAGAAGACATCTTTTTTTGTTTTTGTTTATTTTATTTCTTTTTTCACCCCACCCCCCTAACGATTGGCTGTGATTTTTGTGTTGAAGTGCTGAGAGGTGGCAGCACCTCTGCGCATCTGAACATCGATCACAAAGTTATTTAGGGGTGCTATACATAGCCTCAGCTCAAAAACAACGCCAACAATGCAATATTAGATTATGGATAGGATAAACAGAAATGTAAATACAGAAATGAATTCTGTTTGATAGAGACGAACAAATGTGGCAGCGACAGGAGCAGACGGTCAGTCGGTCGGTCTGTCGGTCTGTCTGTCTGTTGGCTGTCCATCAACAAACGTGAAAGAAAGAAAATTCAAAACATTTGTTTGAATGAAACCGCAAATTCGAGAAACCTTCTAAGGAATAAAGCGAAAACATAATAATCAAAATGGAAACAGAACGTAGAATAAGTTAACATACGAAATCTTGATTGACATTTGATGTATCATTTTTGTTTTTTTGTTTTTTACTTTCTTCTGCTTCTGTCTTTTCAAGATTATCTAGTTGTTCTTTCTTTCTTTCTTTCTTTTTTTCTGTTCTTCTTTTCTTTCTGTTCTTCTTTTCTTTCTGTATAATAAAAGAAGAAAAGAAAGAAAAATTGGAAGGAATAATGGAAAGACGAAAAGAAATTTCTTCTTTCCATTTTTCTTCCTAATTTTTTCTTTCTTTTTTCTTTTATTGTATTGTATTGTTTTTTTGTTTTTTTTCTGTTGTTCATTTCGGTTGTTCTTTTAATTCTTTTTTTTTTTCTTCTTTTTTTGTCGTTTTTTTCACTTGTTCTTTCTTTCTTTCTTTCTTTCTTTCATTCTTTCTTTCTTTTTGTTGTTCTTTTCTTTCTGTTGTTCCTTTCTTTCTCTATAATAAAAGAAGAAAAGAAAGAAAAATAGGAAGACAAAATGGAAAGTCGAAAATAAATTTCTTCTTTTCCATTTTCTTCCTATTTTTCTTTCTTTTTTCTTTTCTTTTATTGTATTTTTTTGTCTTTCTCTTGTTCTTTTCGGTTGTCCTTTTTACTCTTTCTTTCTTTTATTTTCCTTCTTTTTTCAGTCGTCTTTACACTTGTTCTTTCTTTCTTTCTTTCCTTCTTTTTTTTCTTTCTTTCTGTTGTTCTTTTCTTTCTGTATAATAAAAGAAGAAAGGGGAGAAAAATAGGAAGAAAAAATGAAAAGACGAAAAGAAATTTCTCCTTTCTATTTTTCTTCCTATTTTTTTCTTTCTTTTTTCTTTTATTATATTGCATTGTTTTTCGTTTGTTTTTTTCTATTGTTCTTTTCGGTTGTTCTTTTGATTCTTTTTTTATTTTTCTACTTTTTTCTGTCGTTCTTTTCACTTTTCTTTCTTTTTCTTTCTTTCTTTCTTTCCTTCCTCCCTTCCTTCTTTCTTTCTAAGTCTGTTATTTATTTATTTTCTTTCTTTCTTTCTTCTTTCTATTTAATTCTACTGTTCTTTTCATTTTGTTATACATTTCTTTTATTCTTTTTATTCATTTTTCTTTTAATCCTTTTCTTATTTAATTCTAATCTTCTTTGTTTCGGTTGTTCTTTTCTAATGTTCATTTTGCTCTTTCTTTCTTTCTTTAATTATTTCTTTTCTTTCTTTTTTTTTTTTTTTCTTTCTTCCTTATCCCCTTAATGTTCCCTCAAGTTCAGAAAGCCTGATTGACATTTGGCATCTACTTTCATTATTATTCTTCCTTTTTAAAAAATATTTTCATGTTTACCTATTTCCATATTTTACATTTCTTTCATTCTTTTTCCTATTGATCTCTCTTTCTTTCTTTCTTTCTTTCTTAATTCTATTGTTCTTTTCTTGTTTTTCTATTGATATTTCTTTCTTTCTTTCTTTCTTTCTTTCTTTCTTTTCAACTCTGTTGTTCTTACTTTCTGTTGTTTTTCTATTAATCTTTTCTTTCTTTCTTTCTTTCTTTTTTTCTTTCTTTTCAACTCTATTGATCTTTACTTTCTGTTGTTTTTCTATTAATCTTTCTTTCTTTCCTTCTTTCTTTCTTTTCAACTCTGTTGTTCTTTACTTTCTGTTGTTTTTCTATTAATCTTTCTTTCTTTCTTTCTTTCTTTCTTTTCAACTCTATTGATCTTTACTTTCTGTTGTTTTTCTATTGATATTTCTTTCTTTTCTTTCTTTCTTTCTTTTCAACTCTGTTGTTCTTTACTTTCTGTTGTTTTTCTATTAATCTTTCTTTCTTTCTTTCTTTCTTTCTTTCTTTTCAACTCTATTGATCTTTACTTTCTGTTGTTTCTTTCTTTCTTTCTTTCTTTCTTTCTTTTCAACTCTATTGATCTTTACTTTCTTTCTTTCTTTCTTTCCTCTTCTTTTTTCTGCTTAAAACTTCGATATACCAAATCATGATTGACATTTGAAGTCTACTTGTAATCTTGTTTATTTCTCTTCTTTTGTTATTTTCATGCACGTCTATGTTTTCTTTCTCTTTGGAAAAAAAAACCCCAACATATTTCGCCTTTATTTTCTTCTTCCTTTTTTCTATGCTTCTTTCTATTTTCTTTTTTTACGTGGATTTGCATTTTTAAAATATCTTAGATAAATTTGAGAATGATAATTTAATTTATTATTTTAAAATGTTTAAAACTAATTCTTCATTATCTATTTTCTACGTTCCTTCCCTGACTTTCAACTTCTGTTTTCTTAAATGTGTTTATACTCTTTCATCTTATATTATTTTCTTATTTGTACTCTGTTGGCAGAACTTAGAATGCACTGAATATATCCCGCTTACCCTCCGAAGGAGTCTCTGTGGCGTAGTGACCAACGTGCTGGACTGTGATCTCGTTGTAACTCCAGTCGCGCTATTATGATTCACTTAGGAAAAGTACCTCCAGGTATTGGCTAAATAGTACCATTACTGTTCTTCTCCAAGGATAGCTATAACATAACCCACGAATGTTGATGTGCCAGTAAAGCAAGGAACGGAACTATTTAACCCCAATCTCTGTCTAACATCTTTCTTTGTCCTTTAATTATACACTAGCTTCATATATATATATATATATATATATATATATATATATATATATATATATATATATATTTGGGAGATTATGTGCTTAAGTAAAGTCATACCTAATTTTTTTAATTAATTAATAATAATTAAATGAATTAGGCGTGCATATCGGTTTAAATGTAAAGAGCTGATGAGGCCTAATAGGCTGAAATGTACATACAGAGATCGACTTTTTCTCGATTTGTTTACGCTTTACATTTAAACCGATATGCACGCCTAATTCATTTAATTATAATTAATTAATTAATTAACAAATTAGGTATGACTTTAATTAAGCACATAATCACCTAAAAATTGTCGGCCTTCGCCATTTCAAACACATTGTTTGTTCACTTCATATATATATATATATATATATATATGACCCTTCCGCACGAGCAGGATGCGACATAAGGTCAATCTCTTAAGCGGAGTTTAATAGGTTTGAATTCAGAGTTTTCCTTCTCTTAGACTAGTTACCTATCCAAGGTTAAAGAGCCCAGTCTGCCCTACTATTTACCCATAGCGGAGAGAATAAGGGAGAATGTATGGATTCATACCTTTCCCAAGGAGATTAGCGCTATGTGAAATGCAGACGGATTCATCCAGGAATTGAAATTGGGTCGACAGATACATTTCCTACGACTCTAACCATTACCCCACGCACCTCCATAATCCTACCATATAGCAGTCAACACTACCAATAAAAATACCTACTAACAAGACTTGTCCAATTCGTTTTTTTTTGGGGGGGGGTGCCTTCGTACTAAATCATATATGCCAACGTTTATTCTTAAAAAGAAAATGGCGCTTGTCTGGGATTATCTTTGGTGTTTTAAACATTTGTTTGAAAATTCACGAACGAACTGATATTTTTATGATTGTTTATTCGTAATTAAACAGAGAAAGGATCAAACAGAAATCGAAATATTTCTTCTCTCTCGTTTAGAATTTCGTATGAGTTTTGGTGTGAGGTTTATTGGCTAGTTTAAATATTAACTGTTAACTACAGGTCAACGGGTTCAGACGAAGTAAGGACAGAGCAGTTATAACGTTGCTAGATTAGATTAATCTCGCTTGATTCTAGACAGTCGCCTGACCATGATCTTACTTTAAATGATCCAAAACGGTCGACATTTTATGTCTATGTTTTGACAAGGATTTCTCTTTTATTCAACTGATTTTATGTTGAATCATACTTTTCTTTTTTATTTTGTGCATATTGGTTGGTTGGTTGGTTGGATTCTACGGTATGTCAACCTCGGGTTACTTTATACCGAAACTTTTATAAATGCTATAGTTGATATACCCTATAGACTAATGGAATACGCCGACGGTTACTATAAGTAACAGGGACAATTATGGCTTGAGAGTAAGCCAATGCGAGTCAGCTCATAACTCTATTTGTCGGACGTAATTCCCACTTCTCTGTACTGTAATTGTCTACTCTTTTGTTAATACATTTTCCTACATTTGTTACCCGTCGTTTTGTTCTTATTTGACCCCTTAAAACCCCACAACAACAAATAAATTTGTCATTATCATCAGCTAGTCACGCGAACTAGACGGATCTCTATCACACATCCTCGCCACCCGTCTCCATAGCAATTGCTCTGGTGGGTCTCTGCTCAGCATCTAGTATCCGCACATAGGTGATCAATGTTTTGCTGGACGAGCCACACTGGTGTTTCTATGTGTAGGAGCCACTAGGATAATGTCTTTTATGAGCACGTCCCTGCTTCTCCAGCAGTGCCCAGCATGTTTTATTCGACGTACACGGATGGTTTGTCTGATAGGAGGAAAATGGTCGTACAGCTGTTTTTTGTGGGGTGCTTTTTCCAGGATTTCTTCAAGATCACACGCAGAATCATTGTATAATTCTTATCCAGATTTTTCTCCAAGCGTTAATTGTGCAGTCCTACAGTAGCACTGGTACGACTACAGATTTCTCGCTTTGTCTTATCCGAGAGATCAGATTTACATATGATTTGAAATTTGTCATGTTCTTTCTATATGTAGACATCTTTCTATATGTAGACATCATTTTCTGTGGAAAAGATTTTACTACATAAATAATTTCCTTAAATTCATGTGCATCAATACATTACAAGACTTAACTTCATGTGTATTAATAAACTGGTGCATATGTTAATTTTTTTATTTAACTTCATGTATATCAATAAACTGGAAGAAATGACTTTCATTAACTTGCAAAAAGGTACTCCCACTCCGGGTAGCAATGGCAATGAATGGAGACTCCACACTCCACAGGGCTCTAGAATTGGAACCTCACCACTAGATACAGTTTAGCGTCATATCCAGGACTCTGAATTGGTTGAAATAATCTTTAAGTTAGATCTTTCATTATCTTCATGTACATCAACCAGTTGGAATAAATAATTTTCATTGACTTCATGTGTATCAATAAATTAGAAGAAACAATACCATATATATTGATTTTAGTTGACTATTTGCGATTCACTTGCGCTAATGCCCTTAGGAAAGGCATGCATCCACCTGTTCTTCGAACTATGTGTAAATAGTTGGGTAGATTCATTTCTTTATCTTTGGGTAGGCAATCAGTCGAGGAAAAAGAAAAGTCTGAATTCAAAGCAGCTTTACTCCTTATAAAAGTATCCCTGTCTCAAATCCTGGTCGTGGTGGAGAGGTTGGGTAAATGTATACTTAACTTTTAGAACCCGAGCTGATGGAATTTGCGTCACTACCTAAAATTGGCCTGACATCCGGTCTGGGAATCCCTTTTATGCTTCGCAGTTGTTTATAATTAACAACATTTGTTACGTGATGT